>CAUYUJ010021755.1:0-112500 GCA_963575745.1 Prorocentrum cordatum | reverse complement strand
CATCGTCATCATCATCATCATCATCACCATCATCATCATCAAAATCATCATCATCGTCATCATCATCATCACCATCACCATCACCATCAACTGATCACCATCATGCCATCGTCGTCGTCATCATCATCAGTAGCAGCATCATCCTCAGCATCATCACCCTCAGCAGCATCATCAGCATCATCAGCAGCAGCATTAGCATCGTGAGAATCATCATCATCAGCATCATCTGAATCAGCAGCGGCATCATCATCGTCATCAACAGCATCAGCATCAGCATCAGAAGCATCATCATCAGCCGCACCATCAGCATCATCACCGACATCAGCATCAGCATCATCGTCATCAGCTCGAGTATTATCATCAGCGGAAGTCGCATCGTCATCATCTTCATCACCATCATCATCAGCATCGCCATCGTCATGGTCATGGCCATCGTCATCGTCATCGTCATCGTCGTCGGCATCATCATCGTCAGCAGCAGCAGTATCAGCATCGGCATCGGCATCATCATCCTCAGTATCATCATCCCCATGATCGTACTCATCATCAGCATCATCATCGGCAGCAGCAGCATGAGAATCAGCATCAGCATCAGCAACCATCATCATCACCAACGTCAGCATCAGCATCATCAGATTCATCGTCATCGTCAAAATCACATCATCCGCAGGACCATGATCATCGAAATCAGATCATCATGATCATCATGATCATCATCAGCAGCAGCATCATCATCATAAGCATCACCAGTATCGTATAGTTGTGTTCGTTCGAAAGGGATGAGCCCTTCCAGACGCCATCCTGACTGGAGCTGCGTCTGGCCGCGGCCGCAAGAGCCGCCAAAGACACAGAACAAGCCGAACGGCGTTGCAATCCTCTCGCAAGGAAGCGAGAGCGAGAGGGAGAAGGACGGATGGACACAAGCAGGCAGACAGGCAGGCAGGCAGGAAGTCGGGCAAACAGGCAAGACAGGAGAGGACGCGAGAGGAAGGGACGAAGCAGGGCAGGACGAGACAGAGGGCAGGGCAGGGCCATGTGCTGCGGCAGAGCGGGTCAGGGCACAGGCGGACGGGGCAGGGCGGCACACTGCAGAAATGGACAGGAAGACAGGGACAGACCGAAACCGCGTACACGAGGGACGCCACGGACACGGGCACGCGGCACAGTCACCGCGAAACAGGCGCCGACACAAAGACACGAGCACCAGCACAGATGGCCTGGGCAAACGGACAGAGAAGGCGGGCAGACCTGACAGGACCACGACCGAGCTGGGGCCAGGACCAGGGAGTGGCACAACAAGGGCGTGGCATGGCCAGGACCTGGACCAAGCAGAATCAGCACCAGGCCCAGGACAGCACGGCGAGGGCGAGCCGTCGTGTCCAAGCCTCTGCGTGTGTTCATCAGATGAGCGTACTGACGCCACCAAGTGCCGCTGTGCTTCGCCCAGCCGAACGGGTCGATGTAGAGCACTTTCCTGCGCAAGGTCACAGACGCAGACGGAGGGACTTTGCAGCAAGTGGGCCACCCTTCTGACTGGACAGCGAATAAACACCAAACCGAGGAGTCAGATCCAAGCCCTCCGCCCCAGAGCTGATCGCTCGCAGCTGGAAAAACCAGAAACCTCACACTGACCAGCACCCCCCCGCTCGACGCCACGCGATCGCGGGCCTTCTACATCGAGGGACAGGAGGAGAGGGGGAGTGGAGAGGAGGAAGGAGCAGGAATGGGAAGGAGAGGAGCGTAAATGGTGAATGAGGTTCACGACGACGAATCTGTAACGCATTTCGCTGCGTGTCATCACATGGTGTTTAATTGCGCCGTCTGGTATCGCTGCACAAAGTGGATTTGCGGCTTCAAAACATACGTCGCATTCCCTCGGTTCTAATTCGGCAACCTTTCCAGCGCGTCGCCCTGCACTTCCTCAAGGCGCTGCGCGCATGCTTGCATGAGCCTCTCCCGTCCTGACGTCCCTCGCCATCTCTGCACTCTGGACCTCCTCTTCGCCGGCGACACGCTCATTGTCTCATCTCCCCTCTAATTTCACCTCCTTTTGGCCAAAAGCAATGGATCCTAAAAGCGGTGGGCAACACAGCGCCAGTCTGCATCTCCCGCACCCTGAAGAGCATCAGGCTGTGCACCAGTGAGAAACCTGGTGACCGGAGAGGGAACAGGAGGGGAAGGGGGGGAGGATTGCTGCTGCGGAGCACTACGGACGAATGAGAAAGGGAATGTGGAACGGTAGAAGCAAGACGAATCGCAGGAGGTCGAAACCAGGCTGAAGCTCAGGCAGGCAGCTCGAGACGGGCAGTCCCCGCCTCTCAGACATGGCGAGGCGGTCCTGGCAGAAGGGGAGGGGGAGGAGGAGGAGGAGGAGGAGGAGGAGGAGGAGGAGGAGGAGGAGGAGGAGGAGGAGCAGGAGGAGGCGGAGCAGCAGGAGGAGGATGAGGAGGAGGAGAGGGAGGGGCAGGGGGGGGAGATCGGCGACACGTAATGAGTGACCCCAGGCAAGAGCGACCTCTAGCGAACGGCTTCAGGGGACCGCAGGGGTGGCCAAAATCCGAGCCCGCCAGTGCTGCGGCCCCTGCAGGCCCGCGCCAAAGGTCGCCCCGCCGAAGGGTCACTCTCGCGTGCAGCTGAGGGGAAGATGAAAAGGAAGGGAAGAACGGGGAGAAAGATGAGAAAGGGGAGGGGGTACGGCAGGACAGCCCCAGTACAACAGCCTGGCGAAGGAGCCAACCATATGCAGTTGTGAATACCGTCGTTGTGAGCATCGCCTCCAGTGGACCTCCTCATGGGACCACGAAGCGTGTGAAGGGTGTGCCGAGATGGGGCGGGGCCGCCATGCGGGTGAGGGGTGTGCCGAAAGAAGGCGGCGCTGCCATGCGGGACGGGGCCATCGTGAAAATGACGAGACCCCACCTGAAATTTGACGCGAACTCGGGCTGCAGACGTCCCACGAACACTGGACCGACGAAATCCAAGACGCCCTCGCCAAAAAGCGTCGGCAAACCCGAGTTCCGGCGTACTCGAGTCTGTAGAGGCCTCCCAGATGGGCTCCGAGTAGATGGGGTCGGAGGAACGCGCCACATCGCCGATGCATCGCCGATGCATCGGCAGTGCATTGGTGACGCTGGCGATGCATCGGCCACGTCGGCGTGGAGAAAATCGGGGATGCATCGCCGCATCGCCGATGCATCGGCGATGCAGCGCGATCCTCCGAACCCATCTACTCCGACCCATCTAGGAGGCCTAGAGTTGTGAGCGTTTTCTTATTCGGCGTTTCGACATTGGGCGGAAGGGGGGCTGGGGTCTGGCTCCGGACCTCTGCTTGATGCGACTGTTTGCAACAGTGCGTCCTACGGGGGAAACCCCAGCTGCTCGAAACAGGCGCCAAAAACAGCCAAGATGTACTCCGTGGGGTGGGGGGGAGGGGGGATGCGCCGATCGGCAAACCCAGGACGGAGAAACGATCACGTTTCAGCGTACTCGAGCCTCACGTGTCCCCGAGCATCCCTCGGCCGCACGCCAGGGGGAGGCCTGCGGGCAGGGCTGGCCTCCTGGTGCGCGGGCCAAGGTGGCCTCGTGGCGTGTGCGGCGCTGACGGCAGCGCAGCTGCCGTGCGTTCGGCGTGCGGCGTGGCGTGTGCGAGCTGCGCGGCAGTACCCCGAAAGCTGCACACCGGAGGCCACTCCTGCGAAGGGCCACCCATCGGTCGGAAGAAGTAGGCAGAAACACGAATTGGAAGGCGCTGAAAGCAGATTTGGTGTCCGCCCGCCCCCTGGAGAGGACGGAAAAGGTGAAGCCACTCGATCGTTGAAGTAGGGAGGCGCTCAAAGCAGATTGGAATCGGGACTCCAAAGTACCAACTTTCAACGACCGATGGGTACGCGTAGCCGAACCCATCGACAGCAATTCAGCAGGCCAGCACGTCTTTCCAACATCGGCCCGACTAGGTATCTATGAATGACACTCGCTCTCGCGGCCACCACGGGACCACTGCAAAATCGCACACATGTCCCACCTCTTCCGCGGTCAGGCCTCAGCACCGCCACGTTGGTATTCGAATGGCCAGCAGAAAAGAGAGGACGTGGCATGGATGACCGCATGCGTGTGCACGAATGTGTATACCAAAACACACACTCGCAACATCATATCACGACTTGGCTCTAGGATATGTTGTGCTGGACATGTGCCTCCCAATTGCTGGCATCTATTTGAACACATAGCGCACGTCACGAAAAGCCGTACCGTGTGTGATACCGACCTCCTGACCGAACACAGATTCAGCATGAGAGGCCCAGGCGCAAATATTGCCACACAAACGCCGTGGCTGACGCGCATGTCACCGATTCCGGTTGCCAAACATGCGCAGTACCGACATGAGTTTCCCCAGAAGTGCTCTAACTAGTCCTACACCATCACTAGCAGCAACGCGTTGAAAAGGAACGGCGTGGAACCGTGCAGGAAAAGCGAGACGACGATCAGGTGCGCGTATGCTCCTGGATCGCACAGACGAGTTCTCGTCACATCCACAAATATGGCACGGACCTCAAAACCATCATTGTCTGACTCGTGGCAATGCTGAGTTAATCCGGTGTTGTCATTACCATCCGCCACAACATCCGAAACAACGGGGCAGAATGGAACTTACTGGTACTGACATGCGCGGGGGATCGTACGGAGGTGTTGTGGCAACGGGCCCCATATGCCATGCCCGTCATGTCTCCCATGTCTCCACGCATGGAACGGAAAACCGATACACAACGGAAGAGGATGAACACATCGAAATGGAATGTCAAACAGAAACCTGGACGATCCAAACATCAACGCACCGTTGGCGGACTGAAACACGCTGCGACGCAGGAACACCAAACAAAAACCCCAGCGCGCCGACCGACATTGGATTGTGGATGATCCCAGCGCGCGCTGACTACGATCTGCCCGCTCGGGAAGGGGGGCGACTGGAGAAGCCATCAGTGAGGAGACGGGGCGGAGACGGATGAGCACGAGGGAGGGCCAGAAGGAAGGGCACCGTGACGCAAGGAGGCAGAAATGACAGGGGCGGGGATTATGGTACAGGTGAATGAGAAAGGAGAGGCGCCGTCCACCGTCCCCCATCGCAATCCACCACCCGTTCGGCCCCCAGAGGCCCGCCCTCCCCCAAAGCCGCCTCTCGTCATCATCCCCGCCCCCGCGTCGGCCCCCTCTAATTTCTCCTCCTCCTCCTCCTCCGCCTCCTCCTCCTCCTCCTCCCTCCTCCTCCCCCTCCCTCCTCCTCCCCCTCCCCCTCTTCCTCCCTCTCCTCCTCTTCCTCTGATTATGCTTCTCTTAATGATCTTAGTACTATCATTAGTATTCGTATCATCATGAATATTAGCACTATTAATATCATCATTATTAGTATTCCTCCTCCTCCTCGTCCTCCTCCTCCTCCTCCTCCTCCTGCCCCCCCCCCTCATTTTCCTCCTCCTCCTCCTCTTCCTCCCCCTCCCCCTCCACCTCCTCCTCCTCCTCCTCCTCCTCATCCTCCTACTCCTCTCGTCCTCCTCCTCCGCCTCCTCCTCATCCTCCCCATCCTCCTCCTCCTCCTCCTCCCTCCTTTTCCTTCTCCGCCTCCTCCGCCTCCTCCTCATCCTCCTCCTCCTCCCCCTCCCCCTCGTCCCTCCTCCTCCTCCTCCTCCTCCTCCTCCTCCTCCTCCTCTTCGTCGTATTCTGCTTATACTTAATATTATCAGTATGATACGTATTATTACCATCATCATCATCATCATAATGACGATTAGGATTAGCAAGAGTATTGATATGATTAGTACTAGTATTACTACCATTATTATTATTATTATTATTAGTTTTGGCATTAGTATTCGTATTATAAATATCATCGTAATTTTAATAATAATATTAGTCTTGCTATTAGAAGTAGTAGTAGCATTATTATGGTTAATGTTATTAGTAGTAGTATTGTTATTACAATTAATATTATTATTAGTATTGTTGATAGTATTAGTATTACGTCTTAATGTATGTACTTAGTTATGTGTGTATTCCTTTATTTGATAATATCATTGATCTTATTACTACTATCATTATTAGTAGTAGATGTAGTTTTCCTCCGCCTCCTCTTCATCATCGTCCTCCTCATCCTCCTCCTCCTCTTCCCCCCATCGGTTCCTCCTCCTCCGCTTCCTCCTCCTCCTCCTCCTCCTCCTCATCATCATCATCATCATCATCATCATCATCATCAGTATCATCATCATCATCATCATCATCATCATCATCAGTATCATCATCAGCATCATCATCATCATCAGCATCAGCATCAGCATCAGCATCAGCATCAGCATCAGCATCATCATCATCAGCATCATCATCACCACCACCACCACCATCATCATCATCATCATCATCATCATCATCATCACATCATCCTCTTCTCATCCTCCTACTCTTCCTCCTCCTCCTCCTCCTCCTCCTCCTCCTCCTCCTCCTCCTCCTCCTCCTCCTCCTCCTCCTCCTCCTCCTCCTCCCCCTCCCCCTCCCCCTCCTCCCCTCCCTCCTCCTCCTCCCTCCTCTCTTCTTCCTCCTCCTCCTCCCCCTCCTCCTCCTTCCCCAGCACCACGAGTATTTCAGCAGGCCACCCGCCTCGCGCCACCGCGCTCGCGAGCGCGACGCCCACGCGAGAACAGGCGCAAGGGGAGATCTTCCTTCCTCCTCCCTCCTCCTCATCCTCCACCCTCAGTCGCCCTCCTCCTCCCTCCTCCTCCCCTTTCGTCTCCCTTCTCCTCCTCCTCCTCCTCCTCCTCCTCCTCCTCCTCCTCCTCTCTCCTCCTCCTCCTCCTCCTCCTCCTCCTCCTCCTCCTCCTCCTCCTCCTCCTCCTCCTCCTCCTCCTCCTATTCGTCCTCCTCCTCCTCCTCCTATTCGTCCTCCTCCTCCTCCTCCTCTTCCTCCTCTCCCAGCATGCTCAGACGCTTAAGGTCCATGGCTCACGCATGCTCTAGGTCCTCGCAGAAAGGGACCTGCGCCACGACCGCCATCCGCCTCACATATGGCGATGGCCGGGACCCAGTGCAGGTCTATTTCAAGAGATTGTTGCAGGCCTGGGAGACGAGGCTGGCAAACAGGCCGCCCCTCCTTGAACGAGTGAGGGCTTGTTGGGAAGCATCTTTGACTGTTGCTGGCAAAGGCTGGCGGTATGTCAAGGGGCCCACGGCTGCGTTCCAAGCCTCCATGTTGTCCATCGGATGGGCGGTGCCTGGCCCTGATCGCTTCGTTGATCCAGATCGTGACACGTGGAGCCGCGTTGATGACATGAAGGGTCCAATTACTTCCTTGTTGGAGGCTGTCAACGACGGCATTGAGCTTCGCCAGTGGCGCGAGGCATCCAAGTTTTATGATGGTGGAGGAGCGGCTGAAGGTATTTACTGGCAACACGTGCCATGCCTCCTTCGGTCCTTGGAGGAGAAAGGCTAGTCTTCCCTTGCTGGCATGGTTCGTCTTGTTGCCTGTGGGGGCTACTGGCCAGAGCAACGATTAGCGGACGCCAAGCTGGTCGTGAATGCCATTTGCCAGCGGTGCCATCATCTCGCCGATTGCTCCATTCATAGGTTTGGGGGATGTATGTGCAACGATGTAGCTGACAGCTCATTTGTACAGGAGACCAACCACCTCAAGCACCAAGCCCGTGAGGAGGCTCCCGCTGCACCCATTTTCTGGTGCAGGGGACTTATCCCCTCGAGCTGGCTCGACATCCCTGACCCCCCCCGAGTTCCAGGAGGTTACTTTGGTGAGGGCCGTTGCTAACCGTAGCTTGCCTGGTGGCACATATGGCACCGATGGCTCTGGCGGCCCGCTGGCGGCCAACCCGTTGCTCAGGCGTTGCTCGTTTGCCTTTGCCCGACTGTGCCGTCCCTGTCCAGAGCCCGATTGGGACATGGGAGGGCACGGCAATTTGGAGAGAAGGCGGCAGACCGTGCCTAGAGCGGAGTTGGTTGCTATTATCGAGGTTGTTCGCCGCGTAGAGTCTGACCACGACCTTCTCGTAGTCACAGACCATGAAAAACATGTCAAAGCGTTCCGTAAAGGGTTCCATCACACCCTTAGCCTTCAGAACGCCGACCTTTGGTTTGAGTTTTGGCAGACGCTTCGTGGGAGGAGCGCTCGTATCACTTTGGATTACGTTCCGAGTCACCTGGCGGAAGTTGAAGCCAGACTCAACAAACACCTTGCTTCTGCTAATCCAGATTTTCTGTTTATTATTTGCATTGCTGACGCCCTTGCCTCTCATAGGGCGGAGCTTTGTCAATTACCACCGCGTGCAGTCATGGATGCGACCGATCTAGTCGATCAGGCGGTGGCCGTCTTGAAGCGTAATGCTACCATCTGCTTGGAGGTGTGCGCTCGGCCCCGGAGCCCTGCCAGGAAGCCCGCGCGCACACGTGTTTCGCAGCTCTTGAGGCGGAGGGCGGCCACAGTGGCAGAGATAGAAAGTGCTCCGCATGCAGTTGTGCCCACCATTTTTGACTGGAGGTGCCACGGCTGTGGCATTTGTGTCAAAAAGAAGTCCAAAGGATTCTTTCGCATAGTCCGCTCTTCCTGTGCGGCCACTGCGTTAAATGCGGTGGAGGAGGACCCTGGGGACCTCCGCCGCGGGCGCAAGGCCGACGGCAAGCGTTCCCAGTTGACCGACGAAGTTGTCGACGAATGTCTTTGGGAGCGCTTCGGCATGGCAGAACCTCCTGCCCGAGCGCCGCGCCCCTTTTTCTTGGCGGGCCGGCAGGTGCACGATACCCATGACTGTTGGGTAAAAGGTTCCTTCAGCTTCTGTGGCCAATGCGGCTGCTGGTCGCAGAGGATCCCAAGGCTTCTTTTGGAGCCGTGCGACGCCGTGGCCAAAGGCGTAGCTAATCTCACAAATTACCAGCGTGAGGGGCTGCAGAGGATCTGTGCAAGGATTGGGTCCGCACCCAGACGGCGAGACTGAACTATAGTCTCCCTGATGTGTAAAGCCTATGTGTCAAACCCTTCGGATGTTTGGCTTGTAGACGCGCACAGCAAAAAAATCCTCCTCTTCCTCCTCAGCATCATCATATGCATCATCATCATCATCAGCATCAGCATCATCAAAAGCATCATCAGCAGCAGCATCACCATCATCCCCCTCCTCCTCCTCCTCCTCCTCCTTCAGCTGCCATCTGGGCCTAAGAGATTTTCAGGGCAGCCACAGGACCTCACACAGCTATTACACTGTATGTGGCGACACACATAGCTGGGCGGAGGCCCGCATGGCGACGGCATGGACGGCCTCCTTCGCTCTGTTGCTTTTCAATCCGCTGACGGCGCCGCCCGACCGACAACGAGAGATTTACGAGGAGGCCCGCAACTTCGACGTGATCATCCTTACAGGTACCCAGAGACTCCGACGAGAAGCACACCCCGAACAACGCAGATATAACGACACACGGGTGATCGACGCTGGATGGCAGCCAGGCGCCCTCACCAACCGCAGCACGGGCATTATCATCGCTGTACAGGGCAAACTACGAGGGGCACAGATACTCGGAATTCATGAACCGCCAAGCGAACTTCGCGGCAGAGGACTTGCACTACACCTGCGAGATCACGATACAGACCTGTTCCTCATTGGCTACTACTGCCCACCGCAGCCCAAGAAGACCGTGGAGCGCAAGCAGTACTACGCGACGGTGGCCAGACTGGTCAAGTGGATGGACGAAATGGCCAAAACCAGACCGAGAAGTAGCATCCTCCTCACGGCGGGCGACCTCAACGACGGAGTCGGCATCACCCCGCAGAACGAGCACCCGATCTCAGATGCCCTGGGACCTGGGCGCGCGCGTGAACGATTACCAGGAGGCGCAGGACAGAAAGCCAGACAATATGCGGAACGCCACCGCTTGACACTGACGAATACTACCAGCAGCTGGAGGCCAACCTACTTCGGAGAGAAGCACGCCAGCTGCATCGACTACATCATGGCGCCCCAGGACCTTATCGGCAGCATGATCAGCCAAGGCCCCCTCCTTCGGATGGGCACACGACTCCAGCACATACCGAGTCGATTTCATCGGGACCATGTTCCAGTTCAAACTACACTACGCATACCGCTACGACACCGAGTACGCCAGACTACGCTGCAGACTCGCTGGGACAAGGATCTACTGGTACAGGCAGTACACAAAGGACACAATCGAGACGAGTTCATCAAAGATCTGGAGACTAAGGTCGAAAACTACGACGCAGAGGGCAAAGGCATCGACCAGCTATTCCAAGACATCAACCGAATGATCATCGACGCGGCCAAGCCATACTACGGACAGACACAACGCAGAGAAGATCCAGAATACGCCGCACTCCGAGACCGACGACTGGCGCTACTACGACGACGCCGAGATTTACGACAAGCACTACGGGACCGCGGGAATATTTTACGCATCGTCGACTCCGAGATTAACCACGACACCCCGCACGAACTTCTTCAAGCCCTACAACCTGACAACCCATACGACGACACAGCGGAACGCCAACATGCAGAATACGAACAAGAACTACATGCACTGGAAGTGGAGTTACGACACATCACGAACCATTGCGCCAGACTCCGCAAGCAGGAGCACCAGGTCAGGACGGACGCGAGGGTCGAGGAGCTGTACGAGGCGTGGAAGCAACGAGACCTTGCACGAGTAGGCCGATTATCCAGACTGATCGCAGGGGGACGATGCGGCCCAAGAAAACGTGACTACTGGACCAGCGTGACCGCGAACCCGAGCAAGCAGGAGTGGCTCGACTTCTGGAAGCTACCCGGCGGCATGGGAGGCATGGAGGGCACGGAACAGGACATCCACACGCTCGACCAGATCCCTAGCCCCACCGAGCAGCAGGACTACTACGAGAACGACTTAGAGGAGAAGGTCGACGAGGATTTCGAGTACACCACCAAGAGCATCAAGAAAGCGAAGCTACGCCGAGCGGCACCCCCTACTTCGGCACCGTCGGAACTGTGGCGACTCATTCTTTGCCCACCCAACCCAGAACGGCAAGAACGCCAAGGACTCGGGGCACCACGTGCAGATCGACAACCCGACTTGTTCACGGAACTATTTCGAGCATCACTGGCGGCGATCAGAATTGGCAACGCAACTCCAGTCCGATGGCACCAGAGCGCAGCCACCGCCGTTAAGAAGAACCAAAAGCCTGGCCCCGCGGGCAAGAGAATTTACCACATCATGGACCCCATCGGCAAGGCGTACTACTCGGGCTGCCTGAAGAGAAAAAAAACTAGAACGCATACGGATCAGGACTGCGGATTTATCAGAGGACGAAGACGAGAAGGAGCAATTCTCACGATGGCTATAGTGGAATATCGAGCCAGACAAGCAGGCTGGAACTTCGCTTCCTCGATGAAGGACATGTCCAACGCTTTCGCGAGCTGCTCGTGGCACGAGATGGATGAAGCCAACCGCAAGATCATGCCAGACGACATGGAAGAGATAGGCAAACAAAGATATCAGAAAGCGACGTTCAACATACCATGCCGAGACGAACAACACGGAGTCTGTATCAAACCGCACTGCGGAGGCTTAATCGGCGACCCCTACATGGTGCAGAACTTCGTCGCCAGCTTTGCGCCTAGTGTACAACAATGGGTACGAGATTGCAAGGCTCAACTCCCACATGATCATCTTCTGTATGGGAACAGCGAGCTTTTCCAGTATCCAGTATACCTCGGCCTCACGAAGTACGCAGATGACTTACGCAAGCTTATCATTACTCAGCGGGCAGACGCGCACGACATCGTGAATCAGGCCCACCAGGTGGACAACATGCTGAACACCAGGCTCACAGAGATCGGGATGCGGCAGAACCAGGACAAGCAGGAGACCATCATCAACTTCCAGGGCCACGGCTCGAAGAAGGCGCACCGTGACATCAAGAACAACACAGGCGCCAAGATGCCAGGTAAAGTACCTCCACACGCCCGTTATCTCGGACCGCAAGTCAGCCCTCACCAGAACTACGGAGCGGAACTCATCAAGCGCATCGCAGCCATGAAGACGAGCTATTACGAGTGCGGAGCGTTCTGGAGCAAGGCCAACATCCCATACCGTTGGAAGCGAGCAGTACTACTTTGCCGAGTGATCAACACAGGCCTCTCGTGCATCGAGTGCTTCCTCCCGACCACGACAGAGTACAGGCAACTCCAGAGTGCGATGGGAGCACTACTACGTAAGGCCATGCGAGGCAGAGCCACGACGTACCGCGAGGACGGCACCGTGCGGAGCATGAGCACCTTGGAGGTCTTCCGCCATTGGCAAATATTGCCGCCGGCAGAAGAGGCACTGATACAACGAGTCAGCTGGCTAAAAACTATTCTGCGCTTCCCTGCTAACAACAAACAGCTGATCGTTGCGCTCTTCGGCCGAGTTGACTTCGAGACGAACACCGAAACGACCACCGACGCGATCCAGAGCGACACGAATCCATGGGCTCAGAGGTTTCTGGAGGACATTAAGTATGCCTGCGAGGTCTCAGAGAATTTCCAGGACATCTTAGGGCGGAGCGAGGACATAACGATAGGCAAGCTCTTCACGCTAGATATCCGAGAACAACTTTGGAGCCTGGACCCCAAGGAAATACGAGCAGCCAAACTAGCAGTAGCGGTACCCCCAGTACAGCAAGATCACGACGACGAACAACGAGAGAACATAGCCTTAGACGAGAAAAAGATTTGGAAATGCGAACTTCTTGACGAACGAGACGTATGTGGAATGTCATTTGCAAGCAAGAAAGCGTTACACAGCCATATCATACGAGCACACCATGTTCATAACTTAGCGGCAATTCTTACCAGCAACAACGAGTGCATCAATTGTGGGCAGGTATTCACCAGCAAAGGAACGGCCTGGAAACACCTAGCACGAAGTATGATTCGAGGGGGCTGCAGCCGAGACACGACGAAGAACCAGTACGAAGCGGCCCCACACGAACCTAAATGACCGATTTGTAGTCATTTTGCCTTAGATAAGCATAGCTGCTACCGCCACCTTTGCACACACCTTCCTCGACAACTACTTCAGCCAGCAAAGGATGTCTCTTTTCGACCAGAGGCCGAATGGCGGACAGCCGCTACGCGCACAGGGAGCTCGCCCAGACCGCAGCCGTGGACGCGGAGGGGCGGGACAACAGCGCGGCCCAGCGGGACCAGCAGCGGGCCAGCAGCAGCAGATGGTCGACCTGACGGCGAGGCTCGCGCTCACCCTGGCACGGGAACAAGCAGAACTGGCCTCCGCAGTACTTCAGACGTGGGAGATCGGAACGGAAGCCAATATCGCTACATCGGGACTCGAAGCATGGCGCGCAGGAGGCTCAAGACCTGAACCAGCGCGCCAAGGCCGGCGAGGCAGTCGACACGGCGCAGCTTGGAAGCCCGCACCTGAAGGTCTGGACGGAGGTCTGCGCCTACCTGGGCAAGACGCTCGAGGAAGGGGCTTCCAAGCAGCACGTCGAGCAGTACTACCGCGACAAAGTACTCAACGCCGCTCCAGAAGTGCTCGGAGATTCAGTACCAGTATTTCGCGTTCGGCGCAACAAAGGCAAGGATGGCAACGGGAAAGACAAGTGCAGGTTCCAGTTCACTTTCAACGCGAACGATCACCAGATTGCGACAGTGCTAGTCAATCAGCTCAAGAAGGAGGGAGCCACGCGCCGCGTGGGCTCGGCGCCGCGCGGGGCGCTGGAGCGGGAACTCGGGCGCCTGGTCAACGGCTGACCGCCGAACGACACGCAGAGGACGCCAGAGAAGAGCATGCCGTAGGCTTACGCCAAATCCAGAGTGAGGGAACGCCCCGCGCCGTGCCCAGAGCTTTCGAAAATAGTGTGCGATTCCGAGCTGGCGGCCAGAGGCAGACTCCCAACCCCTCCTCCTCAGAACGCTCCTGAAGTTTTTAGGTTCAGAGGCCATGGTTTTCCTGACTACTTTTTGATGCACCGCCCTCCCCCCCTCCCGAACCCAAAAGGAAAGGTCGGGGTAAAGGGGGGCGAGCCCAGGGTAAAAACCAGGGGCAACAGGCGAGGTAGGTTTCCGCGAGGGGCGGGTGCTACCCCGCCCTCCAGCCTCTGCGTGGGGCTTTCGGTGCGGGTTGGGCCCGAGCACGACATCGTGCCAGCTCACCCAGCAAGCGCAGAGAGTACAGCTAGGACGATTTAAAAACAGTTGTTTTAAGCTACCGATTCTGAGGAGGTTGCGAACTTCGTCCCCACGGCTCGATCGATCGATCCTCCTCCTTCTCCTCTTCCTCCTCCTCCTCCTCCTCCTCCTCCTCCTCCCCCTCCTCCTCCTCCAGCCCAGGGCGAAGCCCACGACCATGGTCGGCGATAGGCCCCCGATAATAGCGAAACCGCAAAGCACGTTCCTGGGCAGGTGGGGTCCATGCTCGGGTGCACGACGGACACAACACCTTTGGCCGACGGCGGCGCCCACAAGGGCGTGGGGCTGGGGGGGGAATGTGGGGAGGCATCGGTCTCGTCTCCGAGGCCTTTCGGAGTTGCCTCGGAGACACGAGGAGACTTCGGAAGAATCGACAAGCTCAACCCCCTGGCCCCACCCCCTTCTGCGCGCCGCCGACAGCGCCCCAGCTCCCCGCCAGGCCGCCCTCGAAGAAGGCGATCTGGCCGGCACCAGGGGGGGGGCGCATGGGCGACGGTGGAGGGGAGGACAACCGACAACCAACAGCAACGACGACACTGACAACGACAAGGATGGGGACAAAGGCGACGACGACGACGACGACGACGACAACGACGACGACAACGACGACGACGTCGACGACGACGACGACGGAGATCAGCAGAAGTGAGCTCATCGGGCGCCCCAGGACCTCCAGAGGCCGAGACCGAATCACAACGAAGCGAAACGGATGGTTCCTCGAACCTCGAAGGAGTCGTTCCTCGAACCTCGAGGCAGAGGCCTCCAAAGGCATCAAAACGAATCGCTCCTCGAACCTCGAAGGAGTCGTTCCTCGAACCTCGAGGCAGAGGCCTCCAAAGGCATCAAAACGAATCGCTCCTCGAACCTCGAAGGAATCGTTCCTCGAACCTCGAGGCAGAGGCCTCCAAAGGCAGCAGAACAAATCTTTCCTCGAACCTGGAACCTCGAACCGAATCACAACGAAGCAAGACGGATCGTTCCTCGAACCTCGAAGGAATCGTTCCTCGAACCTCGAGGCAGAGGCCGCCACAGGCAGCAGAACGGATCGTTCCTCGAACCTCGAAGGAGTCGTTCCTCGAGCCTCGAGGCAGAGGCCTCCAAAGGCAGCACAACGGATCGTTCCTCGAACCTCGAGCCTCGAGGACGAGGCAGGCACGGCCGAGCCCGGGAGGGAGCGGCAGAGTGGGCAGACAAGAGGGACGGGGAGGCGCAGGGAAGAGTCCGGCGAGAGCAGCAGGCCCCGGCAGCGCTCGCAGGGGGGGAAGAATCGCAGGGGGGAGGCGAGGCGCATGATAATGATGCTTCGCGGCGTCGAAACCTCGAAACTACACGGAGGGGAGAGGAGGAGGAGAAGGGGAAGGGTGATGATGATGAGGAGGGGGAGGAGGAGGAAGAGGATTATGATGGTGATGGTGATTGTGATGGTGATGATGATGCTGCTGCTGATGCTGAGGCTGATTATGATGCTGATGCTGATGCTGATGCTGATGCTGATGCTGATGCTGATGCTGATGCTGATGATGATGATGATGATGATGATGATGATGATGATGATGATGATGATGATGATGATGATGATGATGATGATGATGATGATGATGATGATGATGATGATGATGATGATGATGATGCTGTTGCTGCTGATGAGGAGGATGAGGATGAGGATGAGAATGAGGATGAGAATGAGGATGAGGATGAGGATGATGATGAACATCACGCATTGTGACTAAGTCACACTGGAAAAGGAAGAGGAGCAGGAGGAGAGGAAGAGGGAGGAGGGGAGGGAGGATAAGCCCTGCGCAGGTGTGGCTCAGTCACGTACGCTCAGGGTCCATGGAGGCGCGCCCGCACTACGAGCACGACCCGCGAGAGGACAAGGCTGGCAGGGGCCTGCAACCCAAGATGAGGTACCTGGAGCGGCGTGCAGGCGAGCATGAAGCTCGCACGTGAAAACAAAGGAGTCGTACGCCGAGGTGCGGGGGGAGCCCTCCTGGGCCTGACAACGGCTCCAACACGAGGGCGCCCCCGACCGAGAGTTCGGGGGTCCCCAGAGGCTCGCGGTACTGCTGTCGGCGGCCCCAAGAGCGTGCCTCTCCGCGGCGGCCTCCTCGAGCGGCCTCTCGGACTGATTCCTTGCTGTCCAGCGGGAGGTGGCTGCGGTCCGAGGCCAGGCTGTGCCCCGTCTGATTGCGGCGGATGGTGGCGCCACTCCCGTCCCGGAGCGAGACCCCAGCCAACTACCCAGCGAGACTCCCGCGGATGCGCAAATCCCCAGTCGCGGAACGAGACCCCCACCAACTGGTCCCGGAGCAAGACCCACGCGGACGCGGCGCGTGCCGCCTGCGCCCTTTGAAGAGGGCCGCGCGGGGAGAGACGAGGCGAGAAGCTTCCCCTCGGGCGCAGGCGAGGCAGCTGCTGAGGGGGCCAGACGGCGCGAGCGCGCACTGGAGCATCCCAGGCAGGTCCTCGGCAACAGCGCCACTGGCAGAGCCCTCGCTCTCCAGCCCGCCACCCCCCCTCTGCTCCGGCGGCCAGATGCGTCCCCCCCCCCTGCAGGCACGCCTCTCGCCCGCTCGAGGGCGGGCCAACGGTACAGTCGGGCCGCTGAAAGAAGGAACGCTAAATAAGGAGCGAAGCCCCTTCTTGGCCCTGTAAGCGCCTCCGTGCCCCAGGAGGGCACGAGGAACAGCACCGGAGGAACCTCAGGAACATCGAGCCCCTTCCGAACCCAAACTGTTCCTTGTTTCAGCGTCTCGACTGTACCAGCCAGCGAGCGGCAGCCCTCCACCTCGGGAAGAGAGCAACCCGGACGCACACCAGCCAGCTCCTGCCCGCTGCCCTGAGCCCCCGCCGGCCGCGCCTCCCTGCCCGCTGCCCCCTGCGCCAGCGGCGGCGCACCAGGGCGTGGAGGCCCTTCGGAAGGCGGTCGGAGGGACCAGCCGCCCCGACGCCTTCGCGCCGCTGGACCCTCAATGGCCCCGCGTGGCGCGCGGGGCTCATCACTGGCCCCGCGCCCTTGGCCTCAGGGGCAACGTCCAAGGGGGGCCCAGCTCAAGGGGTGGAAACATCGACCTGGAACCGGCGACCCATCGCCGATAGATCGATGAGAAAAACCTTCGAAAGCGCATCCGCCTGGTTTGGGGCGGGACGGGCCGGCGGGCCCCCATCGGCGATGAATGGGCGATCGGGGGTCGATGCGCCCCCCCCCCTGAGCAGATCCCCCCTGAACGTTTCCCCTGGCCTCTGCACGGGCAGCGGCCAGCCCGCCCGGGGGCCAGGTTTGGGCTGCCCCGCCACCCAGCCACCTGGCAGCTGGCAGCGAGCCTGCTCTCAGCAGCCGGACAGGCAGCGGACGCGTGAGGCGACCGGGCGAGCGCCGTTCGAACCCGACTGCGACTTCGGGGCAGGAGGGGAGAAGAGACGCAAGTAGATCGTTGAACGGAAGCTCGGTGCGAACCCGTGCCCAATGACAAGAACGCAGCTCCAGTTTCACTCGAGGAGAAGCGGAGAAACGAGAAGGAAGGAGACAGAAAGCGAAGCAGAGACCGCTGGGCCCGCGCAGGTAGGAGGGACGGAGGTTGGGAGGCAGCAGGGGAGGTAGGGAGGGAGGGAAATTGGGGAGGGACGGAGGGAAGGGAGGAGGAAGGGAGGGAGGGAGGAGGGAGGGAGGGAAGATTGGAGGAAGGGAGGGAGGGAGGAGGGAGGGAGGGAGGGAAGGAGGAAGGGAGGGAGGGAGGAAGGGAGGGAGGGAAGGAGGGAGCGAGGGCGGTCGGGCACTGCACGGGGCGCGTACCGGTACATGCCGCACCGCCACGCAGCACTCCGCGGACAGCCGCTGCATTCAGCCACACGGCAGGAGGTAGTTGGAGTCCGCGAGAGGTTCCCGAACTCGGGAGGCAGGGAGGGAGCAGGGAGGGAGAGGACAGGTAGAGAGGGACGGGGGTGAGAGCGAGTCTCCCCGGGCGCGTTCCGAAACTTCGATACGAATCTAGACGCGACAACGAGGGACGCGCAGCGGCAGCGGCGTCTCTTGCCCAAGGAGGGAGGGGGAAAGGGGAAGGGCAGGGAGGGAAGGCTTACCAGGATTACGGCCATCACAAAGAAAACAAAATATCGAACGCTAGCCTCCACCGCGAGCTCCTCTGGCACCGAAATGAAGGGGAAGCCCTCAAAAACAACGTAGCACAGCACCAGCACAAGCTAAAATTGACAATGTTCCACCACACTGCTCCATTTCCAATGCGGTTACCCTATTTGGCCAAAATCCTAGATCGCAACGCCCCAAAGTGGTAATAATAACACTACGAAAGACAAGGCAACCAAATACGTAGCAAGAAAAACAATATGTGCCACCCAATCGCCGTGAAAGAAAGCAGCACCAAAAAAAATGCTATAACTGAAATCCGTGCTAGCGGCCTCGACAAATGCCAAGCGAAAATTACAGACGCCCTCCCACTTGCGACACGCTTGCATTTGCGAAGGCTGGATCCGAACCGCGAAAACGAAGACGGCAGCCCGACGCAGTTCTGCCATGGCATCAGACGGTATTCTGCCCACGTGCCGCCGCCGGTCGGCGATGCGGCACCGCGCTGCAGAGGGTCTCGTGAGCCCACGCCCATCGACGCGTGCCGCACAGCGTCGACAAGTGATG
Source organism: Prorocentrum cordatum (assembly GCA_963575745.1). Classification (NCBI taxonomy): domain Eukaryota; class Dinophyceae; order Prorocentrales; family Prorocentraceae; genus Prorocentrum; species Prorocentrum cordatum. Next base: position 93,627 of record CAUYUJ010021755.1, on the reverse strand, counting down.
CGCCAGGCACAACAGCGGCCGCTCCGGCTCGACCTATCGACGGCACCGCAAGAAAACGACCTCCGCCACGCTGGCCGTCTCGTCCGCCGCCTGCGCCAGCGCCACGGGCTCCATCTCCATGCCGATTTCCTCCTGGTCCTCCACATGCACCTCGTCCCGTGCCGCCGTCTGCTTCCCCCCGCCGCCGCTGCCTGAATCCCCAGGGCGGTGCTCCCCAGCAGAGGACCCGATGGGAAGGGGGCCGGGGGGGGAGCGCCGCCGCGCCGGGCTCGGGCGCCCGCAGCGCTGAGACGAGCGCCGCGGCCAGCCGCGTGGGCGCTCCGCCGCGGTGCACCAGCGTCGCGAACGTGTCAAGGAGGTGGGAGACGGAGACGCTCCGCGCCTCGGCACGGCGATCTTGGGCGCGCCGCCCCGCCGCCGAGCGATTGGGCCGCCGTCGAAGCAGCTCCGAAATGCCGGAACCAGGCCTGGGGCGGAGCGGGGGCTCCGACCGCGCGGGCTCGGGCCTCGAGTCGAACGAGCTCGAGCCGAGCTGGCACTGGGCAGGCTGGGGAGGGGAGGGGAGGGGGGAGGGAGGGGCGGGGTGGGAGGGGAGGAGAGGGGAGCGGAAGGGAAGGCAGGGGAGCCGAGAGCGGGGAGGAAGAGAGAGGCGTGGCGACCTCGGGCACGGCAAAAAGCGGCGGGCGCCGCGCGTTGCGGTCCGGGATGCCCCTGGCCATGGCCGGTCTGGTAGGCCACCACGAAGCCTCCGCCGAGCGAGAGCAGCAAGGCTCCGTGGACCTCCTGTCGTCGCGTCTGCATCTCAACGCTGGGTTGTCTGCACTTTGCGGTCCCCAGGGCACCCGATAGAACAACCAAACACCAAAGAAAAAACTACGTCGGACGTCCGGGCTACGGGGGGGGAACGAACAAGTGGACGCTTGAGACGTGCGCGCTCCTGGGTGGACGGCGGACGAAGGCCGGAGAGGTGCGAAGCCAGTGACCACAGCCTCAGACCGAGTGCCAGGTAGGGAGGTGAAGGAGGAGCAACAGGAAGACGCGGATGACAAAGTAAAGGTGGAGAACAAGGAGGACGACGACGACGACGACGACGACGACGACGACGACGACGACGACGACGACGACGACGACGACGAGGGCGAGGGGGAGGGGGAGGGGCCCAGGAGGGGGAGGGCGAGGAGAGGGGAAGACGACGAGAAAGGGGAGGAGGAGGAGGAGGAGGAGGAGGAGGAGAATAAGGAGGAGGAAGAGGAGGAGGCGGAAGAGAATTGTTCTCAGTCGGCCCATCCGCAATACGTAAACATCGAAAATGGAAAAGGAGGAGGAGGAGGCGGTTTCGGGAGCCAAGCTCGACGACCCCTGGGGGCCACTAGCGCGCGAGACGCAGCCGATTTCGAGGCCTGCGGAGCAGGGCCGTGGAGGCTCGAGAGAGCCCAGGGAGTGCACACGGGCATTATGGGCCTCCCAAGATGGGCCCAAAGGGGGAGGAGGGGGAGGAGGGGGAGGAGGAGGAGGAGGAGGAGGAGGAGGAGGAGGAGGAGGAGGAGGAAAAGGAGGAGGAGGAGGAGGAGGAACGACGGCCCAGAGGGGGCAGCAAGATGCCCCAGGAGGAGCCTGACAAGTCGCCAGGACGGCCCAGAAGGCCTGCGAGACGACCCGAGAGGCACCGAGAGGCCCCCCACAAGTGGCCCTGGACCAGCAAAACCCAGCAAGAGCCGTGTGTCTTCCTTCTGCCTCGCCTCACATACTCTCTGCAGCCCAAGATGATGAGAGAGTGCGCTAGGAACTTCCCCCGACGGCCCAAGAGGGCGCCAAGAGGTCCCCGGAAGAGCCCCAAGGTGGCCGAAGAAAATCTCCGAAGGACCCAAGACTGTCCAAGAGGCCGCCGAGACGACCCAAGACGGTTCCCAGAGGGCGCCAAGACAGCCACAGGGCCAAGAGGGCCCCCAAAGGGCCCACAAGGGACCCCAAGACAGCCCGGGCCACTAGACCTCAAAGACGGCTGAAGAGCCGTTTATGAGGTTTCCCCCCCTCTCTCTCTCTCTCTTTCCGTCCCCCCTCTCTGCCTTATTGTGTGCTCCTCTTTTTTGCTCTCTCTCTCTCTATATCTTTTTCTCTCTCTCTCTCTCTCTCTTTCTGTGTTTCTCTCTCTCTCTCTCTCTGGGCATGTATATACATATATCTTTTTACAGTAAGGATATCCGAAGATGTCTCAAGATATATGCTTCCTTGCTGCAGCTCAGCTAAACCTACCAACCGTCCTACCGTGATTCAGGGCAGGATTGCTGGACAGGGGTTGGGAGTGGCCAGCCCGACGTGCAAGACGGCTCGATGCCGCCATCTCCTTATCGAGCCCCCTTGCGGGGCCCGATAAGGAGATGGCCCCCTTGCGGGGCCCCCTTGCGGCGCCATCAGGCTGCGAGGGTGAGGGTTGCAGTACCCTGCACCAGTTCCCGTTTCCGGTGTCCAGTGTTGCAGTCCTGCTTTCTGCTTCCTACTGAATTTTGTTACTGTCCGCGCGAGGGGGGGAGCTGAGAAGGACCTTGGTTACCCTCCCCAAGGAGGGCTCTCAGAATTTCCTGGGGGTCGTGGGGCACGTGAAAACACTCGAGATCGGCACATCCAAGGCCAGAAACCCTGTCAAATTGTACCATACTCGCGCAGCCGAAGCCACAATCCCTGGCAAATTGCACGGCATTCGCACTGCCAAAGCCACAATCCTTAACAAATTGCACCAGCGACCGAGGCCACAATCCCTCGCGAATTGCAATATACTCGCGCTGCCGAGGCTACAATCCCTAGCAAATTGCGCCGTACTCGCGCTGCCGAAGCCACAATCCCTCGCAAATTGCGCCATCTCCGTGCTGTCAAAGAAGCAATCTCCCGCAAAGTGCACCAAATTCGCACGGCCGAGGCCACGATCACAATTCCTCGCAAATTGCACCATACTCTCGGTGCCGAGGCCGCAGTCCCTTTCAAAGTGCGCCATATTCGCGCTGCCGAGACCACAATCCTTCGCAAATTGTACCATGCTCGCGCTGCCGAAGCCACAATGCCCCGCAAACTGCGTCATATCCGCGCTGCCGAAGCCACACTCCCTCGCAATGTGCGCCATATTCGAAATTGCACCATACTCGCGCTGCCGAGGCCACAATTCCTCCCAATGTGCACCATATTCGTGCTGCCGAGGCAACAAGCCCTTGTAATTTGCACAACATTCGTGTTTCCAACGCCACGACCCCTCGCGAATTGCACAAACTTCGCGCTCTCGAGGCCACAATCCCTTGCAAATTGCACCAAGTTCGCGTCCCCGAGGCCACGATCGCTTGTAAATTACTCTGTGCTCGCGTCTCCGAGGCCACGAGCCTTTGAAAATTACCCAATGGTCGCGTCCCCGAGGCCACGATCGCTCGTAAATTACGCCACGCTCGCGTCCCCAAAGCCACGTGCCCTAGTAACATACGCCGAGGAACCCCAAGACCGTCCAAGCCGCGCGATTTTGCCCGACGTAGCCTCAGGCAGCCCACAGTCGTTCCAAGTGGGCAGCCAATACATAGCATGAGGGGATATTTGCAAAAGGCAGCACAGAGTTCAACTTTATCATCTGAATATCAAATCGTCTTGAAGATGACCAATAGAACCCGCACGAGGTTTCGATACTGCTTCACGACGGCGCCCAAGCATCCCAACATGGCTCCTGCAGATTCCGTAATGATGGAGGGGGAGCGCGGCAGAGGGTGAAGCCCTCACGGAGATATATATATATGTATATATACATATAATCTATACATATAATCTATACATACATACATACATACATACATACATACATACATACATACATACATACATACATACATACACACATACAAACATACATACATACATACATACATACATACGTACATACATACATACATACATACATATACATATACATATACATATACATACACATACACATACACATACACATATACATATACATATACATATATATATATATATACACACACATCTATACATACATATAAATATATATATATATATCCCTCTGGTTGGGTCTCGAGGCTGGCGCCAATGTAACGGCGGCGTGGGCGGGAGGACCGAGCCGAGGGGAGGGGGGGGAGAGACGGAGCCGAGAGGGCCGAGGGGAGGACGCCGCCGGCCCGGGCATATAATATACAAGGCGAGATCCGGAGGCATGGCTTCTGCCGGCGGTGCGGCTGATCGTAGGACTGGCCATGACCATGAAGAACTTCGTCCAGTACTCTCGGCCTCCACGGGGGCGGCGGGATCTCTGCTGCAGCGCTATCCCATGCATCCTGTCCTGCTCCTCCTCGCCGTCCACCCCAACGCCCTGCAGACAGCCCGTCCCCGTCGTCACACCACCAGACGTGTCGAAAGTGCGGCCTGGGCGTTTCGCATGGCACTCCCCTGCTATATGCGACCCCAAAGCCTACACATTCCAACAGCTACACGGATAGAGGTGGCCCGCGTGTTAACTGTTGCTGCTGACCGAAAAGTGCCTTGGGGCCGCGGACTTCCGTCTTACAAAAGATCTGCGGGGTGGTGAGCGACTGATTTGCAAGATGTGGCTGTCGCCATAGCGCCGTGCACATCTGTCGCAAACTCTTCGAAGAGCTACAAGGATGGACCATGGCTCCCTTTCAGAGTGGGGCTCTCACTTGAGATGTCCGTAAAAAGTACGCCCCCGAAGCGTAAACATTCTTGAATGGTTACAAGGCTGGCGGACGGTTCCTTTTCACAGTGGGGCTGCACGGCCCGAGGTGCAAGACATGTGCAGCAGGTACGGAGGGAGGGCACCTCCTCTTCTGAACAGAGCTCTCGCTGGACTCTTCGTATTACTTGCTGATCCTACCTCTTCGCACTCCTCAGGGCATCTCAGTTTCACGGCGGGTTGTTTCCCAGATATCATATAGAACTGATGAGGAGGGGACTTAGGACGGAGGGGGTATTACAGCATCGATCCTCCTCCTCCTCCTCCTCCTCCTCCTCCTCCTCCTCCTCCCCCTCCTCCTCTGCCTGAACCTACTCGTTCACCTCCATGCCTCCTTATAAACAACTCCCCTCTGACGCACCATCCAACGTGTCCGTGCGATGGGCTTGGCTTTTCGCTTGAAAAGAATGATCAGTTATAAGAATGGAGGGCCTATGGTTTCCAAACTATGGCTCTCGCCCAAGCGCCACGCACACTCTCGTCAAAAACTTCCAACAATGCGGCTCTCGCCTTGGTGCCGCGCACATACAATTTCAAAGTTTCCACACGATACAAAATGGAGGCCAGTTCGTGTTCGAAGAGCGGTTCTCGCCTTAGCGCCGCGCACCATCATTATATAACAACTACCAGTCACATTGATGGAGGGAGGAGGGAGGGTTAAAGTTTGGCTCACGCCTGAGCGCCGCGCACGTTCGTGGTTTCAGCGGCCTACAAATACGGCCTACAAATACAAGGATGGAGGCCTGTTCGTATTCAGACTGAGTCCCTCGCTTGAGGCTTTTTCAAATTAGGATCCCGCCTGCCACAGATTTTATGATCAAAACTTCGGAACTGCGCACCACTGACACGAATACAGGGCTGCTCATTCTCTGAACGAGACTATCGTTGGAAACTATCCGTGAACCCAGTTCATCCTACCTCATTGGCCCCGTTCCTGATGGGCCTGCATTCCACCACCACCACCATAAGTTGGGGGGAGATGGACGAGGAGGAGGACGAAGAGGAGGAGGAGGAGGAGGAAGAACTGGAGGTGGAGGAGGACCCCCTCCCCCTCCAACTTCTGGTGGTGGTGGTGGAAAACAGGCCCATCAGGAAAGGGTGTACTGCAGCATCCATGCTGCATCCTGGGTTCACTCTGACCTCCTCCTCCTCCTCATCCTCCTCCTCCTCCTCCTCCTCCTTCTCCCCCTCCTCCTCCACCTCCACCTCCACCTCCACCTCCACCTCCACCCTCCCACCTCCTCCGCCTCCTCCTCCTTCTCCTCCTTATCCCTCCTCCTCCTCTTCCTCCGCCCTCCTCCATCCGCCTCCGCCTCCGCCTCCGCCTCCGCCTCCGCCTCCTCCTCCTCCTCCTCCTCCCTCCTCCTCCCCTCCGCCTCCGCCTCCGCCTCCGCCTCCGCCTCCTCCTCCTCCCCTCCTCCTCCTCCTCCTCTCCTCATCCTCCTCCCTCCTCCTCCTCCTCCTCCTCCTCCTCCTCCTCCTCCTCCTCCTCCTCCCTCCTCCTCCTCCTCCTCCTCCTTCCTCCTCCTCCTCCTCCTCCTTCCTCCTCCTCCCCTCCGTCTCCTCCTCCCTCCTCCTCCTCCTCCTCCTCCTCCTCTCCTCCTCCTCCTCCTCCTCCTCCTCCTCCTCCTCCTCCTCTCCTCCTCCTCCTCCTCCCTCTCCTCCGCCTCCCTCCTCCCTCCTTCCTCCTCCTCCTCCCTCATCCCTCCTCCCTCCTCCCTCCTCCCTCCTCCTCCTCCCGCCTCCCGCCTCCCGCCTCCCGCCTCCCGCCTCCCTCCTCCCTCCTCCTCCTCCTCCTCCTCCTCCCTCCTCCTCCTCCTCCTCCTCCCCTCCTCCTCCTCCTCCTCCCCTCCTCCTCCTCCTCCTCCTCCTCCTCCTCTTCCTCCTCATCCTCCTCCCCCTCCTGCTCTTCCTCGTCGCCCGCATCCTCACCATCCTCACCATCAGAGAACAGAATCCTCGTTATCCTACGCATTCCCAGCATCCTCCCTCCCCATCCTGGACGTCCTCCTCTTCCTCGTCCTCCTTGCCATCCTCATTATCATGTTTGTGTCGTCCCCCCTCCCCATCCACATCCTCCTCGTCCACCCTCACCACCCTTCTCGTGATCCTCCTCCTCGTCTTACAACCCCACGTTCTCCTCATCACACTATTCATCCTCATCATCATCATCATCATCATCATCATCATCATCATCATCATCATCATCATCATCATCATCATCATCATCATCATCATCATCATCATCATCATCATCATCATCATCATCATCATCATCATCATCATCATCATCATCATCATCATCATCATCATCATCATCATCATCATCATCATCATCATCATCATCATCATCATCATCATCATCATCATCATCATCATCATCATCAGCATCATCATCATCATCATCATCATCATCACCATCATCATCATCATCACATCATCATCATCATCATCATCATCATCATCATCATCATCATCATCATCATCATCATCATCATCATCATCATCATCATCATCATCATCATCGTCGGCATCATCATCATCATCATCATCAGCAGCATCACCATCATCGTCATCATCATCATCATCGTCATCATCATCATCATCAGCATCATCATCATCATCACAATCACCACAATCACCATCATCATCATCATCATCATCATCATCATCAGCATGATCATCATCAGCATCATCATCATCAGCAGCATCGTCATCATCATCATCATCATCATCATCACCAGCATCAGCATCATCATCATCATCATCAGCAGCAGCATCATCATCATCATCATCATCATCATTAGCATTAGCATCATCATCATCATCATCATCATCATCATCCTGCGTAGCATCCTCTCCATCGTCATTCTCACGACGATGTGCACGATCACTATCATCATCATAGTCATCATCATCATCATCATCAGCATCAGCATCAGCATCATCATCAGCATCATCATCATCATCATCAGCAGCAGCATCATCAGCATCATTATCATCAGCAGCAGCATCATCATCATCAGCATCATCATCATGATCATCATCATCAGCCGCATCAGCATTGTCATCATCATCACCACCATCTTCGTCAGCAGCAGCATGCTCGTCAGCAGTGTTGCATCGGCACCGTCATCATCATCATCATCATCAGCATGATCATCATCAGCATCGTCATCATCATCATCACCAGCATCAGCATCAGCATCATCATCACCATCATCGTATTCATTTGCATGTTCATCACGACTAGCATAAACATCATCAGCATCACCGTCATCGTCACCACGATCACCATCAGCAGCATCCGAATGCTCATGATTATCAGATTATGATTCGTCCTCCTCCTCCTCATCCTCCTCCTGCTCATCAACATCATCACCATCATCATCCTCATCCACATCCTCATCCTCATCCACATCCTCACTTTTCCTCCACATCCACAGCCCCGCGCTCACACACACGCTCTCACACACACACACACACACACACACACACACACACACACACACACAACACACACACAAAAAAAAAACATGTTTGGCGTCGCGGCCCTGCGCGCAGCGACAGGACGGGAAAAGCCGCAGCACAACAGCCGCGCGTGCGCGTCTAGAAGCGCCCGAGCCCTCAGAGACCTGCTAGGGTCCGGCAGCAGCCGCGCGCTATAAGTTATCCGGGCGTGGATGACACTGCGGGCGGCGGATGGACGAGGCCACGGTGCAGTGGAGACGCCATAGGCCGTCCAGGACTGGATGGCGGGGGGGCCGAAGAAGCCTTGCGGAACGACACGGATAGGGGACCACGTGCGAGCCCTACCCCTGCCCCCCCACGATTTCTGAGGGGGAGGGTGGGGTTCTCTCCGTTCGGGAGCTCCCGAGCGAAGTGAACCCCACCCTCCCCTTCAGAAATCGTGGGCGGTAGGGGTAGGGTTCACATGTGGCCCCCTATCGGGGAATCTGGCCTAAAGCTTACAACAAAACCGGGCAAATCAGGGGAACCCGCCGATCCGCCCACTTCAATCGTACCCGACACAGTCGCAACATCCTCCTCCTCACGGTCGGCTCCCTGGTAGGGTGCGCGCGTGGCCTCCTGGACACGGAGCCCAAAACCGACCCGACAAAGCCCACGCGGGCAGGGGCGCCGCCACGGGCCTGCGGCGAGCGGGCGCCGGGGGCCGGCAGGAACCGACCGAAGGGCGCCGGGGAACGGCGGCGAGCGAGGGAGCCAGGGAGCGCCAGGGAGCGAGGGGGGGCGATCGCTCAAGGATGGGCGCCAGGGAGCGAGGGGTGGGGACGAACCGACGAAGGGCGCCAGGGAGCGATGGGGGGGGGCGGATCGCTCAAGGATGGGCCGACTCTGGGCCACGGGCGGCGTCCAACCTCACACGCCCGCGCTGGGGTCGCCAGCGGTCGACGCGACGCGAACCTGCCCTGCCCCCCGGGAGAGCCCAGAATCGAATGGGCAAGTCAGATCGGCGCTCGACACGAATCGGGTCGACGGAGATCGGCAGCCGAGTCGGCAGAAGTCGGATCGGCAGACCTCGGCTGGCAACTAGCTACTAAGTCTCCATTGGGAAAAAACCGGATCCCGAATCGGAATCCGAAGTCGAGTCGAATCGGAATCGGAAGCCATCGAAATCCAATCGAATCGCATCCGAGGAATCGAAGCGATGCCCTGCCCCTCCGAAGCGGCCTGTGAGCATGAGGTCGTTCCTCGCGGCGCGGGGAGGGCGCCGCGCGTGGGCGTCGCGACTGGATATATATATATATATATTATATATATATATATATATATATACGTGTGTATATATATATATATATATATTATATATATATTATATATATATACGTGTATATATAGATATTGGCCGAGGATTAAAGCCGCAAGCCACGCCAGTTACAACAGTGAGCCTTAAACAGAGTTTAAAGCGACGCCCTGCCCACCACCTCCCCTGTGGCTTTCATGGCGGCGCCTCGGGCTAGGTGGCGGGACCGTCCTGCACGTTGGGCCTCGCGGCGCAGTCGCTGATCTTCAGCGTCTAGCCTGGAGACTTCCCTGGCAGGAAGAGGAGGGCAGTCGGCCACAATCCACTCACGGCACCTTGGGCGGCGTGAGTCAGAGAGGTGGGACAGCAATCGGAGCCGCTGCTGGAAGTCAGTCTTGCAGCACGGGCACACCGACGATCCGACACAGGTTCGGAGGACAGAACGCTCACCGTGCTTGGCACGGCGGTGACTCCGCAAAGCACGTTCAGACGCAAAAGAGGTCTGGCACTGCTCGCAAATCCACGCGCTTGGGGATGGGCTGGGGACGAGGTCGGATGGGGGGGCAGGGTCACACGCCGATTCAACGAAATCGAGGCGACTGACAAGCACACTCCAAGACTTCTCATCCTGTAGAAGGCCTTCCCACTTCCTCGGGTCCTCAAGTGGGGACGGAAAAACTGGGGGCATCACCGCACGTTTCAGCAGCGCGGCATCCTCAAGCAAACGCTGCATCCATGGGAGAGGCTTGTGCTTCACTCGAACATGGAGGAGGGCGAGGAGGGTGCGAGGACGGTTTCGCACAAGCCTCCCCCAAAGCAGCAAACGACCACGAGAGATCAGGCAATCGATGGACGGCTGCTGCAATTGTTCGCGCACTTCGCGATCAGAAAACTGAACATCTGAAGAGAATCTGGAATCACCTAGAATACGGCGTAAAACTCCCATATAAACTCCGTTCAGCTTTTTTCAGGGCATTCGGAGCAGGAACAGTAACAAAGACTGAGAACAGCAATCTTGACATGACTAGCGTGTTCACGAAGCAAAGCTTGCGCGCTCGTCACACTTGGAGCGCCAAAAATCTTAGAGGACAGCGGGGCATACGCTGTCATTGCACTCGCACATCGATGAGAAGCATTCTTGAAGCACGACCCGTCTACACACGCGTGCGTGCAGAGGTGCACATAGCTTCCTACAACATCAATCGCTAGCTCAGGGCGGCCTGGAACCTGAAGACGCAACTTGCCATCGGAGCACCGACGGGCCTCGCGCAATTTCACAGAATGTCACCCTCGGTACTTTAAGAGGGCCGCCGTTTTTCCAGGTTTACAGTTGACGGAAAGATGGAGTCTCTCAAAGACCCCAAAAAGTTGCTCGAGCAAAACATCGATGGCCTTGTCTAGGGCAGCCCCAGACGCAGACATCAAGACAAAGCATTGGCCATCGACAAACGCCACGTCAACTACTGAAATCCGCCGACCCTGTCGGCGTGTGTGAGGGGCTTTTCCGTTCGAGCCGTCATCTCCGTCATTCTTTCTACTCGTCGTCTCTGTCCTTCCCTTTCCCTGGGAGACCTCTTCCCCTGGGCTCCAGCCAAGCCGACCTTGAGCAACCTCGTAATTGAGTCGAAGGGAAGCCCCTTCCCTTTGATCCCTCCCCCGCCGGGAGGGGGGGGGGGGTAGCGACCCCCCCCCCGGGTCAGATACGACGCCCCCCCTGGGACTCCTCTTCCCCTGGGCTCCAGCCAAGCCGACCTTGAGCAACCTCGTAATTGAGTCGAAGGGAAGCCCCTTCCCTTTGATCCCTCCCGCCGGGAGGGGGGGGGTCAGCGACCCCCCCCCGGTCAGATACGACGCCCCCCCCTGGGACTCTCTTCCCCTGGGCTCCAGCCAAGCCGACCTTGAGCAACCTCGTAATTGAGTCGAAGGGAAGCCCCTTCCCTTTGATCCCTCCCCCGCCGGGAGGGGGGGGGGGTAGCGACCCCCCCCCCCGGGTCAGATACGACGCCCCCCCCTGGGACTCCTCTTCCCCTGGGCTCCAGCCAAGCCGACCTTGAGCAACCTCGTAATTGAGTCGAAGGGAAGCCCCTTCCCTTTGATCCCTCCCCCGCCGGGAGGGGGGGGGGGGTAGCGACCCCCCCCCCGGGTCAGATACGACGCCCCCCCCTGGGACTCCTCTTCCCCTGGGCTCCAGCCAAGCCGACCTTGAGCAACCTCGTAATTGAGTCGAAGGGAAGCCCCTTCCCTTTGATCCCTCCCCCGCCGGGAGGGGGGGGGGGTAGCGGGGGGGGTAGCGACCCCCCCCCCGAGTCAGATACGACGCCCCCCCCCCGTACCGACCTTGAGCAACGTCGTCATTGAGTCGAAGGGAAGCCCCTTCCCTTTCCCTTCCCCGACGGGGGGGGGAGAGGAGGTCCCGGGGGGGGGTCCCGGGGGAGTCCCGGGGAAGTCCCGGGTCAGATACGACACCTCCCTCCCCCACCTTCTCGCCCTTCTCCCCGTTCCCCCAAACCATCCCACAGCTCGTGCCTCTTGCTGCGCATTGCGAACAGGGTCGGCGGCACCGGCCGTCAGGCCTTCGCAATCGTCTCAGGCTTATACACTGAAGCCTCTGGAGGTGTCCAAAACGGGGACTCGGGAACAGGCAAACGGAGAGTGATATCTGCACGCTCGAGAGTCCACGACATCAAGTCGAGAGCAATCGAGTAGACTGCGTTGAACGTGAGAGCGCCAAGCTTACAACCTCGTCTCCCCCCCGTCCGGCTCGCCACCCGACTCTCCACCCCCGACACTCCAAACCACGCGCCAGCATGCAGAGACTGGCAAAGGTCGGCGACCCCTGGGTCAACATTCCACTGGGCAATCAGGTGTCCGCGCTCATCTAGGTACTGGGGGACCCAGTCGGATGCGCCATCGGTTACGCCCAGCCTCTTCAGGCGCGCCAAACGAGCAGCACGATAAGGGGGAGGGCGCGGCCCCCATCCGAACACGAATTCACGCAGCACTCGGTCAAACGCTTTTCGACAAAGAGTACCACCACAGAGAAGTCACGCAAATGTGCTACCCCCATGGCAGCACGGATAAGCAACGTGGCTACAGATGTCCCTCTCTTGGGAACAGCGCCAAACTGTGTGAGCAGCATGCGGTCGACATACGTGGGGTCCAGATGGGCCGTCAGCATCCCAGCCAGCCCCTTGCCTGAGTGGTCAGCCAACAGAACCCCACGACTACAATCTGGGTCTCTGGGGTCCCCTTTCTTTTTGTACACCTCCTGCATGCGGCCACCTCGCCACTGCTTCGGCCATGAGCCGTTCTGCAGCACGCGCAAGTTGACCGTCGCAAACTTGCAGGCAAGCGCATCACCACCTGCCTGGAGAAGCTCTGCTGGGATCAGGTCATAGCCAACACCCTTGTTGCGGCCAAGAGCCTTGAACGCCATGCGAGTGGCCTCTGGACCAACATCCAGGGCTGAGGGGACATTTCTCGGCGGACGCTCAGGCTCACGGAGCTCAGCTTCGCTGATGGGAACGCCTCCTAAGACATCAGTGAAGTGCTCAAGCCAACGCCGTCTCACAGCAGGGGGGTCTGACACCACCGAGCCGTCTTTTGAGAAAAGACACGGTGTGGCTCGATGTCTAGTGCCGCTCAGCGCTCTCACAATGGCATAGGCCTGCCTTGGATCGTGCTCACTGAGAGCAGATGAGGCGGCCAGTGCCATTGAGTCTAAAAAGGAAGCACGGTCACGCTCGAGGATGGGCTTGGCGCACCACTGCAACCCAAAGATAGTGGCGTGGGCTACGACTCCCTGCCAACGATATTTACGCATCAATGTGTCTTGGTCAACTGCACGGCCGTAAAAGAACCAGGGTCGAGGCCTCTCTCGACGCCGCGCACGGACATTTAAACATGCTACTGACTGCCAGGCTGCAATGCACATGCGCTGAAAGGCTGCGCGCCCCTGCAAGAGCGCTGCGCGCCTCGCTCGACGTAGAGGGGCTACGTGCTGGATGAAATCCCACACCTGAGCGCTGATCCACCTCTGGCGCGGCTGCCTCTTCGGGTCACCGAAGACAAAGCGGCCTGCCCACCGCACGTAGGTGTTCAGCAGCTCGAGGTGGTCATCGACGTGCATGCCTCCGTCGACGCGCGGGAAGCGTTCACGCGAGACTGCTCCATCAGGTGGAGCTCGTTGAGTCTGAACGGTGGAGTCGAGCGTGTCGCCGACGGCATTGACCAAACCTTGGTAGCCATAACCGCAGCGTTGTGGTCAGCCCATGCATGCATGGCCAAGTCGAGGGAATAGTCTGGGCGACAGAACTCAACATCAACAAACTGCTCAACCGGCACAAAAAATGAAATCGATGCGGGCCTGCGCACCGTACGATGATGTTCAGGTATGGCCAGCATCAGGGCCCCACGCATTAGCGATCATCATCTGCTGCTGCTCAGCAAACTCGCGGACATGCGTGCCATTGGAATTCTCGCAACTCGGGGCAGTCGTATCTATGATTGGAGATAAAACTGATCCAACACGTCCGTTCGTATCTGCACACACATACCATGGGATGGAGTAGGCCTTCCGAACTGCGGAGACCTGGGTGCATAGAAAGTCCCTCCACGCAGCACGATCAGCTGGGGGAGCCTGGAGGTGTGGAGCACGAGCCGAAACGATACCGAAGTCGATACCCTTCTTCGACAGGACAGCAAACATGAAACGCGCAGAGGGCGCCTCCCACGTCTTGACTGCGAGCCCATGTCGCGCCCAAATCTGCACTCCACAGGACCCATCCTCACAGGCGGCAGCGCACATCATGGTGTACAACGTGCCATCTTTGCTGACTGACATATCCGCGCGGCCCCCCTGCAGCGCAATCACATCTAACTCAGCTGCACAAAATTGATCTTCGAGCAACTGTACTTTGCCCAACATACATGCATTCGCAATCTTGGCATACGAGCACTTCTCCTGCCATGGAAGAAGTGTGTTCACATTGGCCGATGCAATCGTCAAGCTGCAGCACCGCCGACCTTGCTTTTGATAGGAAACCCCGAGGCCGAGACGGTGCATTTCGGCTTGTCGCCAATCGTCTTGCGCACAAATCCGAAGTGAGTGAGAGGTTTCTGCCTGCCTTGCAAGCGCCTGATGGGGGGGGGCCACAGGGTGAGCAGTCCCCTCCAGTGGAGGTTGATTGCCCTCCATGCGCCGTGCAGGCTCGGCCTGCGCAGCCTCGACGCTGTGGGCCAGCTCGAGGGTCACCTTGAACTTCTCGAACAGCTCCTTGGACTGCTGCGTGGCTTCGTCGATCGCCGAGGGGTTGATCGCCGAGCAGGACTTGAGCTCGTCGACCGCCGCCGCGAGGATCGCCTCCAGCTGGTCCATGTTGGGCTTGGTTGGCTGCGAGCTGGCATCGCGCCCTGCAGCACACTCGATCTCTAGCTGGCGCACATCCTCGCGCAGCTCCCACTCGTCCGACACAGGCGAGGAGGAAGAGCCTGCACGCCCACTTTGCCACGACCATGGCGCCATACACTCTGCACACAGAGATCTGGGGCGGTCGTGAAAGAGGCGTAAGCTCAAACTCCAGTGTAGGCTTACAGATCAGCTCAAGAATCAGGGCTGGCTCAGCTGCGGGCACTTCCGCGCTCACGTATGTCCGCCGGCCCCTCCACCGGCCCCCGTGTGGGGCCACCAGGCTGAAGGCCGGAGGTTCGCAGTTTCCTGTACCACTTGCAGCTTCCAGTTTCCACTGTTGCAGTTCTGCTTCTTGCTGCTTACTGTTCCTTGTTGACTTCTTGCTGCTTACTGTTCCTTGTTGATGGACCGCGCGAGGGGGGGAGGCCCAAAACGGGAATTGTCACCACGCCCAAATCGTATTGTCTGAATTGCTGGGGTGGGTGAAAATTGACACCCCTCACGCAAATCGGCGGGGTCAGGGTCCAAAAACACAAGCGATTTACCAAATTTCAAAAATTCAATAACACTCCTCACGCAAATCGGCGAGGTCAGGGTCCAAAAACACAAGGGATTTGCCACATTTCGGAAATTCGGCGGCACCCCTCACGCAGATCGTCGGGGTCAGGGTGCAAAAACACAAGGAATTTACCACATTTCTGAAATCCGGCGGCACCCCTCACGCAGATCGGCAGGGTCAGGGTCCAAAAACACATGGGATTTGCCACATTTCGAAAATTCGGTGGCACCCCTCACGCAGATCGGCTGGGTTAGGGGCCGATTGCCACATTTCAAAAATTCGGCGGCATTCCCTCACGCAGATCGGCGGGGTCAGGGTCCAAAAACACAAAGGATTTGCTACATTTCGGAAATTCGGCGGCATCCCTCACGCAGATCGGCGGGGTCAGGGTCCAAACACACAGGGAATTTGCCACATTTCGGAAATTCGGTGGCACCCCTCACGCAGATCGGCGGGGTTAGGGTGCAAAAACACAAAGGATGTGCCACATTTCTGAAATTCGGCGACACCCCTCACGCAGATCGGCAGGGTCAGGGTCCAAAAACACAGGGGATTTGCCACATTTCGGAAATTCGGTGGCACCCCTCACGCAGATCGGCGGGGTCAGGGTCGAAAATCAAACAGGTCCCGACACTGCTTCACGGCGAAGCCAAAGCCTCATGACTTCGCTCTTCCATGGCCCATTCTCCGAGAGAGGGGGCCGGTGGCATGGGGCGAAGCCCTTACGGATATATATATATATATATATATATATATATACATGTGTGTGGACTAAACGATGTGTGAAATTATATCTAATCCATTATGATCTTATCCGTGAAGACTTGTGACTTGTGTTGTCTCTTCGCAATTTCTGGTTACTAAGAAAAGCAAAGAAAGACATAGTATGAAAAAAATAGTTCTCTGTTATTTTCGGTTCTTTTCGGCATCCGGGGGCCCTTACCGGGCCTCGGGACTGTCCAGAAACGGCTCGGGATGAAAGAAGAACACAAAAAACGGCCCCGGGGAAGAGGTCCAGATTTCTGGGGATCGACGCTGCGGAGAAATCACGACGTCCGGGGTCTGGGGAGGGAGGCCCAGTGAGACAGAGTCCGCGCAGCGCGACCCAGTGGTCCTCGGGGGCGTCCAGGAGGGGCGCGTCCAAGAGGGGCGCTCGCAGATCGGTGCCCGAGGCACGTTCGCGGCCCAGGGCGGGGCCAGGGGACGGTGCTGGTGTATCGGCGCCTTCGCCGGATCTCTCCTCTCGGCTGCACGCCGAGACTCGGAGGAGGGCCGATCGAGACCACGGCGGCCTGTGCACCCGGGGGGGCCTCCAGAGAGACCTCGCGCCTCACACGGCCCGCGCGCTGCCAGCGGGCATTCCCTTCCGGCCAGGGCGGGCCTCGGCCACGCAGAGGCTCCGCGGCCCGGATGCGGGGAGCGGCCCGAGAACGGGAGCCCTGCCTGAGCCCCAAGTGGTCCTTGTCTCAGCGTCTCGACTGCAGAACACCAAAAGATGCCAAAAGCGTCACAGCCCGCCGCCGCGGCTTGGGTGCACCCTTGGGGTCAGAAGCACGGATGGGCAGGCGGGGGAGGCAACAGCTGAGAACAAGATGGGAGAGCAAGATCATGTTGCCTTGGTGAGCTGTCCCTCGCAGTTACGGTCAACATCCTATAATTCTGGTGATTTGTTCCCCACGGTTGCGGTAAAGATTGTCTTGCGTTGGCGACTCGTCCCACCCCCCGTCACTGCTGCATCCAATCTAGAGGACGCATCTCTGACCCGCAAGCGCACACAGACGGCGGCGCCTCCCTGACATGCTCCGTCCGATTACGGCCTCCTGGAGGCTCCTCGCTGCCACGGCTGGACCCGCATCGGGAAGACGAATCGAGATGGACCCAAAACCGATTCGGAACGGATCTGGGTCGGGCGGGATACAGTCAACCCATATAGCAAGGATGCGCGATGAGGATGCAAGGGCCTAGGACGCCCGCTTCGACGCTTTTCGAGCGGGGCGCGGCCAGCGAAAGTGGCCAAGGATGGACAGAGGAGGCAGGGATGCAAGTAGGGCAACAAAAAGTGACAAAAACATAAAAACTCCGAGGTCCGCGCGGATTTCGGCGCTGGGGCCCCCCGGCGGCGCCTCCGGCGCCGCCCCTGGCGCGCTCCGCGCGCCAGGGAGGGGGGTCCAGCGCCGATCCGAGAAATCCGCGCGGACCTCCGAGTTGTTATGTTTATGTCACTGTTTGTTCCCCTAGCAATAGTAAACCTTGGAGAGGTTACCCATCCTCACTGTGCGGGAGCCGCCGCTGTCTCCGTGTGCCCTCCTTCGAAGAGAGGGGCCCTGGGCAGAAGTGTCCTCTGTGGTGCGCGTCCGGGGGCCGCGGGCGAGGATGGGGTTGAGTCGGGCGTGTCCCCCTACAGGGGGATTGTCGACGAAAAATTAAAAATACCATAAAAATACTCCGAAATGATCAAAAAAAAATTAAAAAGTATTCCCCAGAGCATGTTTTTACTATTTTTGAACATCCCTCCTGTAGAGGGACAGGACAGGCCCGACTTAAGGATAGGGGGCCAAATCCGAGCGAACAGGCCGGTGCTGCAGGGACCCCCTTGTGGGCCCGCACCGATAGGTCGCTTACGGGCAGCTGAAGCTCTCGTCGGCGAGCCCGGGGGACAGTGGCAAAGGGGCGGGCCTTCTCAGAGGGCTCGGAAGTCTACCAGCCTTCTGAGAAGTTGTCCCAGCCTTCCCCGAAGGCACCAAAAGCCTTTCAGAAAGCCAGGAGCCTTCTGAGAAGCCCAGGCCCCTTCTGAAAAGGTCTTCTCCTTCTCACTTCCCCACCATCGCTTGCCGCCGGAGCTCGGCCTCGGGTTGACGACGACAGCGGTGGCGGCGACCATGTTTCAGCGCACGCGCTCGCCCTCGTGATGCCAACCGGGGCCCTGGCATGGGCTCCACCTTCTCGCGCCACGCGTCCACGGGTGAAACCGCCCCCCGCTCGAAGGGCTCGCTGCGCGTTGGCCGGCCCTATCTGGCAGTCGCCGTACCACCCCCGCTGTCCTCTCACCCTACCCCCGTCTGCTCTTCGATGTTTTTCTCTCTCTCTCTCTCTTTCTAAATATCCCCCCAGGGGGAGGAGGAGGAGGAGGAGGAGGAGGAGGAGGAGGAGGAGGAGGAAAAGGAGGGGAGGAGGAAGAGGAGGAGGGGGGGAGGAGGGGGAGGAGGAGGAGGAGGAGGAGGAGGAGGAGGAGAGGAGGAAGGAGAGGAGGAGGAGGAGGAGGAGGAGGAGGAGGAGGGATGGCTGCTTTCGATCCGAAGCCGGCAACGACAGCGACAGGAAGATGAGGAGGAGGGATGGAAGAGGAGGGAGGCGGTGACGGTAGGACGGAGGAGGGAAGATCCATCTCCGCTCTCCAAATCCTTGATCTCCAGGTCGCCTTGGTCGAAAACGAGCTCCCGCAGCCCATCCCGCGCCTGGCACCAGAAGGCCCCGACGGTGGCCCATACGAGGAATACGCGAACAGCACGGAGCCCGATGGGCATGCGCTGCCACCAGTGGAGCCTGGCCCCACCAAACACACGCGCCTTTCGCCAGGGCCAACTTCGGAATATACAGTGGCCACGACCAAGAACTCAACTTCTCTGCGAGGGCGCAGAGGCTGGCCCAGTTCGCGCAGATAGCCGAGACGCTAGCCATGTTCCATCTCGTCGCCACGGCTGAATCGGCAAGCTCACATTTCCGTTGACAACCAAGCCGCGGTCGACGCATTCGAAGACCTTCTCTCGGGTAAAATACCGCCGCGAGCGGGTGTTCAGGCCGACCTCTGGCGCAAGATCCACCAGATCCGACAAGCCAAACAGGACATGTCCAAAAGGTAGAAAACCACCTGGGCGAACAAGGCACCAACGAGGGACGCGTCACGCAAATTGCTGAAGCCTTCACCCGCCACGCCGCTGAGCTCGCCACTGCCGGCGCACGCCTGCACGCCCAGCCACAAGGCGCCGTGGACGCCGCCGAGTGGCGATATACGTTCGCTGCTGCCCTCCACTGCACGGCCGTCGCCGTCCATGGCCGACGTCAGCTGACAGAAGAGCGGGACACTCCCTTCGCCCCGCCGACCGTGCCCTCCAGTCCCTGCAGGCGTCGGTCGAGGAAGAAGAGGCGAGCCCGCGCGAACCGCGCGGGGGGGTCGGCCGCCGAGACTCGCGGCGCCACCCGCGCGAGGCGGCACTGCGCCTCCCCCAGCGCGCCGAGGCCCGTCGAGCGGCAGGGCCGCCCCGCGGCCACGGCTGGTGGCTCGACGGGGGAGCGGGCCGGCCCTCTTCGGCAGCCCGCCCGCGACGGGAGCGCGGCGAGGAGATCGCCACCCGCGAGGCCGGCGTCGTCGAAGAGGTCCTCTCCAGCCTCCGAGGCCGTGCGCATGCTCCGGCAGGCACGGGACGCACAGGGACAGACTGAAACGATAGGTCCTCCTTGGAGGCGCGCGTCCGACCCGAACATGTACTATACCCATATTGTGAAATATCGTTTCCCGAGCGGTGTGGCCAGAAAGCGCCCGCCACGACGCCTATACTATAGGATTTCTCGGTGCGCGCGTCGCCCGTGGGGGGGGTTAACGCACACATAGCATAAGATTGTTAAGGCGACGCCGATAGACAAGCGCGATCCACTACTCGCAGAGTAACTGCTCGCAAATGGTCTGGATCCGCCATGGAGGGTTTACGATACACTACATCGATGCAGACACGTGTCTTTTTGCTGACGTTTGCGAATTGGTTTAGGTCGGGCGTGTCCCCGTACAGGGAGATGTTGGACGACAAATACCAATTATCATGGCGAAGGACCCAACCATATGCAGTTGTGGGTACCGCATTTGAGAATATCTTCTTCGATGAAGCTCCTTATGGAGCCACGAAGCGCTGCACTGGGTGGGGGAGAACGCTGTCCTGGGTGGCATGCGGACGGTGGCACTGGGGCCTTCGGTGGGGCTCCCTACGGGGCCACGAAACGCTGTTTTGGTTTGGTGAAAATGCCAGATTGGGTGCAGTGTTCCGGGACGCATGCGGACGGTCCCCCTGGGGGTTTCGGTGGAGCTCCCTATGGGGCCACGAAACGCTATACTGGGTGGGTGAAAATGCCACGGGGACGCGTGCAGAAGGTGGCACTGGGGCCTTCGGTGGAGTTCCCTGTGGGGCCACGAAACAATGTACTCGGTGGGTGAAAATGCCACATTGGGTGTTCCAGGACGCATGCTTGCGGATGGTCCCACTGGGGCCCTCGGTGGAGCTCCCAAAGGGGGCGCGAAACGCTGTACTAGGTAGGTTAAAATACCACATTGGGCTTCCGGGGCGCAGGCGGACGGTGGCACTGGGACCTTCGGGCGGGGGGAGCTGACGCCACTCAGGCCCGGGAGGGAGGAGGGGGAGGGAGCTTCGCTCTGTCGGAGGGGAGGGGGGGGACTGACGCCATTCAGACCCAGGAGGGAGAAGGGGGGGGCTGACGCCATTCAAGCCCGGGAGGAAAGAAGGGGGGGTGGGGTTTCGCTCTGTCGGGGGGGGGGGGCTGACGCCATTCAGGCCCGGGAGGGAGGAGGGGGGGAGGGGGCTAACGCCATTCAGGCCTGGGAGGGAGGATGTCGGGGAGGGGGGGGGCTGACGCCATGGCTGACGCCATTCAGGCCCTGGAGGCGGGAAGGGGGGAGGGAGATCGCTCAAGCTTCGCTCTATCGGGGGGGAAGGGGCTGACGCCATAGCTGACGCCATTCCAGCCCAGGAGGGGGCCCAGGAGGGGGGAGGGGGGGAGATTCGGGCCCAGGAGGAGGGAGTCGGAAGGGGGGGGGCCATGGCTGACGCCATGGCTGACGCCATTCAAACCCGGCCAGGAGGGGGAAGTGGGGGGGAGCTCGCTCAAGCTTCGCTGTCTGGGGGGGAGGCGGCTGACGCCATAGCTGACGCCATTCAGGCCCAGGAGGGGGGAGGGGGAAGGGGGGGTGATGCCATGGCTGACGCCATCATTCAGGCCCGCGAGGGAAGAGTCGGGGAGGGGAGGGGAGGACTGACGCCATGGCTGACGGCATTCAGGCCCGGGAGGGGGGAGGGACGGGGGAGCTCGCTCAAGCTTCACTCTGTCGGGGGGGGGGGGCTGACGCCATGGCTGACGCCAATCAGGCTCGGGAGAGGAGAGGGGGGGGGAGGGCCGACGCCATGGCTGACGCCATTCACGCCCGGGACGGGGGAGTCGGGGGGGGCGGGGGCTGACGCCATGGCTGACGCCATTCAGGCCCGGAAGGTGGGAGGGGACATCCCATGAGTTTGGCTGTTCACGCGAGATCGTCACGTTCGAATATCCGAAGGTTGCCCAAGCGACTTCAACATCTCCATCGTATGAGGATGTCTCGAGGGAGTGCTCTACGTTTAAACATTAAAGGTCATCCGTTGCAAGCAGAATCGGTAGCACCCCGGATCAGCGGCACTGACCGGCGGCCACTGCAATGTTCAAAAAATGCTCAAAAATAATCACAAAAAAGACGTCTCCTGACTATTTTTCGACTATTCTAGAATATTCCTCCTGTCAAGGGACACGCCCGACTTAAGATGAAGCGCTCTGCGAGCACTGGACCGCGCTCGGTGATCCTAAGGCGGCGCGCCGCGCGACCACGGCGCCCGCCGCCACGGCCACCAGGCCGCCGCCCCGCTGCCCGCGGCGCCACCCCGCGGGCACTGGCGCCGCCCAGGCTTAGGTCGGGCATGTCCTCCTGCAGGCGCATTCTGGGCGAAAAATTAAAAGTAGCCAAACAATGCCCCAACGTAGTCAAAAGTAGTCCAAAAATCGTCCCCAGACTATTGTTTGACTGTTCAGGCTTTTTTTTTGGGGGGGGGGCAGTGGGGGTCTCGAGAGGCTTCGGAGACCAAGGGCCACGATCCGACGATGAATGCCGCGCCACCACCCCAGTGGCACAGCGGCCAGAGCCGAGGGCCAGCGTTCGGAGCACCCGTAGACCTGGACAAGGTTCCAGACAACTACCCGTCATGGAGCACCCACCTGCCCCGCGGTGTGCCAGGGGCACACGGTGGCAGCGCTCCAACAAAAGAGTCGGGAGGACGAGGAGGCAGAGGACGAGAGGGGGGACCCACCTGTCCGCGGACTATTTTTTGACTGTTCTTGAAGATCCCTCCTATAAAGGAACAGCCCCAACTTAAGTTATGGGTCTATTTTCCACCACCACCATCATAAGGTGGATGGGGGAAAGGAGGAGGAGGACGAAGAGGACGACGACGACGCACGCCTCTGGAGCACAGTTCGATGTCTGGGCAGACTAGACGCTCTAGGACCGGCTTAAAACCGAAGATTTCGTGCACGCGCACGCCCTATGAGGATCCACAACTTGTCAATAGTTGCATCCGACCCTCAAGCAAACCTGTCAAGCTACAAACGTGGAGTAGCCCCCTCTGCGCAAACAGAAATTGAAACGGATACGCCGGGAACCATCAATCACTGCGCGGGGCCCCCAAACCCCGGAGATGGTATTACCTCCTACCCTGAAGCAGTCCAAGCATGCTTCTGATCGTGGTGCTGTCCCACCCGGCGGCTCGCATTGAAGCAGCCGCATCACGGGAAGCAGAGTGAGGATCGTCGGAGGGGGGAGGCATGTTGGCAGGCCGGCCCCTGGACCCGCCCCGCTCACTCGCCCTCCGGTTCCGGGTGCTGGGACGCTCTGGAATCAGCACTCCTCCCAATTGCACAGGCCTGTGTGGATGATCCGTTCGAGGTGGTGCATAGGCGCCACTCCATCTTTCCGCTGGGCGCCGAGCTGCTCCAAGCAGCTGCTGATGATATGGGTCTCCTTGCTCACACACATCTGAATTTTGGCATCCGTTTCCTTGTGCGCGTTGGACACCTTGACCAGGGCGAAGGTTTTTCCGGCTGCGTCTATGCTCATCTGGTCCATGTGGCCCTTGAGCTCCTGCAGGTTCTTGAGGTTCGCTCTCCCCACGCCCTCCCCCTCTGCCAGGAGACCCTCGACCAGGCCCACAACTGCCGCGCACGATATCGTGCCGAACTGAGCGAGATCGCCCTCGCTCTTGCTCTCGGCCCTCGCCTAGGACGAAGAGGAGGAGGAGGAGGTGGAGGAGGAGGAGGAGGAGGAGGTGGAGAAGGTGGAGGAGGAGGAGGAGGAGGAGGAGGAGGAGGAGGACACCCTCCTCCTCCAACTTATGGTGGGGGTGGTGGGAAACAGGCCCATCATTAAGGCCAGCCGCGCCTTCCAGCGGCGAGCGCGCGCCGGCCCGGCGCGCCTGCCGCGGCGCCACGGCAGGGGCGACGACCGCGCGCTCTGCGCCCAGCTTCAGCCCGAGCAGGCTTCGGACGCACTGCGGGGACGGCGCGCCTACCGCATGCGGTTGGAGGCCTGGAAATGGGCACCAACCACAACACACGGGGTTGCCTCCACAGGGGGAAGGTGATCCTAGATTTCGGTGCTGGTGGTAATATTTCGGCCACCTCGGAAGCCAGAATATTACCACCATCACCGAGATCGGGATCTTCTTCCCTCGGTGGGGGCACACCGCCGATATTGGTGTTGGTGTCAACCTCTAGGCCTGCGATACAGCATGTGGGGGGGAGCGGGTAGACCCAAACAGTGCAGGAACAGCATGCGGACAGCTATGTTTGCTGCTGCTCGGAACGCGTGTCCAAACGGGCGGCGGCAAACGTGAAGCCCAAACCCAAGGAAGGCTTGTACTCAGCTACTGCGTTGCAGGTCTGAGTGACGGGCGCTCCACACAGAGATCACCCCCATGCACACCCTGCGGGCTCGCGCGGGCCCTCACGGGCGGGACACCGGCTAGCAATGGGGGCTGCATCAGGAAATCCAGCGCTCACACAGGCAGGAGGGGAGGCAAGAGGCGGGGAGAAGGGAGGCAAGGGAACAGGGAGAGGCAGACCGATACGGAAATGCCCCAGATTCGAATCATCTGGGCCCGCATACTGCGCGACGGAGAAAAAAAATCGCACCACGATGGGGGGATCCCAATGGCGAAGCGCAGACGAGTAGCTTGCACAGTTTCGACTCCAAGGGGGATGAGAAGGGGGAGGAGGAGGAGGAGGAGGAGGAGGAGGAGGAGGAGGAGGAAGAGGACGACGACGACGACGACGACGACGACGAGGAGGCGGGGGGAGGACAGCCAGCTGGTGAAAGATATGAATTTGGCCTGCAACGTATCCAGCCCGCGGCCGCAGACAAAGTTCGATACGAATCCTGATTCGACGAATTCTACGAATGAATACGCGATCAAGAATACCGATTCTGATACACATGCTAAAACTGGGAGCGTCACGGGCGGCAATGGGGAGGCCACGGGGGGCAACGTCGCCCCACCGACTTCAGATCCGGAAGCGCACCTACGAGTTCCGTAGGAGAGAGAAGAGAGGGAGAGATAGAGGGAGAGAGAGCGAGAGAGAGAGAGAAAGAGAAACAAAAGAGAAAGAGAGAGAGAGAGAAAGAGAACTTAACCCTTACAGACAAGCAGTTTTGGGGAGCAAAAGCAATCAAGCAATGCTTTACCTATTCCCCCCTCCTTCCGTCCCTGCCTCCATCCCACTTCCCCTTCCCTGCCCACCTGCTGCAGGGAGAGGAGGGGTGAGGGGAACGAGAAGGACGGGGAAGAGGAAGAGAAGGAGAAGGAGGAGAAGGAGAAGAGGAGGGAGGAGGAGGAGGAGGAGGAGGAGGAGGAGGAGGAGGAAGAGGAGGAGGAGGAGGAGGAGGAGGAGAGGAGGAGGGAGGGAGGGAGGAGGAGGAGGAAGGAAGGAGGAGGAGGAGGAGGAGGAGGAGGAGGAGGAGGAGGAGGAGGAGGGAGGAGGAGGAGGAGGAGGAGGAGGAGGAGGAGGAGGAGGGGGGAGGATCCCAAGGGGTCCAGAGAGGCGGACGACACCATCTCTCATATGGATTTGGGGCCGAGGGCTCTTTTCTGTAGGCTCTGGGGGCCCGAAGCAAGCTCCTACAGAGGGAGTTCAACCTTGTACGCCCGTGACAGCGACGCCGCCGCACCAGGACGACGCGAACCTGTAATGGATCAATTTTCCCTCAGAGTCCATCACCGGACCCCTCCTCCTCCTCCTCCTCCTCCTCCTCCTCCTCCTCCTCCTCCTCCTCCTCCTCCTCCATCACCGGACCCCTCTCGCACCCCATCAATTGCGCCGACTTTGGCTTCTGACACCACGTGGAACACGTGGACAAGCGTCAACGATCGTAGGTTTCCGATAACGCAAATTGTGCGACGTCGGCTCCATTCCAGGTCGCTGATGGCGTTCAACCTCGAACGCCCGCTCTGGGGTCGACGCCGCGTCGAGGCGGCGCAGAACCTGCCGTACACTCGGACGTCTTCGGGGGAACGGCCAAGGACTACTACTAAGCCAGGTTAGGGGCTAATCGAACGGGGTCAGAGCCAAAGGAGCACCAGATTACGCCTGACTGCGCCAAATGAAGCCGGATCAATCCAGACTAGGCCGGATTGGGCTGCATCAGGCCCAAGAAGAAGAGCGCCGACGTTCAAGTTAGCCTCCCAGGAGCTGCACCCGAACGTGCTTCCCTGACCTCCAGGGCTGGAGGCGGGAGCACGTGCTCCTCCCCGCCCCCCTCGGAGACAACGCCTCCGCCCCGCCAACCGATGATCTTCAGGAGGCGTGTTACAGTCAACCCGTATAATATGGACGCACGATAAGGCTGCAAGGGCCTTAAGAGGCCAGGTCGACACTTTGCGGGCGGGGCGCGGCCAGCGAAAGCGGCCACGGAGAGCCGAAGGGGAAGGTTGCAAGGGTGACCTTGGAAAGTCGCTCCATCCGTACTATGCGGGTTGACTGTAGCGCCGGCGTGTGCTCGCCCACCGAAGCCCTTCAGCACGACGCAGGCGGTGCAGAGAGAGCCAACATGGCTTCGCCCTGCAGGCGGAGCTTGACGGGATAAACACGCATTGGGCTAACACACGCCTTGAGTAGACAAGCGCGTTCCACTACTCGCAAAGTAACTGCTCACAAATGGCCTGGATCCGATGCAGGGCATCTACGATCCACTACATTCGGGGGCGGCCAAGAGGGGGGCGTCCAAGAGGGAAGGGGGGGCGCAAATCATGGCCGGCGGCATGTGCGCGGCTCAGGAGGGGGTCGGGACGTATTTGAAACCTTTCCTGACATGAACGGGAAGCGCGTGAAAGGACAGAGCTGCGCAAGAACGTGCAGCATCATCACGATAAAATGTAATGTGGGCGAGCTCTCCGAACGTCCACAGGGGATACCTACGGACACGCGCTCCCCGAACGTCCACAAGGAGAGTCATGATTATCCTCCCCACTTCTCTGTACGCCTCCAATGTCGTCCGTCTATCCCTCACTTATCTGATGTGTTCGAAGGCCCGTCCGAAGGCACACACACACACGCACACACACACACAGGAGGAAGAGGCTCTGGTACGTTTTAGAAGACCTCCTCAAAAGAATTTGCAAGGGGGATGTCTCGAGCGAAACGCTTACTTATCTGATGTGTTCGAGTAGGAGGGGGCGAAGGAGATGGAGGAACGTGAGGAGCAGACGGCCCTCACGACTGCCCAACAGAGCCTCACAATACGATCATATACAATAACTTAGTATAGAGGAAGTATCATATACAAGGACCATCGTACACGAGGAAGATCATGTACAACGAAGGCCAGATTCAAACAAGATCATATACAACCAAGGGGCCGCCCACCCGCCGTCTCGCATATTGGCGACTGCACCGCCCCTACTCCTGGGGGTCCCTGGGCGGCCATAGCGTATCCCTGGGATTGTCCAGGGCTTCAATGACGGCTCAGGAAGCCCACCCAGGCCACCAAGATAGCCCAGAATCGCTCCAAGGCGGCCCAAGATGGCCTCCAGGCGGCCCAAAAGGCCTCCAACATGCATATACAAGAAATGTCATAGACAAGGACGATCATATACAAGAACTTAGTATAGAGGAAGTATCATATACAAGGACCATCGTACACGAGGAAGATCATATACAACGAAGGCCAGATTCAAACAAGATCATATACAACCAAGGGGCCGCCCACCCGCCGTCTCGCATATAGGCGACTGCACCGCCCCTACTCCCGGGGGTCCCTGGGCGGCCATAGCGTATCTCTGGGATTGTCCAGGACTTCAATGACGGCCAAGGAAGCCCACCCAGGCCACCAAGATAGCCCAGAATCGCTCCAAGGCGGCCCAAGATGGCCTCCAGACGGCCCAAAAAGCCTCCAACACGCCCCAAGAGGCCTCCAAGAGCCCTGCCAAGAGACATCATATACAAGGAATGTCATAGACAAGGGCGATCATATACAAGAACTTAATATAGAGGAAGTATCATATACAAGGACCACCAATATCATATACAAGGTCTCAGTATCATATACAAGGTTATCCAAGAACACCCCGAAAATATGTCTCAAAGCAGCTCTTTCGACATCCCATGTTTTCCGAGGATGTCTCAGGCGAAACGGCCGTTTTTGAAGTTCCGAAAATTAGGCCAGCGATTTCAATATCCCGAATGTGTGAGGATGTCTCAGGCGAAACGCTCATTTTGTAACGTCTCAAGACACGACCCCCAACTTCACGATTTGGCGAGGACGTCTCAGGCGAGACGCTCGTTTGGGGAATCCGCCAGGCTCTGAATCACGAGGCGGCGCCGCACGTTCCCCCTCCAGACCTCCCCCAGTTGATAAGTAAATCCCTCTGGGCAAACAGACGTCCATCGCGCGACTCTTCGAGTCTTGGCGCGCTTCCCGTCATCCGCTGACCCCTTGTGGGTCTCTAGGCGTGTGAGATTGTTCCCCCCCAGAACCCCCCCCCAGGGACCCCAAACCGGAGATTTGACACACACAGACACACACACACACACACACACACACACGACCCCAGACGAACGCATCATGGGAGCATAGAGGGCCCCAAAACGGGCCAAGAGGGCTCCAAGTGGGCCCCAAGACGATCCAAGAGGGCCCCGAATCGTCGAATGATCGTTCCAAGACGCCCAAGTTGGCATCCACACGGCCCAAGATGCCTCGAAAACGCCCCAAGAGGCCTCCAAGAGGCCTCCCAAAAGGCACCGAAGAAGTGAAAATTGCCCCATTCCCTCGCCTCTCGCGCTTTCATACCGTGCAAGACGGCCCAAAAGACCCCTAGGACAGCTCCAAGACGGCCCACATGGGTCCCAAGACCGCCAAAGAAGCCCCGATGACGGCCCCAGAGGGTCCCCAAACGGCGCCAAAAGGGGGCCCACGGGGGGAACCCGAATCCACATTTCCAGCCTTCGGCCCCAGGACGCCCCCAGGTTGCCTCAAGAAGCCCCCAACACACCCCAAGAAGCCCCCAGGGAGCCCGAACAGAGCCCCCAAACGCCCCCAAGAGCCTCTCAGGAATCGGACAAGCCTCGTGGAATGCAGTCCTGGACGCGCAGCAGTGTATGGAGGGGTCGGCGGATGCGGCGCAAGGCTATAGAATAAGAGGAGGCACCACGAGATCCAGGGGGATATCATGCCCCCCGCCATGAGATCTACCCCCACCCTAGTCTTAAGTCGGGCCTGTCCCCCTACACGGGGATTTTCAACGAAAAATAAAAATAATGCTAACGGAGTTCCCCACATTAAGATATTAACGGATTCGTGGGACCCATGGGGTACGACAACATCAACACGAAGGAGAAGCTCATCGAACGAGTAAGTACGCACGAAGGGCAGACGAAAGAAACGAAGCCTTGTGAATAGTACGGTTTCTTGATACCCTCCTCGCTCTGGCGGGGCCCCGCTGCAAGGGGGGAGGGGCACGAAACCATGTAAATAGTATGGGTTTCTTGATACCCTCCTCGCTCTGGCGGGGCCTCCCTGGAGGGTATGGTATGGTATGGAATGGTAGGCATGGTATTGATATGGGAGGCGGGAGGCGGGAGGGAGAGGGAGAGGATGTTCTGGGAAAACAAGAACCCCACTCAGAATGTGGGGAAAAATACCCCAAACATAATCTAAAAAAATAGTATGGGGACTATCTTTTTAGTTATTTTGGGGGCATTTCTTATTTTTCGTCGAAAATCCCCCTGCAGGGGGACACGCCCGACTTAACCCTAGTCACCACCCCCCTCTTTGCCGACCCCGACACACCGAGGCGGACCCGCGTTTGGCCGGACGTCTGCGAGCAGGCAGTCTGCGAGCAGTTCAGCGCGCTCAGAGACGGAGGATCGTCGACCCAACGCCCCCCAGGTGCCGCCACCTCGTGGAACCCCGGAGGGAGGAGGAGGAGGAGGAGGAGGAGGAGGAGGAGGAGGAGGAGGAGGAGGAGGAGGAGGAGGAGGAGGGAGGAGGAGGAGGAGGAGGAGGAGGAGGAGGAGGAGGAGGAGAAGGAGGAGGAGAAGGAGGAGGAGGAGGAGGAGGGACCGCCCTGCCATCCCCCGTCCCAAGTGGAGCCGCCAGAGCCTGCGAGGCCGCGCTCACGCGGCAGTCACCCCCGGGCCGGGAGCCTCGTGCCCGGCCCGCGCGCGCTCCTGGGGCATCGCCGGGGCTCGCATCGGCGGCGCCACTGCCCCGGCCTTATGTTGTTCCATCGTACTGAAGGAGCACATCCCAGAAATAATCTCGAGCACCGTGAAAGGTATCGAAACAGTGTCTGCCCGACACGCTAGCGAAGTGTCGCCCCCCAGGGCCCGACACCTGAGAAACCCCCCAGTTCGGGTACTGTCCTGGCGCTAATTCTTTCTGGTGATCAAGGCTAAAGTAGGTCGGAACATCATAACCTCGGCCCCCTCGCGTCGCGGACGAATCGCGGCGGCAGGTTTCTGCCACTTTTCGGCCTCACCTTAGGTCGGGCACGTCCTCCTATACAAGGAGATGTTGGACGAAAAACTAAACATTCACAACGAATGTGATCAAAAATTGTCAATCTAATACTCGAAAAAGCGTCCCCAGACCATTTTGCTTTACTATGTTTGAATATTCCTCCTGTAGAGGGACGTGCCCGACTTAAGCCTAACCGGGCCCCAGGACCGTCAGAAAACGACCCGGGATGCGAATCGGGTCCCATGGGAACTGTCCAGGACCTCCAAAGATCCACGTTGCGAAAGAAACATGACGTCAAGGGTCTGGGTCTCCCTTGCTCTCGCCCCGCTGCCACGCGGAGGACTTCTAAGATAGAGGCCAGAGGTTCTTGGATGCCTTTACGCCTTATGGGCTTCCGCAGGCGCCCCTTCTCGCCACGGCCGGCTCCGCCTCGAAGTCCTGGCCAAAGCGCGCCCCAGAGCAGGTTTAGGGCTAGGTCGGGCATGTCCTCCTACAGGCGGATTGTGGACGAAAAACAAAAAATAGCCAAAACATAACCAAGAATTATTCAAAAAATGCTGAAAAAAACATCGCCCCCAGGCAATTGTGTACTCTTTTTGAATATTGCTCCTGTAGAGGGACAGGCTCGACTTGAGTTTAGGGGTCGACCGCGAGGGGGAGAACCCAGGCCTCCACTCACCTGTCAGTCCTGGCGTTTTGCCTGCTTTCGATCGGCTTCTGGCGGGGCCCTTCTCTGCGGGGGTTCGCGACCACGACAGCGTCGGCGATCTGGGCCCCCACCGTGCTCCCTCCTCCTCCTCCTCCTCCTCCTCCTCCTCCTCCTCCTCCTCCTCCTCCTCCTCCTCCTCTCCTCCTCCTCTCCCTCCTCTCCTCCTCCTCTCCTCCCTCCCTCCTCCCTCCTCCTCCTCCTCCTCCTCCTGCTCCTCCTCTCCTCCTCCTCCTCCTCTCCCTCTCTCTCCTCCTCTCCTCTCCTCCTCCTCCTCCTCCTCCTCCTCCTCCTCCTCCTCCTCCTCCTCCTCACACACCGCCCACAGGCTGCTTGTCCGGTGAGGGGCACGGCGCTGCCCCGCTCCCTCGATGAACCGCCCCCGTTCGTCTCCCGAGCCACCTGTTCTTTACGCTGCTGATGTAGGCGCTCCGGCGCCAGCAGCCGCACAGAGGCACGTTTCAGTGCAGAGCCCCGCGTCGCACACACCTCCACCCACTCCTCCCTCCTTCCTCGGGGGCGCGCAAACATGGATTGGCGATCCATGGATTTGGCGCGCGGTCGCCACATCCATGGATTTGGCGCGCCGTCGCCACATCCAGCTGGCCATAAACATGTGGATGAGTAAATCGTAAGAGCGGTGTGGTATCGAAGTCCACCACCGTGCCTCGTGCACGCTACGGCGTGGAAGAATGCCAGGGCTGCCTGGTGCGGTTTCTGTCTTGCTGCAAGGGACCCCCCCCTACCAGCATGATTTGTATGCATCGCACCCCCTGCCGAGGCCAAAATCCTTACACAACAATTGGCTTGTTGTGGGTACCGTCGTCGTATGCACCGCATTCGGTGGAGCTCCTCATAGGGCCACGAAACGTATGAGGGGTGCGGGCGCATGCGAGCGCTGGCATGTAGGCCTTCGGTGGAGCTCCCCATGGAGCCAAGAAACGTTTGAGGGATGGGCCAAAACGGGTGCGGTGGGCGCGTGCGAGCGCTGGCATCTGGGCCTCCGATAGAGCTCCTGATGATGATGCTGATGATGATGGGCGAGGGAGGAGGATGGGGAGGAGGATGGAAGGAAGGAAGGAAGGAAGGAGTGACGCGGGACGCTCTCTTCAAAACAAGGACCCAACACCGCAGGTTGGTTGGGAACAGTGGATCTGCACCCGCAGCTTCCAAGACGACCCGCGCAGGCAATCAAGGACGCCAACATTGCCCAAGATGCCCCGGATACGGCATACGATGGCCCAAAGGCAGCCCAAGATGACCTGAAGATGGCCCAGGATGCCTCCAAGAGGGCCCAAGAGGGCCCAAAGGGGCCACATGAGGACGTCCAAAGGTTCCTGAAGCCAAAATCATGGATGTCACTTGGTCTTTGAATGTATTTTGAAGCGTTTTCTGACTTTCGTCAGCACAAGACGGCCCAAGAACCCTCCACGATGGTCCCAAGAAGGCCCCAGAGGCCCCCAAGAGGATCCCAACATGACCTCAGGGGCCCCACGATGACCCAACAAGCATCCAAGACGGCCCCAAGACGGCCCAAGAGGACGTCCCGTGGAACCCAAGACGGCACTAGAAGGAAGAGGGCACAAGAAGGTCCCGAGACGGCCCAAGGGACCCCAAGGCTGCCTTACAGGAGGTCAAGACAACCCCAGAGCGGCCCAAACGAGTTCCATGCGAGCTCCTCAAATAGTGCAAACAAAACGTGTCACATGTAACAGCCTTCCGCTTTTTCATCCTTCTGCTCCTGCTCCTCTCCTGCTCCTTTCCCTGATAAAACAAGGTGCGAGCACTGAGGGGGGGGCACTTCAATCGAAAAATTCAATGGTTCAATGGTTACCAGAGGGGGAATCAACGAACATTATTCTTTAGAAATGAGAGCTCAGCAATAATAATAATAATAATAATAATAATAATAATGACGACGGCGACGGCGACTACGACGACGGCGACGACGACGACGACGACAACAACAACAACAATCAGTTTAAGACTGTTCGCTCTTACTGGAACGCGTGTTTTGCATTCCTGAAGGGGCCCTGGGATACACAAACAAATAGACACAGAAAACAGGACTCCCCGTATTTTCACACATTGTCTGGGTTTCTGTCTCCCCCCCACTTCCCACTGTTGAGGCCCAGTAAAGCGACCGGCGTGCTGACCCCCCCCCCCCCCTTCGCGACAGGAGGTGCGTCGCGCATTCGTCGCCCGTGCGCCGCCCGTGCGTCGGCCGCCGAAATGGCCAGCCGTCCTCTCGAACGTGCACGTCGCGCTCGCAAGGGGGCAATTTGCTGAGTGCGTCGCCAGCGCGGCGGACACCCACGGGGCGGA
Organism: Prorocentrum cordatum; assembly: GCA_963575745.1. Taxonomy (NCBI): domain Eukaryota; class Dinophyceae; order Prorocentrales; family Prorocentraceae; genus Prorocentrum; species Prorocentrum cordatum. The sequence goes on along the minus strand of CAUYUJ010021755.1, from coordinate 60,306 downwards.
TCGCGCGCGCGTCGCCCTCTCCACGGCCGCTGAAAAGGCTGGTCGCCTTCTGGAAACAGAAAGTCGCCCACGCTGCGGCCCTCTTGGCGAGAAGAAGGCGGCCGCTGGGCGACCTCGGCAGATCAGCAAATCCCCTAACATTACACATGCAGCGACGCTGCTGAACGCAGCCCGGCGATAGGCCAGCAGGTCCCCGCAGCCGCCGCCACAACCGCCGCAACCGCCGCCAGCACAAAACTACCGCCGCCACGATCACCACAAACGGATGCGGCCGCAACCACATCCACCGCGACGATAACGACCAACACCAATTACCGCCATCACCACCACCACGACCACCACGCTTCTCGCGACCGCCACAACGACCGACACCAGCACGATCACCGACGTGACCACCACCAGCCCGCCCACCACCAGCGGCACGACCGCCGCCGACGCGACCAAGGCGACGAACGCGACCACGACCATGATCACCAACATGACCATTACAGAAGCACCCGCCCACTCCGTCCTCCCCCCCCTCCCCCCCATTCCCCTGCCGGGCCGCCCTTGCCGCAGCGCCCGCCTCGCGCCCCTGCCCCTCCCCCCTCCTTTTCTCCTCGTAATTTTCCTCCTCCACCGCCGGCGGCGGGGCCGTTAGCGGAGGGCGGGGGCGCCGCTCGCGGCGACGCGCCGCGGCCGTGGAAGGGGGGCCGAAGGAGAACAGAAAATGAAGAGGGGCACGGGGTGGCAAGGGGAAAAAAACAAAGACGAGAGAACAGGGGGGAGGGACAGACAGAGGGTGGCCGGCAGAATGGAGGAGGAGAAGGGGAGGAGAGAGGGAGACGAGGCAGGAGAGAGGACGAAGGAGGAGGAATGACAAAAGAGGAGGGACGACGACGAAGAAAAAGGGAACTAACAGGGGCAAGCACCGCCCTTCCTGGCGCAATGGAGGACGCAGCCGCCGCCACTTGTGAACAGCGCAAGCACGGCGGGCCGACGGCCGTTGCGCATTGCTGCTCGGAGACATGCTAGGGGCGGGCAAAGTCGCGACTGCGTCGCGCATGCGTCGCGCGTGCGTCGCGCGTGCGTCGCGCGTGCGTCGCGCGTGCGTCGCGCGTGCGTCGCGCGTGCGTCGCGCGTGCGTCGCGCGCGTGGCGCGCGCGTCGCGCGTGCGTCGCGCGGGTCGATCGTGCGTCGCGCGCTGGCAGGGGTGCGTCGCGCGCGGGTCGGGGTGCGTCGCGCGCGCGTCGCGCGCGCGTCGCGCGTGCGTCGCGCGGGCGTCGCTCGGGTCGTTCGCGCGTCGCGCGCAGGTCGCGCGCGAATCGCTCGAAGGGCGCCGCGGGCTCCTGACGGCATGTGAACTGCACGGCCCGCTGGCGAAACAATCAAGGGATGCGCGCGGCAATCGTAGAAATAGCGAGACACACACGTGAGAACAACGAACGCGAGGAGACCAATAGACGACATGGAGATGCAGCGCGCGCGGACTAATCCATTTCAAGCGCACGCCCCGTCAGATTTTGAACATCGGTCCGTCGCTGCAGCAATTTGGCGACGTCTCGCCCGCCGATGCATTAGGGGGGGGAAAGAGGGCGGAAGTGAGGCGAGGGAAGGGCAAGCGGAAATGGGAACGGACGGGCGAGGAGGGGGCGCGCGGGGGCGGCGCAGCGGCGGCGGGAGCGATGGAAGGCGATCGAAGGGGGGCGGCGGGAGCGAGGAGGGTGAGAAGAAGTTTCAGGAGAGTGGAAGGACAACGGGGGGTGAGTAGGGAGGCGGACAGGACGGCAGCCTGACACAAAAGGACTGAATACAAATTTCGCAAACGGGACAAAACGCGCAGCGCGTTGGACGAGGGGAAAAGAAGAGGGGGGGGGCAGGAGGATTGGCGCGAAACGACATGGGGGTGCGGGGCGCGATGCGACGGGGCGAAAAGGCGCCGCGTCGCGCGACGTGACGTCGCCCCCACCGTGGCGCGACGCGCGCAGCCCCCAATCAACGCGAGGCGTCTTCGTCCTTAGCAACGGTTGGCGCCCCCGACAATGAGCACCAGCAAATCCTCTTGCGCCGAATTGGGAACAGAACGCGTTGGTGGACCGTCGAACTAGGAGTGCGCCGCGACCGCCAAAATGGCTGCTGGCGCACCGGCGTCGGAAACCTATATATCGCCAGAGAAATTCCGAAGTCGCGCCATATGTCGCCCACGCACCCTGGGAGGCCGGGATTTGGGACAGAGACGCAAACCAGGGCCGGCGCACGGGCGACGCTCGGGCGACGCACTGAACGAAACTTACAGGGGGGGGGTCGCTTCACTGGGCCTTAACACTTCCCATGTTTGATATTTTCCGTGGAATCGACGATCAATTGTGTCTGTGTTTTTTCCCTCCTGAATTCCGTGTACCCCAACCCTCGATACCCACCCACTTCGTTTTCGATTGCACCCCCTTTCGGGGGGAATCTCTTCCTTGCCGGCCATTGAAGTGCGAAGAAGTCTCGAGCGAGAGCGCCGTTCCTGACTTCGGGGGCCTCTCTGACCAGGGACTCTCGGAATACCGATGGAGAAATATCGAACGGGAGCCCTTGTCGCCGTGTCCGGGCCTCCACCAACTTGCCTGGATTACGGGAAAGTCTGGAGCGACAGCGCCGTTCCTGAGTTCGGGGGCCTTCTTGGCCAGGGGCTCTCAGAGTAAATCGTGAGGAAATATCGAATAGGGGCCCTTGTCGTCGTGGCTGGGCCTCCGTCAAAAGCCTCGAGCGAGAGCACCGTTTCTGAGTTCGGGGGCCTCTCTGGCCAGGGTGTCTCGGGGCAAACTGTGAGGAAGTATCGAGCGGGAGCCGTTGTTGTCGTAGCTGGGCCCCCAAGGGCCCACACTTAGGCTCAAGCCAACGCTCGAACGGGAGCCTCGTGTTCAAAGAAAATGCAGCCGGCGTCGAAGCGAGAGCGCGTTGAACCCTTTCCGGAGGTCAACTATAATAAATGTTTGGAAATGAGTATTCAGCACCAGCAACAACAACCACCACCACCAGAACAACAACAAAACTCAACGGCTCTCGCGGAGGCGCTCTGCGAGCGCTGGGACATCAGCATGGAGCAGAGGTCGCACTCCCATCGCGACCTGGGGGGCGACGCGACGGCCGGGCGCCTGAGGCGCGTGGGCACGCAGAGCCAGCTTTTTGCAGAAGTTCAGGCTCGCGGCACACGCCTTGAGCAGTTTCGCCGGGCAGGTGCGCCGATCGCGTCTGTCCACCGCGCTGGTCCAAGCGCGATGGCATTGTGGGGCACCGCGATCCAGGGCGTGCCAAATGGAAAGCTCAAAGGGCTACGGGCTGCCGCGCTCCGCGCCGCGGGGCGCCTCCCCCGAGGGGCCTCCCTTGGGCTAGCCACGGCCAGCTGGCGCGCCGGCTGGAGGCGCAACCCGTTCGTGCTGGTCACAGCGCTGGCCATCCAGGCGTACGTCGAAATTGTTTGGAACGGCGTCTTCCAGCGGTCCTTGCTGCAGGTGCTATTGGATGGCGCTCGGCAGGAGGCGACGCAGCGCTTCCCGTGGGCGCGCTGCAGCAACCCGATCATGGCCTCAGGCGGGCTCAGCGAGGCCTGCCCTGCGGCACGCATTGGTGCCAGGCCCGCCTCTGCAGGGAGGGGGAGGGGCTGGGGCTTTCCGACCTTTGCCAGTGCTGCCGCGGCGCGCCCGGCACCCTGCATCATAGATTTTTCCAGTGCCCAGCGAACCACGCCTGGAGGGCGGACAGTCTAGGCCCAGCGGTGCGCGATGACGCCGCTCGAGTGCTGGAGAGCGGGGAGGAGGCCGGGAAACGTTTTGCACGAGTGCTCTTGCCTGATCCTGCCCAGTGTTTTCGGAGGCCGCCGTTGCCGCCTGGCGCCGAGCTCCGGGCGGAGCATTGGCTGTTAAGCGGCCTCATGCTCGACGGCGGGCACATTTTCACCGATGGAGCTTGTTTCGACGCCGGACTCCCCACCTTGAGGGTTGCTGGTTGGGCCGCGGTTGCCCACGTCGCCGACTTTCGTCTCTTAGGCTCTCTGCGCGGGGTGGTGCCTCAAAATCTGTGCCCGTCCCAGTCCGCCAGGGATGGGGAGGATTATGCTGTCCTAGTGGCGTCAAGGCGCTCCGCCGGCCGCTACACGCTGCATTCGGACTGTAGTGCACGGTCGCGTGCGGGCAAAACCTGGCGAGCGCCAGCGGGCCAGGCCAGCCCCGTGCCCACATGTGGCGCCAGGCGGCTGCTGGCGATGCGCTCGAGGACGTGACCTTTCTAAGGTCCTCGCGCACGCGACGTGGAACGACGTCGTGGAGGGGCGAAGCGCGGCTTTGCAGCGCAACGGGAATCACGAGGCCGACGCCCTAGCAAAGGCCGGGGCGGCCGAAGGCCGGCAGGCCGAAGATGACCGCGTTTTCCCTTTTGGGTGCCTCCATCTTGCGCGGCTCCTCACCCGATACACGGGGCGCATGGAGGCCGTGCTGACTGAAGCCGGCACTCGCTACCATCAAGACCTCGAGGCCCTCCGCACCTCGGGATCTGAGGGCGAGTTTGGGGGAGCTCGGGGAGTATCGCACGCTGATGCTGCAGGCGCTGGCTCAGCCCCAGCGGCGAACGCAGGCGCGGCCGCTCGTCCAGGCTGGATCTCGAGGCGCGCGCGGGCGCTCCGCCTCAAATTTGGCCCTGGCGAGTGCGCGGGCACAGCCTCCTTGCTGCCCAGATTCGCGAGTGGCGAGGCCCAGAGGGTGGTCCCCGGGGCGCGTCCTCATCAATGCTATTTTGTACGACTTGTTGGGGTCACGCCACGTGCCCTGGTCGGGGCCATGGGCTCTTAGCGCCCTGTCCGCCTAGGGACGGTGAGCCACCCCCGAGAGCAAAGAATGCACGCAGCCGCGTCGGCCGTGGGATGCACCCCCACTGGGCCTGGGATGCGGCCATCGACGAGGCATGCAGCCCGTCGGAGGCGGTACGGGCGTCCTGGGCCAGCCATTTCGGATTGGAAGGCGCCGAAGGGGGCTCTGTGGCCCGCACCGCCGAGGCTCCGCTAGGCCCTCCTGTTCGGTGGGGCGCACCATGCCCAAGGGTGGAACTGAGCGACGCCTTACTAGCATTCGGTTTTCGCACGCGCGGCCAGGCTGAGGAGCTTGGCCGCGAGGCGCAGCGGCTGGCCGCGGAGCGGGCCAGCCGGCTCGCAGCCACGAGTGCCATCGAGGAGGGATAGTTTCGGCGGACCTCCCTCTTCTCCTCCTCCTTCTGGAGTCGCGCACCTCCTCCTCCTCCTCCTCCTCCTCCTCCTCCTCCTCCTCCTCCTCCTCCTCCTCCTCCTCCTCCTCCTACTTCTCCCTGTCGCACCCCGAAGCAAGTTTTTAGGGTGGGTCGGGCGTTTCGCCCGAAACTTCCTTACCATGTATGACTCTGAAGCTTAAACATTGGCACCAGCTTCACAGATGGAGGGCGGGTCGTTTTCAGAATGTGGCTCTCGCCTTAGCGCGGCGCACATTCGCTTCAAACATTTGCAAGAGCTCCACGGATTGAGGGCGGGTCGTTTTCAAATGTGGCTCTCGCCTCGGCACCGCGCACATTCGTTTTCAAACTAAGAGTTTCACGGATTGAGGGCGGGTCGATTTCAAAATGTGGCTCTCGACTTAGCGACGCGCACATTCGTTCTAAATATTTGCAAGAGCTTCACAGATTGAGGGCGGGTGGTTTTCAAAATGCGGTTTTCGCCTTAGCGCCGCGCACATTCGTTTTCAAAAAGGCAAGAGTTTCACGGATCGAGGGCGAGTGGCTTTCAAAATGTGGCTCTCGCCTTAGCGCCGCTCACATTCGTTTAAACAATGCCATAGCTTCACGGATTGAAGGCGGCTCATTTTCAAAATGTGACTTTCGCCTTGGCGCTGCGAACATCCGTTTTAAAAAGTGTAAGAGTTTCACGGGTTCCCATCAGCAACGTACCAAAAATTGCGTGGTGGAAGGATTCAGGATTATACGGGTGCAAAGGTTACGTTGGTTCTCTGTGTTGAAGTCCTAGGAGTGGCTTTCTGGTACGATTCGGAATCGTCAAGATGCAGCAGCCAGGTTGACCTGTGGCGTTGGAATCCCGAGAACAATGTTTTGGCATGCTTCAGGGTCTTCATACGGGTGTCTTCCAACGAGGCAGTTCCATCAATGGAAATGAACCCACTGTAGGGGCCTATGAAGAGGAAGCTTGGAGGAGGGTTTACTCCATCATCGTTGATGACTCTTGGGTTTACACTGCTCCTCCTCCTCCTCCTCCTCCTCCTCCTCCTCCTCCTCCTCCTCCTCCTCCTCCTCCTCCTCCTCCTCCTCCTCCCTCCCCCTCCCCCTCCCCCTCCCGCCTCCCCCCTCCTCCTCCCCCCACCCTTGCTCCGCAGGGGCGCGAAGCAGGGGCGCGAAACGAGGGAATCGCGGCGGCGGCGCGGAAAGAGAGCCCGGGAGGAGCCCTGGTCTCCTCCGCCTGCTGCAAAGTCCACTTCATCGCGGCGTGCTTCGCCTCCTCCTCGGGGACACGACGACGACGACAACGAGCGGAGAGCGCGCACGCTGCCGGGCGGCAAGATGAGGCCCTTCAGTCTAACACGCCCTCCTATTCATCATCTCTCATAGCTCCCCCGCCGTCGCCTTTCCCTCTTCCTCCTCTTCCTCCGCCTCCTCCTCCGCCTCCTCCTCCACCTCGTTGCCCCCGTCCCCTATCCTCCATCCCTGTTCCTTCTAGACAGCTCCCCCCTGTCGCACCCCGAGGCCAATCGAAAGGGCGGACCAAACGTTTCGCCTGAGATGTCCTCACCGCTTGTGATCCTGGAGCTAAAAAATTGGTTAACGTTTCACGGATGGAAGCGCACGGGGTTTGGTGCAAGAAGACAATGGGAAACCCCATATCCTCCTCCCCTCCTCATCCTCCTCCTCCTCCTCCTCCTCCACCTCCTGTTCCTCCTCCTCTTCGTCATCATCGTCAGCATCATCATCATAATCGTCGTCGCCGACAACATCATAATCGTCATCATATCATCGTCATCATCATCATCATCAGCATCATCATCATCATCAGCAGCAGCAGCATCAGCAGCATCATCATCATCATCATCATCATCAGCATCATCATCATCATCACCACCACCCTCACCATCATCATCATCATCATCATCATCATCATCATCATCATCATCATCATCATCGTCATCATCCTCCCATCATCATATCATCAGCATTACCATCCTCACCATCCTCAACCTCATCAGCATCAGCATCGCCATCATCATAATCCCCATAATGAAAACCATCTTCATGATCACCATCATCAAAAACATCAGCATCATCATCATATCATCATCATCATCATCATCATCATCATCATCATCATCATCATCATCATCATCATCATCATCATCATCGTCATCATCGTCATCATCCTCCCATCATCTTATTCCTCATAATCAGCATCACCATAATCAGCATCATCGTCGTCCTCGTCATCAGCATCACCACCACCACCACCACCACAACCACCGTCATCATCATCATCATCACCATCATCATCATCATCATCATCATCATCAGCAGCATCCTCATAAGCATCATCATCAGCAGTATCACCATCATAACCAACATTATCAATATCACCCTCGTCACCATCAGCATCATCAGCATCACCGTCAACATTAGCATCCGCATCATCATCGTCATCACCATCTTAATCAGCTGCACATCATTAGCAGCAGCAGCATCACAGTCATAAGCATCACCATCATAATCATAAGCACCAGCAGCATCGTCATCATCACTATCATCATCATCATCATCATCATCATCATCATCATCATCAGCATCATCATCATCCTCCTCCTCCTCCTCCTCATCATCATCATCATCATCATCATCACATCATCATCATCATCATCATCATCATCATCATCATCATCATCATCATCATCATCATCATCATCATTATCAGCATCGGTAACAGTATCATCACCATCAGCACCATCATCAGCATTACCATCCTCACCATCCTCAACCTCATCAGCATCAGCATCGCCATCATCAGAATCCCCATCATGAAAACCATCTTCATGATCACCATCATCAAAAACATCATCATCATCATCTTCATCATCTTCATCATCATCTTCACCATCTTCATCATCATCTTCATCATCTTCATCATCATAGTCAGCATCGTCATCGCCATCATCATCAGTATCATCAGCATCACCAGCAAAATCAGCATCATTCTCATCATCCCCGTCATCATCAGCATCATCAGAATCATCGAAAACGCCTGCTTCCCCTCGTCCTCGACCTCCATCTCCTCCTCCGCCGCCACCGCCGACGCCGCCTTCTCTCCCTCCTCATCCTCATCGAGCCCTTCATGGCGATCATGGGAGAGGGCGGGGGCGAAGATGATTATGACGATGAGGAGGAGGAGGAGGAAGAGGACGAGGAGGAGGAGGAGGAGGACGAGGAGACGACCGCAAAGGGGGGGTCCCGGTCAACTTGTTGGGGGGGCAGCAGGGCGGCGGCGCCCCGCCCGCGCTGTGCCAGCGGCTCTTTCAGCACGAGGAACAGCAGGAGAGGGGCAGGCAGCCTTCAGTCGGGCCTGTCCCTCAAACAAACAAAAAAAAACTGGGGGCGATGTCGGACTATGTTTGACTAGTTCGGGCTATGTTTTGTTTGTGATTAATTTTCCGTCCAGAATCCCCCTGAAGGAAGAGATGCCGGACCTAAAGGCATCCGCGTAAGCAGCACTCGGGAGCAAGGCACCCGGATGTTAGGAAAGGTCAGGCGGGCTGGGACGATCGAGGCCATCAAGGCGCACATGAGCGGGAGCAGAGGACGGGAGGGCAACGGCATCAGCAGCGCACGGGAGCGAAGGACCGAGATGGGGAAGCGGCCAGGCAACACCAGTGTGAGAAAGCACGGCTTCGCGAGGAGCACAACCCTCGTCTCATTCTGGGACAAGAGGCGAACAATGACAGGTGGGTAGGCCAGGACGCTGACACACAGGTGATATGCTCGAGACTGGGGGAGCTGGCAATAGGGGTGCGAGCAGGTGCAACGGCAAGATAACGTTCCGAGCACATTCGATCAGATGAAGCACCTGACGACCGCTGCCATCATTGACAGCGCCACTGACCACGACGGGCTGAATACCGAAAACGCAATGAACCCAGTCGACAGATACGATCCGATAGGACACGCCAGCGTAGCACACGAAGCATTAGGAGTCGGGGCGGCGACCATTCCCATCATCATTTCAAGTTCGAAAGATCATCAACCCACTGCCACACCTGCAACGCATGAAAAGACGGCAAGACGAGAGCACACAAGGGAGCACACTCCTCATCGGATCGAGCGGGCGAAGCGATAAGAGACGAAGGCGTCGACGGCGAGCGACGGGATGGCGTCGCGATCAGCGCGACAGGTGTCGGCGGAGAACCGCACGCGGGAGCCAGCTTGGGCGACGAGCACGGAGACCCAGCTGGACGGGCAGTCGGGGCGCGCGGACTGGTCGCAGCCCCACCCCCCTCAGGCTGACGAGGTAGAAGAGGAGCTAGATGCAAAGGACGACGAGGACGCCGAGGCCCTCCACGGCGCGGGCGCCAACCGCGAGCGTTCGGCCCGCGAAAGCGACCGTGGCTCAGCAATTCTCATAGAGCGGACACCCGCCAGAGCAGCATCCGAATCTCAGACGACGGCAGCGGCCATGAACTCGAGCCTGGCGACGTTGCACGTCGCACGCCGCCGCCACGCACGCAAAGGACAGCAACGGTGGTCGCACCAGCGCACACTTCGCCATAACCTCACGCGGGAGAGAGCGAGCGAAGGCCACATCCATTGCCTCGGGGAGCCGCGGGCACCGAAGGTCATGGGCAAGAGCATCACGATGGGCCAGACATACGAACGCACTGCATCTCACGCCTGCAGGGCGCAATATCAGCAAGGACGTCAGCCACCCGTCACGCCACGTCCACGGGGCAGCCCAGGCCCAGGAACACGGGCATCGTCTCATCAAGAGGAAGGCGGCCCCCGATCGATCGTCTCGAGAATCTCTGGACGCGCGCCCGTAAACTTGAACAGCCCGCGCACGACGCGGGCCTTGAGCGGAGCCACTTCGCCGTCCCGAGCGCGCACAACACGGCGGGTAGCACGACGAGGGCGGGCGCCGCCACCGGCATCAGGAGCAAGCGCTCCAATCGCAGCAGGCCGACCACGGACCGGGAGAACAGCCCATGGCCCAGGAGCTTGGGACACCGCCGCCGCCACATGCACGTTCTCGACCAGGGCCTCAGAGCGCCAGCGCGCAGGGCAAGGTCTCCCCGCGCTCAACATCACGAGCGCGCGCCTCTCGGGAGAAGCCTCGGCGCGACGGCGCAACTCGTCTGATGCCAGACGGCACCGCGGGAAGGCGCGGCGGGCAGCTCGCAGCAGGGACGCACAGTTCAGGCGAGCCCGGCGGACAGCCCGAGGCCCATTCCACATGTCCATATGCGACCACGCTTCGATCGGGAAGGCGCCCAATGCCACGCGAAAGACCTGCGCTGGGACTCCTGGCTCTAGACGAGGACGGCAGATGGGAGCCAACAGAATTGAGCAACGCACGAGCGAGTTGCCACGATACGCGCATTGTACAGGACGGAAGACATGCTGGCAGGGGTCAGTCCTCGACCCACAGCTCGAGCCCGAACGCGAAGTTTGGCGATGGGGTCCTCCCCGAGCCTCGTGGAGTCCACTGCCGGACCTGACCAGACACCCAGGTACAGTAATGAGTCGACGACCTCGAAGCTGGCCAACTCGGGGACCGCCCCCTCCACCTGCACACGTCGAGCCGCCGCCAGGGCAGATCTCATGAGCTCGAACGTCGGGGCGGCGGGGGGGGAAGCCGCATCTTCAATGGCAGGGGGGGGCGCCGAACGCAGGGCCCCGCAAGGACCTTCTCCCAGGGCTTCACTGGAGAACGCAAGGGCCCAGCACCAACGGAAGTGATCACGCCGCTGATCAGGAGAACCCGCAGCACGTTGAGAGATGGGGCCGAGGACAGCCGCAAGGCGCGCACGCCGACTGAAGGGGGACCAGATCCTCGACCGTCGCCCCGGGGATTTACCTTGAGCTCGCAGTCGGGTCGAATCGCCATCCTGCCCCCGCCGCCGACTAAGCTCACTCCTAGCAATGTCGGCCGCCTCGCACTACGCCCTCGGGCCAGGCAAGAAGGGGCTCGGGACAGCTCCAGCTTCGCAGATCAAGAAGTCCGACGCCACGGGATAGGAGCCAATCAACCTCCGGGCCAGCACAACGCCCAGTTTCCACACCACTGTCGCGATCGACCTCACAAGCAACAGAGTGCGAGGGTGGTGATGACGAGCACGGAATAGAGCATCCCGAGGTTCCTCGGCAGCCAACCACATGAGTTCCTACATCGCTGAATACGCCGCGGAGGAGAGAGGAGATGCAACTCGGCGCGATGACCCATAGCACGCATGCGGCGCTTATGATATTCTGCTCGGTACAACTTCCCGCCGATCGGACGCTCTTCTCGCGGTCGCGGGAGCTGGCGAGGCAACCAACCAGGCGTCGAGATGAAGAGACGATCGATGTATGACTCTGAGTTGCCGGCCTTTTCGTAACGCTCTGGAGCGTCGCACTCCACCTCCACGAGCTCCGAAAGAGCTTGCCGCCAGACCGCAGCACGGGCGCGGCGCTGGCGGGCAGTGCGGTGCACTGCTGCCCGCGGCACCTGCAAGCTCACCACCTCCTCGGAGGCGAAGCTGAAGTCCCCGATGACAACAACCATTCCATCGGCGGGGTCTCCCGCGGCGAAGTCATTCGCGAAGAGAATGGCACGCGCGACCTGCGACGCCTGCTCAACGCACAGCTGGCGGTCGCGCACGCTGAAGATGTCAAGCTGGACGCCCCTAGCCACCACATTGACGCGGAGGACCCGCCCAACCGAAAGAGGAACAGCACGACTGCGAAACGGGCGGCCGTCACGCTGACCCAGCTCAGGAAGTAGATCAGCCGCGCCTCCACGAGACCCCCCCCCCAGGCGAATCGCCGCAGAACGAGGCGCGGACGGCGACCGAGCTCGAAATACTACGCACGAAAGCTTGCAATTGAATTACAGATTCCCGCACCTCCTACAGCGAAATGATGCTAGAGTTCACCTTGAGCTTCTCCCACGCCGCCCGCGTCATGAGATGAACACCTGAACAGCCCCAAGAGGTCAAAGGAACTACAGCGGCTCAGCACGAAGTGCAACCACATGCCAGGCGATCTGCACCAAGTCCTCCTTGTGCAGGTCATGGCTCCGAAAGGCGGCCTCGTCCCACACGAGCTTGGTGGGGTTGTCGCCAGCCTCGACCAAAACCCGCAGCACCCTGTCACAAACGATGGAGAGGACACCGCGCTCGCGGTCGCTGAAGAGGCGTAACTGGGGGTGAGCCGCGGGGACGGCGGCCCTGTACCGTCGGAGAGCAACTTCAGTTTGGATTTGACGAGGGTTTTTGTCAGGCCCCAGATGCATCCGCCCCCGCTCAGCCCAAGTGCATTGACTGAGAATTCCTTCCATACGCCATCAACATGCACATGAGAAAGCACACGCAGCACTTTGCGGGAAGCGACCGCCACCAGACCATGAAATTTGAGGAGGAAGCGCTTCGACGGGGACTGCCCAACAGCACGGAACTCATACTAGTCATTGCCACGGCCGAGATCCTGCAGCCAGGGCTGGAGCGCCTCCGAAACGAGCTGCACCGTGGCCGCGCTCTGCACCATGATGACAACGAGGGACGCGTCCACGTCGCGATCGAAGCCGCTGGGGACCTGGAGCGGGGCGCGCGGGCGGCCCTCCGCCACAGCGAGGCAGTCCCTGAGCTCCTGCACCCGGCGTTGGAAGTCCGAGATGTCGTTCTCGGCGGACTCGAGGCGGCCGCCGTGGTCCGCGAGGGTGCGGGTGTGGGTGCCAATCTGAGCTTGGAATCGACGCGATGCTTCATCCATCTGCGTGCGCACCACTCCCATGATCTGCTGGTCAAGCCGACCAGGCAGCCCAGTTCAGCACAAAGCCTGTCCACAACCCCCAAGACCGTGTCATTGGAGGACTGGACAGTGACCGGCACGGCGGCCTTGACCAACGCGCCGAACTCATCCTTGTCATCGTCGAGCATCGGGCGGGAGATGTCCCTGCACACCTGCCGCACGAAATCGTCAGACATGAACTAGTCGTCGGCGTCGTCGGCATCATCAGCTCCGTCAGCGGCGGCTCGCTTGCGAGGAACGAAGTTGCCAGCAGTCGTCGCGGCAGCACCGTCCAGAGACTTGCCGCCAGAAGCTTTGCCTTCACCCGCACCAGAGGCAACGGCCTGCGAGGGGAAGGTCGGGCACACGCCGAGACCATCAGCATCCTGCGACGAGAGCTGTCGTGCCTTGTCGCGCGCAGGACACGACTGTAGAGAGGAGAGGCTGCCACGATGCGGGGCCTCGCAACAGTAGTCGGAATGGCTCCACCGGGAGCTCACAATTCGAAGAGCCTGCCCCAAGGTTCACGAGACGCGGGCCGAGCCTGAGGGCAGGCTCGCGCTGACCTGGCCAGCTGCCTCGACAGATGGCAACGTGAGCCAAAATGACTACGGAGGAGGAGGATGATAGCGTGGAACGGAGGCTGATGAGGATGAGGAGGGAACAGCAGAGAGCAGGATGAATGGAGAAGGGAAAACACCGCGCGCTCGCCTTCTTCAAGTGCCGTCGCAAGTGCCGGCGGTGGTGCGGGTCGTCCAGATGGCGGCCCTGCTCGAGCTCCAACTCGTGCTCCCTGCGTGTCAGGGGGGGAGCGAGAGCCCTGCGGCTAACTAGCAGGCAGGGCTCACTCCGACTCCTCCGACCCGAGTCGGCTCGATGTCGATCGATTCCGATTCCGATTGTTGACTCGACTTCGGATTCCGACTAGGGCCTCGGAGTCTCGGTGGAGGCTTTGCTAGCCTGCCTATGTCCACCGAGCCGGCTTCTTCTCGCGACCGGATTCCGACTGGGGCTTCGATTCCGATTGTTGACTCGACTTCGGACTCCGACTAGGGCCTCGGTGTCTCGGTGGAGGCTCTGCTGGCCTGCCGATGTCCACCGAGCCGGCCTCTCCCGACCGGGCTGCGGGGAAGGGGCCCTGGTCCACGGGGGGCGCGTCCTGGTCCCCAGGGCCTCCAGACGGGCCGCAAGAGTTTTGCAGGATGGGCCAGGAAAGCCCAAGGACGATCCGGCAGGGCCCCAGGACGGCCCCATGAAAGCCCAAAGAGAGCTCGAGATGGCCCCAGGACACCCCCGGAAGCACCCTACGTCGGGATCCGACGATGAGGGAAACCGCGAGTGGCCTCGAGAAGCCCCCAGAAGCTCCCGAAATGCTCCCAGGAGGCCTCCAGCGGCTCCCAAGATGCCCCCAAGAAGCCTTCGAGGGGCCATTTAGAAACCTCCCAATGAGAAGCTTCCGCCAAAACATTGAGAGAGGAGGACGGGGAAGGACTCACAGGAAAGGGCGAGAACGAAGAAGTGGAACAAGGAACAGGAAGGCAGGGAGAACAAGGATCATGATGAGAACAACGAGAACAAGAACGGGGACAATCATATAATTTGAGTTGTGTTTGCTCTCGGTTTCTCTGTCTCTCTCTCTCTCTCTCGCTCGCTCGCTCGCTCTCCCTCTCTAGTTTCCATATGTGTATCATTCCGCCTGCACTAGAAACATCGCGCGCGTTTCGCGCGCGCTCAAGATCTACTTGCCATGGGGCCAAGCGTATAGCACATCAGAGGGGCCGTGTCCAGATGATCGGGTCCTTGGCTTGGAAGCGCACGCGTTGGTGCCTGAAGTCGCATTGAGGCTTGGTGATCGCGAAGTCCCCGGCCATCCGTAAGGCAATATTGCACCTCTCTTCGGGATCAGTTTGGCCTCCGAGGCAATACTCGACCCACACTTTCGCAACAAACAGGAAGTCAAAAAAAAACACGTTGGGATTCCTTTTGGTTTGATTGGTTTGGCCCTCTTGGGAGCCCTGTGTGGGCACTCTGGCGGCCTCTTGGGGGCTCATTGTACTGCTGGAGACTTCTTGGGGCAGCCCGTCGTGAGGCCCTCTTGGAACTTTTGCTCAGCTCTGGGAGTCTCCTCGGGGAGCTCGGAGCAGGGCGAGGAGGGAGTCGGGAGGAGGAGGAAGGGGAGGAGGAAGGGGATGAGAGAGCAGGGAGGAGAAGGACGAGGAAGGAGCAGGAAGGAGAGAGGAGAATGAGGAGGAAGCAGAAAGGCGAAAAGAGGCAGGGGGAGTGAAAACGGGAGGGAGGAGAGAGACGGAGAAGAGTGGAGGAAGGAGAGAAGGCAGCAGGGAATGAAGGACAGCAACAGGGTGAGAGAGATGAGGAAGGCGGGAGAAAAACGACAGGAGGAAGCAGGGGAGAGGAGGGAGGGGGGGAGGATTAGGGAGGAGGAGGAGGAGGAAGGAGGAGGAAGAGGAGGGAGGGAGGAGGAGGAGGAGGAGGAGGCAGGAGGAGGAGAAAGAGGATGAGGAGGAGCGAAACAAAAAAAAAAAAAAAAAAAAAAAAACGCTTGTAGATTTCGTGTTGCATACGTTTTGGAATGGAAGCGTCTTCGGTGGGAGGCGCGCAAGGAGTATCTTGCAGTCTCTACGGAGGCCGCTCGGGGGACTGATGAGGGCCACTTGGGCGTCTACAGGACATGAAGGAGAGCAAGAGTGAGATGAGGAAAGCGGGAGGGAGAAGGGAGGAGGAAGCAGGGGGAGGAGGGATGAGTGGGGCATGGAGAGGGGGAAGAGGCAGGAGGTGGAGGAGAAAGAGGAAGAGAAAGAGGAATGAGGGGAAGAGTGTTTCCATACTTCCGGAATAGAAGTGTCTTCGATTGAAGGTCTGCAGAGTATCTTGTAGTCTTCACGTTGACCGCTAGGGAGGCCTCTCGCTTGCCTTGTAAGGGTTTCCTGGGGGCCTCGTGGGAGCCTTTCGGGGGCCTCTTGGAAGCCTCCGGGGGGCCTCTTGGGGCCATCTTGGCACCGAGAGCGTTCAGGGGGCCTCTAGGGAGGCTCCAGGGGGCTCCTGGGGCCTTCGTGGAGCTCTCTTGGGGTTTTCTTGGGGACCTCTTGGGGCCTATTGGGGGCGTCTTGGGGGCCTCTTGGGGGCCTCACGGGCTGTCCTTGGGCGTCTTGAGGGCCGTCTTGGGCCCGTGTTGGGAATCTCTTGGGGCTATCTTGGACGATTTGGGAGTCATCGAGAAGCTTCAAGATCCGATCCGAAGCGAAAAGGCGAGAAAGAGAGAGAGAGAGAGACACACACACACACACACACACATTGAGAAACACTATGCTTTTGAACGATGTTGAGCCCTCGGGAGCGCTCTTGCGAAGCTCTGGGGCCACTTCGAAGCCACCTTGCAACTGTCAAGAGGTCCTCTTGGAGCTTCTGTGGAGCTCTGGAAGCCTCCTGGGGAGCCCAGGGGCTTCGGGGGAACCTTTTGGGTCCTTCTACGAGCATCTTTGAAGCTCTGGGAGTCTCCCGAGGCAGCTTAGGGAGGCCCTGGGGAAGCTCCCGGAAGAGAGGGGGCCCTTAATGCACCCTTGGGGCTTATGGTGGCCTTTGGCCCCTGGGCACCCACGGCCGCGTTTCTGGTATGTGAGATGTTGATGTATACATGTATAGATCTACACATACATACATACACACATACACACATACACACATACACACATACACACATACACACATACACACATACACACATACACACATACACACATACACACATACACACATATATACATACATACATACATACATACATACATACATACATACATACATACATACATACATGCATGCATGCATGCATGCATGCATACATACATGCGTTCATACATACCTACACACATACATACCTACCTACTACTACCTACATACATACGTACTACATACATACATACATATACATACATGCATGCATGCATGCATGCATACATACATACATACATACATACATACATACATACATACACATGCATGCATACATACATACATACATACATACATACATGCATGCATACATACATGCATGCATGCATGCATGCATGCATGCATACATACATACATACACTCATACATATATACATGCATGCATGCATGCATGCATGCATGCATGCATGCATGCATACATACATACATACATACATACATACATACATACATACATACATACATACTAGAACTACGCGCGCGCTTCGCGCGCGCTTGGGTTCTAGTCACCCCCGCGACCACGCTCAACACCGCCAATGCCGCCACGGCTACCACCGACCTTTCCGCCCTCACCGCAGTCACGACCACTTCTGATTCCATGTCTATTCTGGGCATGACCACCACGTCCACAACGATTGCACTTTCCACGACCACTATAACGGCCATTGGTTCAACCTCTGCCTGTACAACCACCAACACCACTACCATTGCCACTGCCACTGCCGCGAATCCACGACCACTATCATTACCACCACGGCAAGTGCCACCGCCACGACCATCCTCATCATCGGCAGGACCACAATCGGCGCACGAACTGAAGCCAATTGCAGCCATCACCACCACGACCCCTCCAGGGCTCTCCTGGGGACGTTCTCTGGGCCCGTTGGCGCTGTCTTGGGAGCCTTTTGGGGCTCTCTTGGAGCCCTCTTGGGCCGTCTTGGGGCTCTGATGAGATGTCTTGGGGCCCTCTTGGGCCGTCTTGGAGCTCTCTTGGCCGAATTGGGGATCCCACTGCTTCTTCTCACGTCCTCGTTATTCAGTGTTCATTTCCCTGCGCCTTTGCTCGCTTCCTCGCCCTTCCTCCCCTCGTCCTTCTGCGCACTTTTCCTGCTCAGCCTTCCCTCTTCTTCCTCCTCGTCCTGATTTTTTCTGCATCTTCCCTCTTTCCCCCTGCTCCTCCTCCCTTCCTCCTCCTCCTTCTCCCTCCCCCTCGCGTGGATCTCCGCTGGAGAAACCTCCAGAAACTCTGGGAGGCCAGGTTCGTCTGGGGCGTTTCGGGGGCCTTTTGGGGCCTCCTTGGGACCTCTGCGCGCTCGAGGTCGCGGTCCCGAGCCCCCAGTCGTAGCTAGGCTTGATCGGCCAACTCGTGTAATATCATTTTGGTCGCTTCCTACGTCCAGGGACTCCCTTGGAGGCCCTGCGCAAGCCTCGGAATCGTATAGAAGGGGAAGTGCGGAAACGCAGAAATCATTCATTAATTTCCTTTGGGTATTCAACGATTTGAGGCCCTCAAAGGCTTACTGCGCTTTTTGGGGGGAGGTGAGGGGGTCTGAATTGTGGTCTGTGCAAGAGTAGACCAGGGGCCAAACTTGAAAAACAAAAAAAAACAAAAAATGAATTGTGGGATTTCCAATTTTTTCCAGCTCCTCGGCGCTGTTCGGCGCTGTTGTTTGTTTATGCCTCGCGGGTTTTGTTAACCGGGCCCCTCAGGGGTGTGGCTTCTGGACCCCCTGGGGGTTCTGGAGGCCTCCTGGAGGCCTGGAGAGCCGTCGGAAGGGCGTCTCAGGCTGCTGCTCTTGGGCCGATTTTGGGCCTGTTCTGGGATAGTCTGGGGCTGTCCTGGGCGCCTCTTTGGCAGTCTTGGAGCCTTCTTGGCTCGTCTTGGTTGGGGCCGTCCTGAGGGTCTCATGGGTGGTCTTGGGGCGGTCTTGGGAGCCTCTTCGGCGCTCTTGGACCATTGGAAGCTCGAAAACGCGAGAAGCCAAAAACATTGCAAAAACAAATGGGAATCGACGATTTGGGCCTCTTCGGGCCGTCCCGGAACACCTCTCGGACCTCTCTTGGGGTCTCTTGGAGGCCACCTGGGAGCCTCGAGAGCCGTCCGAAGGCTGACTTGGGCTGCTTGGGAACGTCTTGGACCATCCTCGACCGGCTTGGGTGCCTCTTGGGCCGTCTTGGATGCAGTGGACGCCCAAAAGGCAAACACGCCAAAAATATCAGTTTTCCGAAAAAGGAAATCGGCGATTTTTGCTTATTGGGCCACTCTCGGGGTGCCTCTTGGCCTCTTGGGGCATCTTCGGAGCCTCTTTTGATGTTTTTTCGGGTCTCGTGGGGGCCTCTTGGGGCTTCTGGGCCCCTTCTTGGCGCCTCTTGGGGTCTCCTAGGGGTCTCTTGGGCCAAAAGGCCAGAATTTCCAGTTCCTCGTCCCCGTCTTGGGCGCCGCCTTGGGGCGTTCTTGGGCGGTTTGGGCGCCTCGTGGGCCATATTGGCCCCCTCGTGGGCCGTCTTGGGGCCCTCTTGGGGGCATCCTCCACCAGCTTGGGCGCCTCTTGGGCCGTCTTGGATGCAGTGGACGCCCAAGAGGCAAACACGCCAAAAATATCAGTTTTCCCATAGGAAATCGGCGATTTTGCTTATTGGGCTCTCTCGGTGTGCCTCTTGGGGCGTCTTCGGGGCCTTCGGGGACCTTCTTGGCGTCATGGGAGTCGTCTTGAAAAGCGTCTGGAGCCATCGCTGCGGCCTCCTGGGGCCTCCCTGCAGCCCCTTGGGGGCCTGTTGGCCCCGGGCCGCCGAAACCCCGTAAAAACATAGGGAAAACGACGCCCGGCACCCCCATGCCCTGTCGAGGTCGCGGTCCCGGGCGCCCTGGCCTAACGACGCCCGGCACCCCCATGCCCTGTCGAGGTCGCGGTCCAGGGCGCCCCAGCCTCATATATGTATGTATGTATGTATGTATGTATGTGTATATATATATATATATATACATACATACATACATACATACATACATACATACATACATACATGAATGCATACATACATATATACATATATACATATATATATATATATATATACATACATACATGTATACATATACACATATGCATATACATGTGCAAATACATATGCCTATACATATGCATATGCATATACATATACATATACGTATACATATACATATACATATACATATACATATACATATACATATACATATACATATACAAATACAAATACAAATACAAATACATATACATATACATATACATATACATATACATATACATATACATATACATACACATATGCATGTACGCATACATATATATACATATACATAAACATATACATATACATATACATATATATATATACATACACATACACATATACATATATATATATACATATACATAGACATGTACATGTACATATATATACATATACATATACATATGCATGTACATATACACCTAAATTCATATATGTATACAAATACATATACATATACATATACATATACATATACATATACATATACATATACATATACGTATACATATACGTATACATATACATGCATACATACGACATACATACATACGTACCTGCATACATACATACATACGTCCATGCATACATACATGCATACATACATACGTGCATGCATACATACATACATACATGCATGCATGCAAGCATGCATGCATGCATACATAAATCCATACATACATAACAATAGTTGTATCTGCACATATATAATTATATATATGTGTGTGCGTGCATGCATGCATAGATGCATGTGTATATGTAGATACGTGTGTGTATGTGTGCATATGTATATATGTATATATGTGTGCATGTATGTATTTATGTATGTCTGTCTGTGTGTATGTATGTATGTATGTATTTATGTTTGTATATTTGTATGTAAATTGACTCCAGGGACCTGTGGTGCTTGTGGTCGAGCTCAACCTTGTACGTCACCCAGACGCTGAGAAAGTGCGCAGTGGCCGCCGAGAAGGCCACGCACGTCGTCCACAAGCCCATCTTCGCGTGCGAGAGCGCCTGCTCCGGAGTCTGCGCCGCCGCTGGCTCGTGACCACCAAAAGAAGTTGGCTGCGACGGTCCCAGAGGGGGGCTGAGCCTTCACGGGGGGACGCCATGAATCGGGGAACTAGAGGATCACAATACGGAGTAAACATAAACTTTCGGAGCTCCGCGCAGATTTCTTGCATCGGCACTTGGACCCCCCTGGCGGCGCCTCTGGCGCCGCCCCTGGCGCGATCCGCGCGCCAGGAAAATAGGTCCAGCGCCGATCCAAGAGATCCGTGCGGACCTCAAGCATATTTCCCAAACAGAGCTTGGTCCTACTTCCTACGAAAGAACTGAGACTGCGGGCCGGTTGGGCGGCTATATTGTCGCCGTCGCCGCCCCGTCGCCGCCTCGTCGCCGCCCGTCGTCTGGGTCTGCAGGCGGATTTCGTGACAGTGTTGTCGCCACTGCCGCCCCGTCGCCGCCTCGTCGCCGCCTGTCGTCTGGGTTTGTGCGTCGGTTTGCCGGCTATGCTGTCGCCGTCGCCGCCCCATCGCCGCCGGCCGCCTCGTCGCCGCCAGCTTCGGATTGTTTCGCATTGTTTTGTATTGTTTTGCGTGGCTCTGCTTCGCATTGCTTGGTATTGCTTTGCATTGGTTCGCGTTGCTTTGTATTGTTTTGCACTGGTTCGCGTTACTTTGCACTGTTTTGAACCATTGCACTGGAATAGCACTGCCTTGTAATCGCATTGCATTGCACTGCTTCCAACAGCATACCGCATGGATTGCAAACATAGCATACACCACATAGGTTGCACCACAAAGTTTGCACCGCGTACATGACACCATCATCATATGGCACCACATAACATACACCACATCTAGGATCAACCAAGCTAATTACACTGCATGTTTTGCACCACAAAGGTTGCGCCACATAGACGGCTTAACATACGTGTTGCACCACAGAAGTTGCTCCACATAGTTCGCACTGTCTTGCAATCGTATTGTATCGCACTGTTTCCTACAGCACACCACATGGATTGGAATAAACACTATGCACCACATAGATTGCACCACATAAGTTGAGCACGTAACTCGCACAACATGTATTTTCCTTTTCGGCGATCTATAATTTCTACCACCCTCCCCCCCCAGACTCAAAGACTCACCTCTTCGTATTGCAATTTACACATGATTCTGCCCCATCGCCCATCCGAATTCAGAAACAACTCGTACTATCCCAGCCAAACCGGTATCGCCACCCCCCCCCCCGCCACCCTCTGGAAAAAAACCTATGCGCGCGCACCCGTTTATCAAAAATCATAAAATTGCAAAAACAAGTTTGCAAAGCATGGAACGACATGCCCACGCGCGCGTCGTCGCGCGCATGCCGAAATCCTGCAAAGCCTTCGGTTTTAGAACAATGTTCAAAATTGAGCAACACAAACGCGTGCCTTCTTGCCAACTCTTGACAAAACCATCGGTTTCAAACATTTCCACGACATGCTTCCACACAGGCTTCGCGCGCGCATATCAAAATCGTTCGAACACCCTTGCGCGCGCGCTGGGGTGGCATGATCCGTGTCAAATAATACCATGAGAGCAATTATCCCGCTTCTGCCGCGCGCATTTCGAAATCCAAAACCTTCATCACCGACGCGAAGACGCCGTCATCGTCGTCGGCGCGATCAGCATCGGCGCCCTCGCTGGCTGCCCCGACGTCGCTGTCAGCATCGTCACCAGCATCGCTGATATCATCATCGTGTCTACCGTTGTCGACGTTGCCATGGTACCGCGGCCGCCCAAGTCGCCGGCTCGCACTGAAATGCCCGCTGGGATGTCCCGAGCGGTCAGCGCCACCGCGGCTGCGTCGGTCGCGACAAACTAGCCGGCCGCTGCGCGCGCGAGCATGCGCGGGCTAGCGCGGCCGCAGAGATGCAACAGCCAACGCCAAACACTCATCGCAATCGCTCCTGCATGGGATTTGCAAACCAAGTTGCGGGCGGGCGGGTGGAATGTTTGCGCGAGCAGTGGAATGGACAACTTCAAGTTGAGCATTGGATTGCACCACATGCGCACCGCGCACGCTGCGCCACATAGCCCTTTTTCACACATGCCCGGGATGGTTTCGCGACAAGCAACCTCACGACAAGGAAGAGACTGATGCACGACGAGCAAACCCACGTTCGCCACCCACTTTCGCCACCCACTTTCGCCACCCACTTTTGCCACCCACTTTCGCCGCCCACTTTCGCCGCCCACTTTTGCCGCCCACTTTCGCCGCCCGCTCTCGCAACCCACTTTCGCCGCCCACTTCCGCCGCCCACTTTCGCCACTCACTTTCGCCGCCCACCCTTGCCGCCCACGTTCGCCGCCCACCTCCGCCGCCCACTTTCGCCGCCCACTTTCGCCGCCCACTTTCGCCAGCCCCCGCCCTCGCCGCCCACTTTCGCCACCCGCTTTCGCCGCCCACTTTCGCCGCCCACTTTCGCCGACCACCCTTGCCGCCCACGTTCGCCGCCCACTTTCGCCGCCCACATTCCCCGCCCACTCTCGCCACCCACTTTCGCCGCCCACTTTCGCCACCCACAGTCGCCGCTCACTCTCGCCGCCCACCTTCGCAACCCACTTTCGCCGCCCATTTTCGCCGCCCACATTCACGCCGCCCACACTGTCGCCACCCACACTCTCGACGCCCACGTTCGCCACCCACTTTCGCCGCCCACTTTCGCCGCCCACCTTCGCCGCCCACTTTCGCCGCCCACTTTCGCCACCCACATTCGCCGCCCAGTTTCGCCGCCCACGTTCGCCGCCCACTTTCGCCGCCCACTTTCGCCGCCAAAGTGGGCGGCGAACGAAAATAAGCGGGGAACGAAAGTGGGCGCCGAACGAAAGTGGGCGGCGAGCGAAAATGAGCGGCGAACGAAAGTGGGCGGCGAACGAAAGCGGGCGGCGAGCGAAAATGAGCGGCGAACGAAAGTGGGCGGCCAACGAAAGCGGGCGGCGAACGAAAACGAGCGGCGAACGAGAGCGGGCGGCGAAGGAAAGTGGGCGGCGAACGAAAGCGGGCGGCGAACGAAAATGGCGGCGAACGAAAGCGGGCGGCGAACGAAAGTGGGCGGCGAAAAGAAAGGCGGCGAAAAGTGGGCGGCGAACGAAAGCGGGCGGCGAACGAAAATGGGCGGCGAACGAAAGCGGGCGGCGAACGAAAGTGGGCGGCGAACCAAAGTGCGCGGCGAACCAAAGTGCGCGGCGAACGAAATCGGGCGGCGAACGAAGGCGGGCGTCGAACGAACGTGGGCGGCGAACGGAAGTGGGCGGCGAACGAAAGTGGGCGACGAACGAAAGAGGATGGCGAACGAAAGTGGGCGGCGAACGAAAGCGGGTGGCGAACGAAAGCGGGAGGCGAACGAGGGCGGGTGGATGGCGAGCGAAAGCAGGCGGCGAACGAAAGTGGGCGGCGAACGAAAGTGGGCGGCGAACGAAAACGAGCGGCGAACGAAAGCGGGCGCGGGCGGCCAACGAAAGTGGCGCGCGAAAATAAGCGGCGAACGAAAGTAGGCGGCGAACGAAAATTGGCGGCGAACGAAAATGGGCGGCGAACGCAAGCGGGCTGCGAACGAAAGTGGGCGGCGAACGAAAGTGCGCGGCGAACGAAAGTGGGCGCCGAACGATAGTGGGCGGCGAACGAAAGTGGGCGGCGAACGAAAGTGGGCGGCGAACGAAGGTGGGCGGCGAACGAAAGCGGGCGGCGAACGGGCGGCGATTTTTTCGTTCCGTCTCCAATTTTCGCTTCGCCTCTCACTTTCGCTTCGCCTCCCACGTTCGCGTCGCCCCTCGCGTTCGCTTCGCCTTCCATTTACGCTGCGCCTCCCACTTTCGCTTCGCACCTCACGTTCGCTTCGCATCCCACGTTCGCTTCGCCCCCCGCGTTTGCGTCGCCTCTCGCGCTCGCTTCGCCCCCCACTTCCGTTTCGTTTCTCGCGTTCGCTTCGCCTCCCACTTGAGATTCGCTTCCCACGTTCGCTTCGCATCTCACGTTCGCTTCGCATGTCACGTTCGCTTCGCCCCCCACGTTTGCTTCGCCTCTCGAATTCGCTTCGCCTCCCACTTTCGCTTCGTTACTCACGTTCGCTTCGCCCCCACCCCCACCCCCCCCCCTCTTCCTGGGCGCCCCCCGTTCGCTGCCCCCCGCCCCCTCTTGGCGGGGGCGGCCTAGACTGATTACACACCCTCGGCCTTGGTGGTTTTGGGGGTTCTGGGGACTTCACCACCCCATCCCCGCCGCTGCTGGTGGCTTCCCTGTAGCGTCGCTGAGCGGCGGCGGTCTTCGAGATCCGTCCTCGTCGTTTCGATATCATTCTGGCATTATCGATCATCGGCATTGTCCAGCGCAGCTCCCTGCCCCTGCCGTTACCTCCCATCCACTTCCCCCATGCAGGTGCGCGACGGCATCGTGGCCCGCGTCGCCTTTTCCGACTCCGCGCCTCGACGCCACGGATGGATGCGATTCAGGGCGGCACGGGGGGGCCCGAGGGCCCGCTGCTGCGGGGCCGCAGTTGGCAACCGGGTCTCTCGTTTTTAGCTGTTCGGGGTTGCGTTTGGCAACGAGGCCTTCGGGCTTTTGATTTTGGGCCGCACTTGGCAATTAGGCCCCTGGGCCTTGGCAGCCCCAGGTCGGGGTTGCAATTATACAACCAGGCCTGTGGGCGCGGAGCTCCCCGGCGCGGGTTTGCAACTGCGGTCTTTGCACCGGGGCGCCCCGTCGCCATGCTGACACCATGTCGGGGCCCTGCACGCGGGAACAAAGAAGGAGGAGGACGACGACGACGAGAGGGGGACGGGGACGGGGGGGAAGGAGGAAGACGATGGGCGGAGGAGGAGGAGGACGACAACGAGAAGAGGAGGCGAGGGATGAGGAGGAGCAGGAAGAGGAGGAGGAGAGGACTGACGATTGGGACGCGCAGACGACACATTCACGGCAACAATTATTTGGAGGCGCTCTCGCCGGGGGGTCTCCTCGGCCGCCTCTCTGGAACAGTGTCACATTATTGTGCGCGCGGCCAGATCATTCGTGCAACCTTACCTTGCAATCACACTACCTTCTGACACTATCTATCGTATAGCATCACCTTGCCGCGCTACCACCCTGTGCGTTACCCTCGCCACCTCGCACTATTCTCTCATATTCCCGCCAAGCATGTCATTGCATCATCTGTTCGTGACATGTTAGTCTGTCATATGCCATCTTGTCCATATCGCATCATCTCGCCATACGGCGTTACTACCTAGGCCCATGAACTTGCAATGGAATCCCAATAATTTGTCGTCTTACTATATCATAATGCCAAATCTCGCTTGCCAAACATTCTGCGGCATGTCAACGACACTCTAAATAATCGCACTAGACCAAAAACCAACTGACAAAAAATAGGCCGCCCCCACAAAACGAAAAACAAAATACAACGCGGAAGAGGTCCAATAGGCAGGCCCCCCCAAAAAACGCGAAGTGCAACGCGGACGGGGGTCAAATTGGCAGGCCCTTACAAAACGAAACATGCAACGCGGAAGGGGTCAAATAGGCAGGCCCAAAAAGAACGCGAAGTGCAACAAGGACGGGGCCAGGTAGGCCGGCCCCCCACAAAACGAAACACGCAACGCGGAAAGGATCAAATTGGCAGTCCAAAAAAAAAACATCCCGGCGAAGGACCCAACAATATGCAGTTGTGAGCACCGCAATTGTGAATGTTCTTCGGTGGCGCTCCCTGTGGGGCCACGAACCGCATGAAGGCGTGCCGAACTGTGCGGCGTAGCCTCTGCAGGGGGCTTCCCTGGGAACCCCGACGGCAGCGCCCGCGCGCCGCGATGCCCATGTCGGCACGCCCCGCACGAAGATCGCGCCCGCTTCCTCCTCTCCTTTTTCCTTTCCCTTTGCCCGCGCACTCCAAAGTCCAAGGCTGCGGGCGCAGCGCAAGGCGGAGCCCTCGCGACGCGCGCAGGTCGCCCCGACGGGGTTCACAGTGACGCGCACGGTTCGTACGCTGCGTGAAACAGAGATGGCTTGCTGGCTAACTGATAGCGCGCATGGCTCTGGCCGCCGGGCGGAGCGACGACGGGCGAGCGAGGCGCTGGACAGAGCGCAGCGCGGAGTTCGCGCGACGCGCGCTGAATGGCCAGGACGGTTTCGCGACAAGCAGCTTCACGACAACGAAGAGACTGATTCACGACAAGCAAACCCACGTTTGCCACCCACTTTCGCCACCCACTTTCGCCACCCACTTTCGCCACCCACTTTCGCCGCCCACTTTCGCCGCCCACCTCCGCCGCCCACTTTCGCCGCCCACTCTCGCCACCCACTTTCGCCGCCCACTTTCGCCGCCCACTTTCGCCACTCACTCTCGCCGCCCACATTCGCCACCCACTTTCACCACCCACTCCCGCCGCCCACTTTCGCCGCCCACTTTCGCCGCCCACTTTCGCCACTCACTCTCGCCGCCCACGTTCGCCACCCACTTTCACCGCCCACTTTCGCCGCCCACATTCGCCGCCCACTCTCGCCACCCACTTTCGCCACCCACTTTCTTTCGCCCCCACTTTCGCCACCCACTTTCGCCACCCACTTCGCCACCCACTCGCCACCCACTTTCGCCACCCACTTTCGCCACCCACTTTCGCCGCCCACTTTCGCCACCCACCCTCGCACCCACTTTCGCCACCCACTTTCGCCACCCACTTTCGCCGCCCACTTTCGCCGCCCACTTTCGCCACCCACTCCGCCACCCACTTTCGCCACCCACATTCGCCACCCACTTCGCCACCCACTTTCGTCGCCCACTTTCGCCACCCACTTTCGCCACCCACTTTCGCCACCCACGGTCGCCGCCCACTTTCGCCACCCACTTTCGCCACCAAAGTGGGCGGCGAATGAAAGTGGGCGGCGAACGAAAGTTGGCGGCGAACGACAGTGGGCGGGGAGCGAAAATGAGTGGCGAAAGTGGGCGGCGAAAGTGGGTGGCGAAAGTGGGTGGCGAAAGTGGGTGGCGAAAGTGGGTGGCGAAAGTGGGTGGCGAAAGTTGTTTGTCATGAATAAACTGCACCTTGTCGTGTTTCAGTTTTTTCTTGTCGTGCTTCAATTTTCCTAGTCGTGAGAACACCCTAGCTTTCACACCAGAGCGAGGGCATGATCCCTGAGCGTCGACGGAGCGGCGTTTGAATACAGCCCGATTCCTGGATAAAGTATAAGGAAGTCCCGCGCGAGAGCGCGATTTGGGAATAAATTGTGAGGAAATGTCAGGCGGGAGCAGTTGTTATTGTAAGGCGGGGACCAGGGGCCCAGTGGGGGGACCCTACACTGTCCCTTGAAAAAACCAGGTGCGAGCCCCGAGAGGAACACTTTCATTGGAAAACACAATGTTCACCAGGCATGGGGAATCAACAAGAATTACGCTCGTGTTCTTATTAAAAAAGAAAAACACGGCAACAATCGCAACAACAACCTTCGTTTTAAGACGGTTCACTCTTATCTGCCTGGGTGTCATCAAACGCGTATTTCCCAAACCCTCGATACCCGCCCTCTTCGAATTCGATCGTACCCTTTTGGGGGCGTATATTTTTCATCCCTGCAGGCCGAGCCCAAGGCAGCGCTGACCGGCAGCAACCCGACACCAAGAGGGACGGACAGGGGACCGACGACGACGACGACGACTACGACGACGACGACGACGACGACGACGACGACGACGACGACGGCGAGGACGACGACGACGAGCCAAAGCGAGAGCGAAAGCGAGAGCGAAAGCGAGAGAGAGGCCACGAAGGGCAGGAAGGGGGCCACGAAGGGCGACAGCGGGGCCACGAAGGGCATGCGCATGGGTCCACGAAGGGCGCGAACGAGCGGGGGCAACGAAGGGCGGATAATACGGGGCCACAGGGCAACGACGGGGCCACTGAGGGTAGCAACGGGACCACGTAGGACAGCGAGGGGGCCACAAAGGGCAACAGCGGGGCCACGAACGGCATGCATCTGGGGCCACGACGGGCGAGAACGAGCGGGGGCCGCAAAGGGCATGCGTATATTGGGCCGCAGAGAGCACGCACGGGGGCACTGAGGGCAGCAACGGGGCCACGAAGGGCACCGAGGGGGCCGCGAAGGGCGACGGCGGGGCTACGAAGGGCATGCGTATGGGACCACGACGGGCGCGAACGAGCGGGGGGCACGAAGGGCAGCAAGGGGGGCACGAAGGGCAGCGAGGGGGGCCACGAAAGGCTGCGACGGGGCAACGAAGGGCAGCAAGGGGGGCACGGGGGGCTGCAACGTGGCCGCGAAGGGCAGCGAGGGGGCCACGAAGGGCTGCGACGGGGCCACTAAAGGCAGCGAGGGGGCCACGCAAGGCTGCAACGGGGACACGAGGGGCAGCGAAAGGCCACGAAAGGCTGCAACGGAGCCGCGAAGGGTAGCGAGGGGGCCACGAAGGGCAGCAAGGGGGCCACGAAGGGCAGCGAAAGGGCCACGAAGGGCTGCAACGAAGCCACGAAGGGCAGAGAGGGGGTCACGAAGGGCGCCAAGGGGGCCACGAAGGGCAGCGACGGGGCCACGAAGGGCTGCAACGGCGACACGGAGGGCAGCGAGGGGGCCACGAAGGGCTGCAACGGGACCACGAAGGGTAGCGAGGGGGCCACGAAGGGCTGCAACGGGGCCACGAAAGGCAGCGCGGGGGCCATGAAAGACCGAAACAGGGCCACGAAGAGCAGCGAGATCCAGAGTCCTGAATAATCTGCGAGGGAATCCTAAGCGCGAGCGCGACTCCTGGGTGCCTGAGTGTCGGGAGCGCGGCGCTTAAGTAAATTGCACGGACTTCCAACACAAGAGCGCGATTATTAAGTAAATTGCAAGCAAGTCTCCAGCGAGAGCGCGATTCCAGAGCGCCGAGTGAGCGATTCCCAAGTAAAGTGCAACAAAGTCCCAAGCGGAAGCGCGATCCCTGAGTAGAATGCGAGGAAGTCTCAGGCGGGAGCGGGGGTCCTGGCTAAATTGTGAGGAAGTATCAAGCGGGAGCCGCTGTTCTTGTAAACCGGGGGCCAACAACGCAGTTTGAGCCGAGTGGTTTTCCCTAGTTCAAAACAAGCTGCGAGCCCCGGGGGAAGCACGTCAATTGAGAAAAACACAATTGTCACCGGAGGGGGGGCCTACAGCAATTATTCTTCAGTAGTGAACACTTAACAACCATCAGTTTAAAACTGATCGCTCTTATCTGCTCGCGGGCCATTCTATACGTTTGTTCCAAGCCCTCGAAACCTGCCCTCTCCATCTTCGATCGTACCCCCGTGGGGATAGCTATCTTTCCCACCTGCAATGTATACGTCGTGCAACCCGTAAGGCAGGGGAAGACAGGACGGATGGAAGGAAGGGACACGGGGCACTTGAGGAGCAGGATGGGCACTAGAGAGAATAGCAGGAGGGGGGCTAAGAGCAGAAAACACGTGGCAGAACCAGACGGACAGACCGGGCGGGTAGACCCTACCGGGCGGGTCGGGAAGGCGGGCCCAGGCGGCCAGGTCGAGCAAGCGGGATGCTGAAGCGTGCGTCCTGCATGAATCTACAAGGAGGGGGGGCTAGGAGCAGAAGACACGTGGCAGAACCAGACGGGCCGATCGGGCGGGTAGACCCTACCAGGCGGTTCGGGAAGGAAGGCCCAGGCGGCCAGGTCGAACAGGCGGGTTGCTAAAGCGTGCGCCCTGCATGAATCGCAACGAAGTCTCAAGCGACAGCTCGATTTCCAAATCAATCGTGAGGAAATCCACACCGAGAGCGTGACTCCTGAATGTCGAGGGCGCGGAATAAATTGCGGCGACATCCCACGCGAGAGCGCGATTCCTGAATAGATTGCGAGGAAGCCCCGCGCGAGAGCGCGATTTGGGAATAAATTGTGAGGAAAGTATCAGGCGGGAGCCGTTGGTGTTGTTGTAAACTGGAGCCAACAACGCAGTTTGAGCCGACTGACTTTCCCTGAGAAAAACCAAGCGCGAGCCCCAGGGGAAGCATTTCAATTGAAAAACACAATGGTCGCTGGACAGGGGGGATCAAGAATAATTGTTCGTTATTCAGTTCTGAAAACTCAACTATCACAACAACCATAACAATAAGAACTACAATTCGCCGGCCCAACAGGCCAAAGGCGTGCTAAGATCTCCGGTAACTGCTAAATAATACTTCTACTTCGCGCGCGCGGGGCGGCCCCTGGAGGTCCCCGGACGAAAAGTACCCTGGGCGATCCCCGGCAGGGTCGGGTCAGAGATGGTTTTCCTCCTGGGCGCCGCCCCCGTGGCCCTCCAGAGAGCCCCAAGAAGGGCCACGAGGCCGCCAAGAGC
The DNA here is from genome assembly GCA_963575745.1 of Prorocentrum cordatum. Lineage (NCBI taxonomy): Eukaryota > Dinophyceae > Prorocentrales > Prorocentraceae > Prorocentrum > Prorocentrum cordatum. Next base: position 29,140 of record CAUYUJ010021755.1, on the reverse strand, counting down.
CCTCCAAGATGGTTCAAGAGTGCTCCGAGATGCCACACGATCGTTCCAAGACGCCCAAGATGGCCCCCAGACGGGCCTCCAAGAGCACTCCCCAGAAGGCCCCAAGAGGCAAAATTCACTACTTTTCCTTTGGTATTGGGCAGATTTTGGCGTGTCCATCTTTTCGGCTTCCCGACGCCCCAAGACGGCCCAAGAGGCACCCAAGATCGCCCCAAGAAGGCACAAGAAGCTCCCAAGAAGGCCCCAAGATGGCCCAAGAGGGCTCCAAGACGGCCCCAGAGGCATCCAAGACGGCCCAAGAGGGGCCCAAGAGGGCCCCAAGCGATGCCCATAAGGGGGAACACAAAACAAAACTTCGAGCCCTCGGCCTTAAGAAGCCCCCAGGAGGCCTCAAGAGGCCCCTGAGAGGCCCCTGAGAGGCCCCAAAAGCCCCCAAGAGGCCCTCAGGAGGCCCCCAAGCGACGCTGAAGAGGCCCCCCAGCGGCCCCAAGAGGCTCAGTCATGCGAAATGGGCCGGCGGAATGAGCGAAGCGATTCAATAACAAAAACCATAACAACACCAACATAACCAACAACAACAACGCCAACAACGCCAACAACAACAACAACAACAACAACAACAATTACTAGCACGTGGGGACACACCGTTCTCACCAGTGCCAGGGTTTTCATAGGAGGCGGGCAATACCCCCACTTTGTGGGGGGGCCGGTTCAAGCTCTACCAAATTTCCAAACGACTCTTCGCCACCACCCACACCCAGCTTCCCGCCCTATGACGTTCGGACACTTCACTTCGTGGCATGCGGACGACCGTGGCTACTATTCAGGGCCCCGCGGCCGACGACGACGGCGTGCGCGCGCGAAGAAAAAACGAATGTGTCCCGCATGGTATTATTTGACAGGGATGATGGCCCTGGCAGGTGCGCAACCGTTGTTGCAGAAGTTCGAAAAAGTTGCTCGCAAAAGCCCGTTTGACAGAAATGATTAAAAAGTGTTGGGTTTCCTACGAATCCGCAAGAGCGCGCGGGATGAAATTTTGACATTGTTTGAAAATTATCCCGGCAAAGCAACCTAACAGCGATGTGTAGAAGCATATATGGAAGCATTCCCCTTAAGATTCAGATGAGAATCCAGTTTTAGAGTTCTACTGTTCTCGCAGTCGCAGTCGCATTCGCGATGACAGTCGCAGCGGCAGCGGCAGTCGCAGTCACAGCCTCAGCCTGCCTCAGTATCAGCCTGCCTCAGCCTCAGCCTCAGCCTGCCTCAGCCTCAGCCTCAGCCTGCTTCAGCCTCAGCCTCAGTCTGCCTTCAGCCTCAGCCTGCCTCAGTGCCTCAGCCTCAGCCTCAGCCTCAGCCTCAGCCAGCCTGCCTCAGCCTCCGCCTGCCTCAGCCTCAGCCTGCCCTCAGCCTCAGCCTCAGCCTGCCTCAGCATCAGCCTGCCTCAGCCTCAGCCTCAGCCTGCCTCAGCCTGCCTCAGCCTCAGCCTCTGCCTTCAGCCTCAGCCTCAGCCTCAGCCTCAGCCTCAGCCTCAGCCTCAGCCTGCCTGCCTCAGCCAGCCTCAGCCTCAGCCTCAGCCTGCCTCAGCCTCAGCCTCAGCCTGCCTCAGCATCAGCATCAAAATGCGGCCCGGGAATGGAGTTCTGGGAACTCGAAGAGCACGAAGTGGCCTACAGTTGGCTCCGGGCATTCAAAATGTGGCCCGGGAATGGAGTTCTGGGAACTCGAAGAGCACGAAGTGGCCTACAGTTGGCTCCGGGCATTCAAAATGTGGCCCGGGAATGGAGTTCTGGGAACTCGAAGACCACGAAGTGGCCTACAGTTGGCTCCGGGCATTCAAAATGTGGCCCGGGAATGGAGTTCTGGGAACTCGAAGACCACGAAGTGGCCTACAGTTGGCTCCGGGCATTCAAAATGTGGCCCGGGAATGGAGTTCTGGGAACTCGAAGAGCACGAAGTGGCCTACAGTTGGCTCCGGGCATCCAAAATGTGGCCCGGGAATGGAGTTCTGGGAACTCGAAGAGCACGAAGTGTGTGACTGTTGCATCCGGTTATTCTAAATGTGGCCCGGGAATGGCGTTCTGGGATGTCGAAGAGCACGAAGTGTGTGACTGTTGCATCCGGTTATTCTAAAGGTGGCCCGGGAATGGCGTTCTGGGATCTCGAAGAGCACGAAGTGTGTGACTGTTGCATCCGGGTATTGAGAATGTGGCCTGGGAATGGAGTTCTGGGAAGTCGAAGAGCACGAAGTGTGTGACTGTTGGTGAAAAACGAGCCCGGCACCCTGCCGCCCGGCAACTCCCCAACACCTGCCCGGACTCCCCTGCGGAGTGATCTGTGAGCTCTTTTGAATCAACTAGAAACCTATCAGTCTTCGCTGTTAGGTAAAAACCATTGGTTTTTTTATGTTTTTATGTTAAAATCGCTGCGAAAACTAAGGTTTTGGAAGGATTTCGTCTTGCGCGCGCGAATGTCCACCTTACCTTATTTTTTGCAAGGGATTCTTGAAGTTTGGTTATGTTAGAACAAGAAATGTCCACTTTAGCTTATTTTTTGCAAGGGAAGACCGATCGTAACAACACAACCGGATCTGGATGACATCGTTTTACCTGAGACTTCCTCACGAAAATGATGAAAATGAGGCTGCGGCCTAGGCGCGGCGGGGGGGCCATGCACCAGGGGCCCCAACAACAATTATTCTTTAGAAGTAATAATGTTCAACAACAACAACAACAACAACAACAACAACAACAACAACAACAATTACTAGCACGTGGGGACACTCCGTTCTCACCAGTGCCAGGGTTTTCATAGGAGGCGGGCAATACCCCCACTTTGTGGGGGGGCCGGTTCAAGCTCTACCAAATTTCCAAACGACTCTTCGCCACCACCCACACCCAGCTTCCCGCCCTATGACGTTCGGACACTTCACTTCGTGGCATGCGGACGACCGTGGCTACTATTCAGGGCCCCGCGGCCGACGACGACGGCGTGCGCGCGCGAAGAAAAAACGAATGTGTCCCGCATGGTATTATTTGACAGGGATGATGGCCCTGGCAGGTGCGCAACCGTTGTTGCAGAAGTTCGAAAAAGTTGCTCGCAAAAGCCCGTTTGACAGAAATGTTAAAAAGTGTTGGGTTTCCTACGAATCCGCAAGAGCGCGCGGGATGAAATTTTGACAATTTTTTTTTGAAAAACCATTGGTTTTTTGATGTTTTTATGTTAAAATCGCTACGAAAACTAAGGTTTTGGAAGGATTTCGTCTTGCGCGCGCGAATGTCCACTTTACCTTATTTTTTGCAAGGGATTCTTGAAGTTTGGTTATGTTAGAACAAGAAATGTCCACTTTAGCTTATTTTTTGCAAGGGAAAGCGGATCGTAACAAAACAACCGGATCCGGACCAACCCGTTTTGCCTGAGACTTCCTCACGAAAATGATGAAAATGAGGCTGCGGCCTAGGCGCGGCGGGGGGGTCGTGCACCAGGGGCCCCAACAATAATTATTCTTTAGAAGTAATAATGTTCAACAACAACAACAACAACAACAACAACAACAACAACAACAACAACAACAACAACAACAACAACAACAACAACAACAACATTAACATTAACAACAACAACAACAACAACAGCAGCAGCAGCAGCAGCAACAACAACAGCAATCATTTCAAGACTGTTCGCTCCTATCTGCTCACGTGCCAATCAATACGTATATTCCAAACCCTCGGTACCTGCCCTCGTCGTCTTCGATCGTACCCCCTTGCGGGTATATCTTCCTTACCTGCCACATGCATTCAGTGCAGCCCCTAAGACAAGGGAAGAGAGGACGGGTAGAAAGGGGAGTGAGAAGAATGGAGCACGAGAGAAATTAGGAGGGGGGCAAGGAGCAGGAAACAAGTGGTAGAACCAGACGGGCAGATCGGGTGGGCAGACCAACAGCGCGCAGGTCAGGAAGGCGGGCCCAGGCGACGAGGTCGAGCAGGCGGGTTACTGAAGCGTAGGTCCTGCATGAACCGCAACGAAGTCTCGAGCGATAGCGCTAGTCCCAAGTAAATCGTGAGAGAATCCACACCGAGAGCGTAACTCCTGAATGTCGAGGGCGCGGCGTGTGAACAAATTGCGAGGACGTCCCACGCGAGAGCGCGATTTCTGAATAAATTGTGAGGAAGTCCCACGCGAGAGCGCGATTTGGGAATAAATTGTGAGGAAATATAAAGCGAGAGCTGCTGTTGTTGTAAACCGGGGGCCAAGGGCCCAGTATGAGCCCCGTGACTCTCCCTGACAAAAACCAGGTGCAAACCCTGGGGGAAGCACTTCAATTAAAAAAGCACAGTGGTCACAGGAGGAGGGGATCAACAATAATTGTTCTTCCGCAATGAGAATTCAACAGCAACGAACAACAGCAACAACAGCAACAACAACAACAACAATAATTTCAAGACTGTTCGCTCCTATCTGCTCACGTGCCAATCAATACGTATATCCCAAACCCTCGGTACCCGCCCTCGTCGTCTTCGATCGTACCCCCTTGGGGGTATATCTTCCTTACCTGCCACGTGTATTGAATGCAGCCCCTCAAAGAATGGAAGAGAGGACGGGTGAAAGGGGGAGTGAGAAGAATGGAGCACGAGACAAATTAGCAGGAGGGGGGCAAGGAGCAGAAAACAAGTGGTAGAACCAAACGGGCAGTTCCTGTGGGCAGACCCATAGCGGGCAGGTCGGGAAGGCGGGCCCAAGCGACGAGGTCGAGCAGGCGGGTTGCTGAAGCGTGGGTCCTGCATGAATCGCGAGGAAGTCTCGAGCGATAACGCGATTCCCAAGTAAATCCTGTGAAAAGCCAGCGTGGGACACGAAGGGCATCAAATCCGAGGCCACAGAGGGCAGCGACGGGCCCGCTGAGGGCAGCACCGGGGCCACGAAGGGCAGCGAGGGGGCGACAAAGGGCGACTGCCGGGCCACGAAGGGCATGCAGATGGGGCCACGACGTGAGCGAGCGGGGGCCACGAAGGGCACTCGTATACGGGGCCACAAGAGGCGACAGCGGGGCCACTGAGGGCAGCAAATGGGCCACGAAGAGCAGCGAGAGGGCCACGAAGGGCGACAGCGGGGCTACGAAGGGCATGCGTATGGTTGCGAGGAAGTCCAAAGCGAGAGCGCGATTCTCCAATAAACTGTGAAGAAGTATCAGGCGGGAGCCGCAATTCGGTGGTAAACTGGAAGGAAGTCCTAAGCGAAAGCGCGATTCTTCAACAAATTGCAAGGAAGCATCAGGCGGGAGCCGTTGTTGGCGCGGGCCACGACGGGCGCGAACGAGCGGGGGCCACGAAGGGCATACGTATAGGGGGCCGCACAGGGCAGCGACGGAACCGTTGAGGGCAGAAACGGGGCCACGAAGGCAGAGAGGGGGCCACGAAGAGCGACAGCGGGGCCACGAAGGGCATGCATATGGGGCCACGACGGGCGCGAACGAGCGGGGGCCACGAAGGGCATACACATATGGGGCCAGAAAGGGCGACAGCGGGGCCACTGAGCGCAGAAAGTGGGCCACGAAGGGCAGCGAAGGGGCCACGAATGGCGACAGCGGGGCGACGAAACGCATGCGTATGGGACCACGAACAGCGACAGCGGGGCCACGAAGGGCAATTCATCTGGGGCCACAGGGGGCAGCGACGGGGCCGCTGAGGGCAGAAACGGGGACACGAAGCGCAGAGACGGGGCCACGAAGGGCAGAGAGGAGGCCACGAAGGGCGACAGCGGGGCCACGAAGGGCATGCGCATATGGGGCCACGACGGGCGCGAACGAGCGGGGGCCACGAAGGGCATTCGTATATGGGGCCACACGGGGCCACTGAGGGCAGCAAAGGGGCCACGAAGGGCAGCGAGAGGACCACGAAAGGCGATAGCGGGGCTACGAAGGGCGTGCGTATGGGGCCACGACGGGCGACTGCGAGCGGGGGCCACGAAGGCATATCATGCGGGGCCACAATGGGCAGCGACGGGGCCAGTGAGGGCAGCAACGGGGCCACGAAGGGCAACGAGCGAAGGCGATCGCGGAACCAGCACGGGCAGCGAGGGGCATCGAAGGCGGGCGAAAGGCAGCGAGCTGCGCCTGCAGTTCCTAACGGGCTGGTCGGGCGGGCAGGCCCAGACGGGCGGGTCGAGCGGGCGGGCCGTTGAAGCGTAAACTCTGCTTGAACCGCCAGGCAATATGTAGCGGGAGCGCGACTCCTGAGTGTCGAAGAGCGGCATCTGAAGAAATTGTGGGGAAAGCGGGAGCTGCGATTCGGTGGTAAGTTGCGGGGAAGACCCAAGCGGGAGCGCGATTCTTTAATAACTTGTGAGGAAGTATCAAGCGGGATCCGCGATCCGGTGGTAAATTGCAAAGAAGTCCCAAGCGAGAGCGCGATGTTTCAATAAATTGGAAGGAAAGATCACGCAGGAGCCATTGTTGTTGTTGTTGTTGTTGTAAACCGGGGGCCAACAACGCAGTTTGACCCTCAAGACTTTCCCTGATAAAAAACAGGGTGCGAGCCCCGGGAAGGGCACTTCTACAGAAAAAACAATGTACACCGGACGGGGGGTGTCAACAATAATGATTCTTCAAAAACGAGAGCTCAACAACAACAACAACAACAACAACAACAATAATAACAACAACAACAACAACAACAACAACAACAACAACAACAACAACAACAACAACAACAACAACATCAACCACAACAACAACAACAACAACAACAACGACAACAACAACAACAACAACAACAACAACAACAACAATCATGTTAAGACTGTTCGCCCTGATCTGCTCGAGTATCCAATAATGCGTATTTCCCAAACCCTCGATACCCGCCCTCTTCGTCTTCGATCGAACCCCTTTTGGGGGGTACACCTTTCTTCCCTGCAGACTGGACCCGGCAAGCGGCGGGGCGGCCGCGGACCGTCGGCCTGGGCAGCGGCAGCGCTGATCGGCAGGGCGGCCGCGGACCGTCGACCCGACCCCAAGAGGGACGGACAGGGGACCGACCAAAACGACGATGACGACGACGATGACGACGACGGCGACGACGACGACGTCGACGACGACGGCGACGACGACGACGGCGACGACGACGACGAGTGAAAGCGAGAGCGAGAGAGAACGACAGCAGGGCCACGAGGACACGAAGTAGGCCACGAAGGGCGACAGCGGGGACACGAAGGGAATGCGTATGGGGCCACGTAGAGCGCGAACGAGCGGGGGCCACGAAGGGCATACGTATACTGGGCCGCGGAGGGCAAGGACAGGGCCACTGAGGGCAGCAACGGGGCCACGAAGGGTAGCGAGGGGGCCACGAACAGCGACAGCGGGGCCACGAAGGGCAGGAAGGGGGCCACGAAGGGCGACAACGGGGCCACGAAGGGCATGCGCATGGGGCCACGACGGGCGCGAACGATCGGGGGCCACGAAGGGCAGATGATGCGGGGCAGCAGAAGGCAACGACGGGGCGACTAAAGGTAGCAACTGGGCCACGTAGGACAGTGAGGGGACCACAAACAGCGACAGCGGGGCCACGAAGGGCATGCGCATGGGGCCACCACGGGCGCGAACGAGCGGGGGCCACGAAGGGCATACATATATGGGGCCACGAAAAGCAACGAGGGGGCCACGAAGGGCAGCGAGGGGGCCGCGAAGGGCTGCAACGGGGCCACGAAGGGCTGCGACGGGGCCACGAATAGCAGCGAGGGGGCCACGAAAAGCTACAACGGGGTCACGAATCAAAGCGAGGGGGCCACGAAGGGCTGCAACGGGGCCACGAAGGGCAGCGAGGAGGCCACGAGGGGCTGCAACGGGGCCGCGAAGGGCAGCGACGGGGCCACGAAGGGCTGCAACGGGGCAACGAAACAAAGCGAGGGGACCACGAAGGGCTACAACGGGGCCACGAAGGGCAGCGAAATCCCGATTCTTAGGTAATCTTGCAGGGAGTCCTAAACGTGAGCGCGACTCCTGGGTGCCTGGGGGTCGGGAGCGCGGCGCTTGAGTAAATTGCAAGGATTTCCAACGCAAGGACGCTATTCTTCAGTAAGTTGCAAGCAAGTCTCCAGCGCGAGCGCGACTCCAGAGCGCCAGGAGAGCGATTCCTGAATAAATTGTAAGGACGTCCCAAGCAAGAGCGCGATTCCTGAATAAAATGCAAGAAAGTCTCAGGCGGGAGCGGGGGTCCTGGCTAATTTGTAAGGAAATCTCAGGCGGGAGCCGTTGTTGTTGCAACACGGGGGCCAACAACACAGTTTGACCCTCAAGACTTTCACTTGTAAAAAAATAAATACAAATGAATAATATATATATGATAATAATAATAACAATAATAATAATAATAATAATTTTTAAGGTGCGAGCCCTGGGAACGACACTTCAATCGAGAAAAAAACATGTACACCGGACGGGGGGATCAACAAAAAATATGTTTCATAAATCAGCGCTCAACAACAACAACAACAACAACAATCATTCCCTACCTAGGCTCTGCCTAGAAGGGTTCTTACTCTCTTGGGTTAAAGGGCCAGGCAGTGGGAACCGGCCCTGGCGGTTCCCCCAGTATCCGCCCCGCGGTTCCCCCAGTCCCCTGGGAGCTTTAGCTTTAGCTTTAGCTTTAGCTTTGGCTTTGGCTTTAGCTTTAGCTTTAGCTTTAGCTGTAGCTTTAGTTTGAGCTTTAGCTTTAGTTTTAGTTTAGCGTTAGCTTAGCGTTAGCTTAGCTTTAGCTTAGTTTTAGCTCAACTTTAGCTTAGTTGTAACTTAGCTTTAGCTTAGCTTTAGCTTAGTTTTAGCTTAGATGTAGATTAGCTTTAGCTGAGCTTTACCTTACCTGTAGCTTAGCTTAGCTTTAGTTTAGCTTTAGCTTAGCTGCACTTTAGCTTTAGATCAGCTTTAGCTTAGTCTTAGCTTAGCTTTAGCTTAGCTTCACCTTAGTTTCAGATTAGCTTTAGCTCAGCTCTGGCTGAACTTTAGCTTAGATGTTGCTCTGCTTTAGCTTAGCTTTAGCTTGGCTTTAGCTTAGCGTTAGCTTAGCTTTAGCTTAGCTCTATCTTATATTTAGCGTAGCTTTAACTTAGTTTTACTGTTACTACGAATGCTGCTTTCCTACGGGCTCCAACTCCTAGGTAGGGTCGCACTGAGATAATTTTAAGACTGTTCGCCCTTATATGCTCGAGTGTCCAATAACGCGTATTTCCCAAACCCTCGATACCCGCCCCCTTCGTCTTCGATCGAGCCCCTTTGGGGGGATATACCTTTCTTCCCTGCAGGCCGGGCCCCGGCAAGCGGCGGAGCGGCCGCGGACCGTCGGCCTGGCCAGCGGCAGCGCTGATCGGCGGGGCGACCGCGGACCGTCGACCCGACCCCAAGAGGGACGGACAAGGGACCGACCACGACGACGACGACGACGACGACGACGACGACGACGACGACGTCGGCGACGACGGCGACGACGAGCGAAAGCGAGAGCGAGAGCGAGAGAGAACGACAGCAGGGCCACGAAGGGCACGAAGTAGGCCACGAAGGGCGACACCGGGGACACGAAGGGAATGCGTATGGGGCCACGAAGAGTGCGAACGAGCGGGGGCCACGAAGCGCAGATAATGCGGGGCCACAGAGGGCAACTATGGGGCCACTGAAGGTAGCAACTGGGCCACGTAGGACAATGAGGGGGACACAAATGGCGACAGCGGGGCCACGAAGGGCATGCACATGGGGCCACAACGGGCGCGACTCCTAGGTGCCTGGGTGTCGGGAGCGCGGCGCTTGGGCAAATTGCAAGAAATTCCAACGCAAGGCTATTCTTCAGTAAGTTGCAAGCAAGTCTCCAGCGAGAGCGCGACTCCAGAGCTCCGGGAGAGCGCTTCCTGAATAGATTGTAAAGAAGTCCCAAGCGAGAGCGCGATTCCTGAATAAAATGCGAGGAAATCTCGGGCGAGAGCGGGGGTCTTGCCAAGGAAGTCTCAGGAGGGAGCCGTTGTTGTTGTAACCCGGGGGCCAGGGGCCCAGTTTGAGCAGGAAGATTTTCCCGGTCAAAAAACAGGGTGCGAGCGTCGAGGGGCACACTTTGATTGAGCAAAAAACAATATGCACCGGCGGGGGGGTCAACAATAATTATGATTCCGAAATGAAAATTCAACAACAACAACAACAACAACAACAACAACAATCACTTTACCCGAACGCTCAGTGTTCTCACCAGTGCCAGGGTTTTCATGCGACGCCAGCCAATACCCCCACTTTGTGGGGGGGCAATGCAAGCTCTACCAAATATCCACACGACTCTTCGCCACCACCCACACCCAGCTTCCCGCCCTATGACGTTCGGACACTTCACTTCGTGGCCTGCGGACGACCGTGGCTACTACACTGGCGTGGAGTACACACCCACAGAAGTTGTTAAGCCTACGTTCGTACACCCACAGAAGTTGTTAAGCCTTGTTAACCCACAGAAGTTGTTAACCCACGGTGCGATTCGTGTGATTTTATGATGCGCGGTGCTAAAATTCTTAAGAAGCCCAATGGTTTTTGGAGATTTCGGCGTGCGCGCGCGAAGAAAAAACGAATGTGTCCCGCATGGTATTATTTGACAGGGATGATGGCCCTGGCAGGTGCGCAACCGTTGTCGCAGAAGTTCGAAAAAGTTGCTCGCAAAAGCCCGTTTGACAGAAATGTTTAAAAAGTGTTGGGTTTCCTACGAATCCGCAAGAGCGCGCGGGATGAGATTTTGACATTTTTTTGTTGAAAAACCATTGGTTTTTTGATGTTTTTATGTTAAAATCGCTCCGAACACTAAGCTTTTGGAAGGATTTCGTCTTGCGCGCGCGAATGTCCACTTTACCTTATTTTTTGCAAGGGATTCTTGAAATTTGATTATATTAGAACAAGAAATGTCATTTTATAGTGTTTTTTGCAAGGGAAAGCGGATTACAACAAAACAACCGGATCTTGATGACATCGTATTACCTGAGGCTTCCTCACGAAAATGATGAAAATGTAGCTGCGGCCTAGGCGCGGCGGGGGGGGCGCGCACCAGGGGTCCCAACAATAATTATTCTTTAGAATTAATAATGTTCAACAACAAAAAACAACAACAACAACAACAACAACAACAACAACAACAATCACTTTACCCGAACGCTCAGTGTTCTCACCAGTGCCAGGGTTTTCATGCGACGCCAGCCAATACCCCCACTTTGTGGGGGGGCAGTGCAAGCTCTACCAAATATCCACACGACTCTTCGCCACCACCCACACCCAGCTTCCCGCCCTATGACGTTCGGACACTTCACTTCGTGGCCTGCGGACGACCGTGGCTACTACACTGGCGTGGAGTACACACCCACAGAAGTTGTTAGGACAGCGCGCGCGGGTGGAAATTTTGAAAAGTCGTGCAGCTGTTTTTCGAGGACCTACGGTGCGATTCGTGTGATTTTATGATGCGCGGTGGTAAAATTCTTAAGAACCCAATGGTTTTTGGAGATTTCGGCGTGCGCGCGCGAAGAAAAAACGAATGTGTCCCGCATGGTATTATTTGACAGGGATGATGGCCCTGGCAGGTGCGCAACCGTTGTCGCAGAAGTTCGAAAAAGTTGCTCGCAAAAGCCCGTTTGACAGAAATGTTTAAAAAGTGTTGGGTTTCCTACGAATCCGCAAGAGCGCGCGGGATGAGATTTTGACATTTTTTTGTTGAAAAACCATTGGTTTTTTGATGTTTTTATGTTAAAATCGCTCCGAACACTAAGCTTTTGGAAGGATTTCGTCTTGCGCGCGCGAATGTCCACTTTACCTTATTTTTTGCAAGGGATTCTTGAAATTTGATTATATTAGAACAAGAAATGTCATTTTATAGTGTTTTTTGCAAGGGAAAGCGGGGGGAAAACAAAACAACCGGATCTTGATCACATCGAATTACCTGAGGCTTCCTCACGAAAATGATGAAAATGTAGCTGCGGCCTAGGCGGCGCAGGGGGGCCGTGCACCAGGGGTCCCAACAATAATTATTCTTTAGAATTAATAATGTTCAACAACAACAACAACAACAACAACAACAACAACAACAATCATTTTACCCGAACGCGTGGTGTTCTCCCCAGTGCCAGGGTTTTCATACGACACCAGGCAATACCCCCACTTCGTGGGGGGGCATTACAAGCTCTACCAAATATCCAAACGACTCTTCGCGACCACCCAAACCCAGCTTCCCGCCCTATGACGTTGGGACACTTCACTTCGTGGCGTGCGGACGACCGTGGCTACTACACTGGCGTGGGGTACACACCCACAGAACCCAATGGTTTTTGGAGATTTCGGCGTGCGCGCGCGAAGAAAAAACGAATGTGTCCCGCATGGTATTATTTGACAGGGATGATGGCCCTGGCAGGTGCGCAACCGTTGTCGCAGAAGTTCGAAAAAGTTGCTCGCAAAAGCCCGTTTGACAGAAATGTTTAAAAAGTGTTGGGTTTCCTACGAATCCGCAAGAGCGCGCGGGATGAGATTTTGACATTTTTTTGTTGAAAAACCATTGGTTTTTTGATGTTTTTATGTTAAAATCGCTCCGAACACTAAGCTTTTGGAAGGATTTCGTCTTGCGCGCGCGAATGTCCACTTTACCTTATTTTTTGCAAGGGATTCTTGAAATTTGATTATATTAGAACAAGAAATGTCATTTTATAGTGTTTTTTGCAAGGGAAAACGGATTACAACAAAACAACCGGATCTTGATCAACTCGAATTACCTGAGGCTTCCTCACGAAAATTATGAAAACGTGGCTGCGGCCTAGGCGCGGCGGGGGGGGCGCGCACCAGGGGGCCCAACAATAATTATTCTTTAGAATTAATAATGTTCAACAACAACAACCCCTCTTCGTTTTCGACCGAACCCCTTTTGGGGGGTATACCTTGCTTCCCTGCAGGCCAGGCCCCGTCAAGCGGCGGGGCGGCCGCGGACCGTCGGCCTGGCCAGCGGCAACGCTGATCGGCGGGGCGGCCGCGGACCGTCGACCCGACCCCAAGAGGGACGGACAGGGGACCGACCACGACGACGACGACGACGACGACGACGACGACGTCGAAGACGACGGCGACGACGACGACGACGGCACGACGAGCGAAAGCGAGAGCGAGAGAGAACGACAGCAGGGCCACGAAGGGCACGAAGTAGGCCACGAAGGGCGACAGCGGGGACAAGAAGGGAATGCGTATGGGGCCACGAAGAGCGCGAACGAGCAAGGGCCACGAAGGGCATACGTATACTGGGCCGCGAAAGGCAAGGACGGAGCCACTGAGGGCAGCAACAGGGCCACGAAGGGCAGCGAGGGGGCCACGAAGGGCGACAGCGGGGCCACGAAGGGCAGGAAGGGGGCCACGAAGGGCGACAACGGGGCCACGAAGGGCATGCGCATGGGGCCACGACGGGCGCGAACGATCGGGGGCCACGAAGGGCAGATCATGCGGGGCCACAGAAGGCAACGACGGGGCCATTGAAGGTAGCAACTGGGCCACGTAGGACAGTGAGGGGGCCACAAACGGCGACAGCGGGGCCACGAAGGGCATGCACATGGGACCACAACGGGCGCGAACGAACGGGGGCCACGAAGGGCATACGTATACTGGGCCGCGGAGGGCAAGGACGGGGCCACTGAGGGCAGCAACGGGGCCACGAAGGGCAGCGAGGGGGCCACGAGGGGCGACAGCGGGGCCGCGAAGGACATGCATATGGGGCCACCACGGGCGCGAACGAGCGGGGGCCACGATGGGCATACATATATGGGGCCACGAAAAGCAGCGAGGGGGTCACGAAGGGCAGCGAGGGGGCCGCGAAGGCTATACATATAATAGGGGGCCACGAAGGGCTGCAACGGGGACACGAAACACAGCGAGGGGGCCACGAAGGGCTGCAAGGGGGCCACGACAGGCAGCGAGATCCCGATTCCTAGGTAATCTGCGACGGAGTCCTAAGCGTGAGCGCGACTCCTGGGTGCCTGGGTGTCGGGAGCGCGGCGATGGAGTGAATTGCAAGAAATTCCAACGCAAGGGCGCTATTCTTCAGTAAATAGCAAGGAAGTCTCCAGCGAGAGCGCGACTCCATGCGTCGGGAGAGCAAAAGATTCAAGCGATCGCGATTCCTTTAATAAATGCAAGGATGTCTCGTGCGGGAGCGGGGGTCCTGGCTAAATTGTGAGGAAGTCTCAGGCTAACTCGTTGTTGTTTTGCAACCGGTGCGAGGCCCTTGGAAGGCACTTCATCGAGAGAAAACCCATGTGCGAACCGACGGGGGGGGGGATCAACAATAATATTCGTCAAGAAGTGAGGCGTTAACAACAACAGCAACAACAACAATCATTTTAAGACCGTTCGCCCTTATATGCTCGAGTGTCCAATAACGCGTATTTCCCAAACCCTCGATACCCGCCCTCTTCGTCTTCGATCGAACCCCTTTTGGGGGGTATACCTTTCTTCCCTGCAGGCCGGGCCCCGGCAAGCGGCGGGGCGGCCGCGGACCGTCGGCCTGGCCAGCGGCAGCGCTGATCGGCGGGGCGGCCGCGGACCGTCGACTCGACCCCAAGAGGGACGGACAGGGGACCGACCACGACGACGACGACGACGACGACGACGACGACGACGACGACGTCGAAGACGACGGCGACGACGACGCGACGACGAGCGAAAGCGAGAGCGAGAGAGAACGACAGCAGGGCCACGAAGGGCACGAAGTAGGCCACGAAGGGCGACAGCGGGGACACGAAGGGAATGCGTATGGGGCCACGAAGAGCGCGAACGAGCGGGGGCCACGAAGTGCAGATAATGCGGGGCCACAGAAGGCAACTATGGGGCCACTGAGGGTAGCAACTGGGCCACGTAGGACAATGAGGGGGACACAAATGGCGACAGCGGGGCCACGAAGGGCATGCACATGGGGCCACAACGGGCGCGACTCCTGGGTGCCTGGGTGTCGGGAGCGCGGCGCTTGGGCAAATTGCAGGAAATTCCAACGCAAGGCTATTCTTCAGCAAGTTGCAAGCAAGTCTCCAGCGAGAGCGCGACTCCAAAGCTCCGGGAGAGCGCTTCCTGAATAAATTGTAAGGAAGTCCCAAGCGAGAGCGCGATTCCTGAAAAAAAAGGCGAGGAAATCTCGGGCGGGAGCGGGGGTCCTGGCTAAATTGTGAGGAAGTCTCAGGCGGGAGCCGTTGTTGTTATAATTAACCCGGGGGCCAGGGGCCCAGTTTGAGCAGGAAGACTTTCCCTGTCAAAGAACAGGGTGCGAGCGTCGAGGGGCACACTTTGATTGAGAAAAAAACAGTATGCACCGGTGGGGGGGATCAACAATAATCATTCTTCAGAAATGAGAATTCAAAAGTAACAACAACAACAACAACAACAACAACAACAGCAGCAGCAGCAGCAACAACAACAACAACAACAACAACAACAACAACAACAACAACAACAACAACCACAACCACAACAGCAACAGCAACAGCAACAGCAACAACAACAACAACAACAACAACAATCACTTTACCCGAACGCTCAGTGTTCTCACCAGTGCCAGGGTTTTCATGCGACGCCAGCCAATACCCCCACTTTGTGGGGGGGCAGTGCAAGCTCTACCAAATATCCACACGACTCTTCGCCACCACCCACACCCAGCTTCCCGCCCTATGACGTTCGGACACTTCACTTCGTGGCCTGCGGACGACCGTGGCTACTACACTGGCGCATGGGTACAGTGACTTGTTGTGGTAACATTTTCTGGACGCTAGCTTAGTATACGACTTTTCCCCCTGTTCCAACACTGGACACCTGTACTGGTTTTTGGTGGTAACGTGTTCCTGACGCTAGAATAGGAAACCACGGTAAACCAGTACGACGCCGGTACTGTCTGTAGGTCCTACAATGATATGGACTGCTTTGGCTGGTGAGGCGCTAGCGTCTGATACGACGTTTTTCCGTTTCTGTTTCTGATTTCGGCGTGCGCGCGCGAAGAAAAAACGAATGTGTCCCGCATGGTATTATTTGACAGGGATGATGGCCCTGGCAGGTGCGCAACCGTTGTCGCAGAAGTTCGAAAAAGTTGCTCGCAAAAGCCCGTTTGACAGAAATGTTTAAAAAGTGTTGGGTTTTCCTACGAATCCGCAAGAGCGCGCGGGATGAGATTTTGACATTTTTTTGTTGAAAAACCATTGGTTGTTTGATGTTTTTATGTTAAAATCGCTCCGAACACTAAGCTTTTGGAAGGATTTCGTCTTGCGCGCGCGAATGTCCACTTAACCTTATTTTTTGCAAGGGATTCTTGAAATTTGATTATATTAGAACAAGAAATGTCATTTTATAGTGTTTTTTGCAAGGGAAAACGGATTACAACAAAACAACCGGATCTGGATCACATCGTTTTACCTGAGGCTTCCTCACGAAAATGATGAAAATGTCGCTGCGGCCTAGGCGGCGCAGGGGGGGCGCGCACCAGGGGGCCCAACAATAATTATTCTTTAGAATAAATAATGTTCAACAACAACAACAACATTAACAACAACACCCACAAACGAACACGGCGCCGTGAACGCTCACGCCTGGGGCACACGGCCTTACCTTCGGGCGGCGTCCCCCCGAGGACGCACCGATCCCGTGGGGGGGGGGCCCAGCGCCCGCAGCGAGCCAGCGACGAGCCAGCCGCGGTGCCTCCGCGGCGCCGGCAGGCTCGGGGGTGCGGCGGGCTTCTGCCCCGGCGACGCGGGCCCCGACCAGCGGCACCGCGCAGAATGCCCCGCCTGGGACGACCTCCGCCCTCGGGGGTCCCCGGAAGCTGTCGCCCCCGTCTCGGCGGCGAGCGGGGGGGCGAAGTGAGAAGGAGAAGGCCTGCTCAGAAGGCGGCGGGATTCTCGGAAGCCCCCACGCCTTGTGAGAAGCTGTTTCTGTCTTCGGGGAAGGTTTCGGATACTTCTCGGAAGGCCGTGGAACTTCCGAGACTTTTGAGAAGGCCCGCCCCTTCTCACCCCTCCTGGGGTCGCCGCCGACCATCTCTCATACACATTTCGCGCCGTGCCCTGTTCCGTGTGGTCCCCAAGGGCCCGCACCAGGCTCCCCGAGAGAGCGTTCGACCTCGAGCGCCCGCTCCAACGTCGCCGCCACGTCAAGGCGGCACGAGCCTGCCGCACGGGCTGCAGTGACTTGCTGGAGAATTATCCCCCGGACAACCCGGACAACCGCTCCAGGATGGAGACAACAAACGCCCCAGCATTGCGCCGCCAGAATATGACAACATCCACTGCCGCTGGGTCGTATCCCGAGGACTCGGGGAGCGGCGGATATGGACATCTGCCCGCCCACGCGGGCGGGCAGATATCCCTATCCACCGCTCCTCGGGATGTCAGGGCACGACTTCGAAGCGGTGGACGTGCACATATTCTGGCGGAGGAAAGCACGCAGTTAGGACCAACGCCCCAACCGATCCCGACAGGACCCCCGAGCCGCGCCGTGCCGTGGACCGCGGAAAGGGATATATATATATATATATATCTATATTATATATATATAGATATAACATGTATTATATATAATATATAATGTGCTTACATACGTACATACACATACATACATACATACCTACCTACATACATACATACATACATACATGCATACATACATACATCCACCCATCCATACATACATCCATACATACAGACAGACAGACAGACATAAGCATAATTACATACATACATACACAAATGCATGCATACATACATGTATACATACATACATGTATGCGTACATACATACATACATACATACATACATACATACATACATACATACATACATACATACATAAATACATACGTACATACATACATACATACATACGTACATACATACATACATACATACATACATACATACATACATACATACATATATGCCATATCATACATACATACCATACATGCATACCTACCTACACTACATTACATTACTGTACATTACATCAGATCACATCACAACACCTAAAATCACAGTACAGCACAGCACAGCACATCACATCACATCACATTCTATCACAGTACATCACATTACCTTCCATTTCATTGCATACATACGTACATACATACATACAAACATACATACAAACATACATACATACATACAGACATACAGATACAAGACGAAGCGCCGCCGCCGCGCCGAGGCGGCGCGGCGGTGCTGAGCGTACCCCCGGGCGGCCCGAAACCCCCCGCCAGGGATGGCGGGCTCGCGCCGAACCAGCGATCGGCCTCCGCAGCCCGGCGCACGCTGCCGGGGGCCCGCGGCAGCTCCGCGCAGGCGGCCGCGAGCAGGCCGCCTGCGCGGCCCTCGCCGCGAGGCGCCGCTAGGAAAGCGGAAGGCCCAGCCAGGGGGCCCCAGTGCGCGGCGGCTGCTCCTGAGCGCGTGAGGTCCCGATTCTGCCCTTCTGCCTCGGCGTCGTCGCCATCGTCACCGTCGCCGTCATCGCTATCACTGCCACCAACACCGGCATCACCGCCAGCATCGCCAGCACCATCGCAGACATCACCATCAGAACCATCACCATAACCATCATCATCACCAAAACCATCACCACCATCACCATCACCATCATCATGATCATCATCGCCATTACCACCGCCCCTCTACCACCACTACGACAACCACCACCATCATCATCATCACCACCACCACCACCATCATCATCATCATCATCACCATCATCCTCATCATCAGCATCGCCATCATAATCATCATCAACGTCGCCATCATTATCATCATCAGCGTCATGTTCTTCGTCATCACCATCACCACAACCACCACCATCATCCTCATCATCACCTGCATCATATCTATCATCCGCATAATCATTTTTTCTTGCTTCCACAGATCGCAGCCCCCTCGCAGTCGACCTGTGGAGGAGGGCCATCCCCTTTTGTCAGCCCACGGTGCGGCTTTGCGTAGGCTACACACCGCGGCC
Source organism: Prorocentrum cordatum (assembly GCA_963575745.1). Taxonomy (NCBI): domain Eukaryota; class Dinophyceae; order Prorocentrales; family Prorocentraceae; genus Prorocentrum; species Prorocentrum cordatum. The sequence goes on along the minus strand of CAUYUJ010021755.1, from coordinate 10,142 downwards.
CCGGACAAGCCCCCCTCCCCAAAACGGGGTATCCGAGCGTGCGCTCCCTCGGACAGAACACTAAGTAAACTGAGAAACTGACGATCGCTGGCGCACTGACGATCGCTGGCGCACACAGGCCCAGGGAGGAGGAGAAGGAGGAGGAGGAGGACGAACGGAACGGAAGGGCCCGCGGGGGAGTGCATAGCACGAGAATCCGCCGACCCTGTTGGCGTGTGTGAGGAGCTTCTCCGTTCGACTCGTCGTCTCCGTCGTCTCCGTTCTCCCCCTCCCAGGGCTCTCCTCCTCGAGCGCGCTATCCAAAGCGAAATTAAACGACGTCGTAGTGGAGTCGAAGGGAAGCCCCTTCCCTTTGATCCCTTCCCCGCAGGGGGGGGGAGGGGAAGGGGGGGGGAGGGTAGGGGGGGGGCCGGGGCAGACGACGCCCGCCAACGCACTGTTGGGAACTTCCTCGAGCGGGTGCACTGCACGGATGCACTTCCTCCTCCTCCTCCTTAGTTCCTCACCTCCTCCTCCTCTCCTCCTCTCCTCCTCCTCCTCCATCCTCATCCTCCTACTCCCTCTCCTCCTCACCCTTCATTTTCTTCCTCCTCCTCCTCCTCCTCCTCCTCCCCTCCTCCCTCCTCCTATCCTCCCTGCTCCTTTCATCCTTCTCCTCCTCCTCCTCCTCCTCCCCTGCCTCCTCCTCCTCTCTCCTCTTCATTCTCCTCCCCCCCCCTCCCGCCTCCTCCTCCTCCTCCTCCTCCTCTCCTCCTCCTCCTCCTCCCCTCCCCTCCTCCTCTCCCCGCCCAAAGCGTTCCCGGGAGCGGGGATTGGCCCCCCGAAGTCAAATACCCGCACTTGTGGCAAATAGGGCGCATTTTCCTCGATCGGGCACACAAAGAATTCCCACCAAAAACTTTCCTCCTCCTCTCTCCTATGCACCCTCCTCCTTCAGCATCTCCGCATCAATCCTCGGTCATGACCGACGTCCTCAGACACCTTTCCATCCTCATTCATCCTCCTCCCGTCCTCCCTCCTCATCCTGCTCTTATTTCTTCCCAAGACGCTCCTCCTCCCATTCATCACCTCACACGACTCCTCCTCCTCCCTCTCCTCCTCCTCCTCCTCCTCCCTCCTCCTCATCTCTAATCCTCCTCCTCTCCTCCTCCTCCTCCTCCTCCTCTCCTCTCATCCTCCTCTTTTCCTCTCTCCTCCTCAATCCTCCTCTCCTCCTTGTCCTCTCCTTCCTCATACTCTGCTCATTCTCTCCTTTTCCTCCTCATCCTCCTCCTCCTCATCCTCTCCCTCCTCCTTCTCCTCCTCCCTCCTCCTCCTCTCCTCCTCCTTGTCCCTATCCTCCCCACCCTCCATCCTTCCCATTCCTCCTCCTCCTCCTCCTCCTCCTCCTCCTCCTCATCATCATCATCAGCATCATCATCATCATCATCATCATCATCATCATCATCATCATCATCATCAGCATCATCATCATCATCAGCATCATCATCAGCAGCATCATCATCATCATCAGCATCATCATCATCAGCAAAATCATCCTCATCCTCCGCTTCCTCCCCCCACTCCTAGCCCTTTTGATCAGGGTCGGCGGCACCGGCCGTCAGGCCTCTCCAATCTTAAAAGCCAAGCTTAACGATGAACCCGCACGAAGGTGCACCATCAGCCGTAAAGGCAGTCCCGGCCCGCCCCAAGGAGAGCCCAGAAGGGGGACCGAGGGGGCCCCAGGAGACCACCGAAAACCTAGAAAATGATACACCGAGCCCCCCCCCCCCTCGGTGTACCGGCGGAGCCCCGGTACACCGAGGGGGGGGGGTCGGTGTCCCAATTTCGGCGGTTTTTGGGGGGTCGGCCCCGGGCGCCCCCCCCACCTCCGAGGGCACCCCGGGTGGGTCACGGGTGCCCCAAAAAAACAAACTGGAAGACACCCAGACGAAGTAGACCATACTACTCGAAGGCGACAGAGGAGGAGGAGGAGGAGGAGGAGGAGGAGGAGGAGGAGGAGGAGAAGAAGAAGAAGGAGGAAGAGGACAAGGGAAGGGGCGGGCGCGGCAAAAACAACACGCTGCCATCCGGCCGCGGGGCGCAGAGCCTACCCCCCAGCCAGCGCCTCGTCCGTGCCGGCCAAGTAGTCGCCTTGGGCGCCCTGGGCCGCGCTCTGGCCCCCAGCCTCGTCGCCGACCAGCCCGTGGACGACCCAGGAGGCGCGGGCGGCGTGCGCTGGCAGGCAGCGCCGCGCCATCCTCGCGCGCCGCGCAGCGAGGGCCACCCCGACGTCGGCCCTCCAGCGCTGGAGCACGTCCCTGACATTCGTGCTCGCGCGCGAGGGCCTTGGCGCAGAAGGCCATGACCCCCTCGACGTCGGGGTGAGCGCGGCCCTCGCAGGACCTGACCAGCGGCTGCAGGCACGGGCCCGCGTCCCCCCACTCGGCGACCGCGGCCCGGTACCTCTCAAACTTGCCGCGGTGGGCGGTCGCCACGCAGTCGGCCCCCGCGGCGGCGGCCTCCGGGCTGACGATCTTCACGTCCACAGCGGCCTCGCGGTTCGGCACCGCCGCCGCCGTGAAGATGTCGCCAGGCCGGGCGCCAGGCTCCGCCTCCACCAAGCCCCGCTGCTCGAGAGGCCCCGCTGTCGACCTCGTGCATGCGCTCGAACACGGTGCGGACTACCGCGTAGTGCCCCGTGGTGCGCTCGGCCTTGGCACAGCACGTGCTGTGGAAGAGTCGACAATCGACAAGGCCGCCACACTCCGGGCACTCGTAGGAGTCCGGTACCACGCTCGCGCGAGGCGCAGCTGCAGGAACAGGGCATAATCATCCTCGCGCAACACGGGCCCCTCGCAGAAGTCGGGGCGCCGGACCCAGCTGTGGTCGACAGACGGGTCGCGGAGCTCCTGCAGGCGCCGCATGTCGGAGAAACGCCCGGCGCCCTGGAGACCCTCGACAAGCCGCCGCAAGTGAGAATTGCCCACGAGGATGCTGAGCTGGTGCTGGACGCCGGTGACGGTCAGCCTCGTGCCGCCCCCTTCGCCAGGGCGCTCTGGCAGGGCATCGACGCCGTCGTCGCCGCTTCCGAAGGGCCCGCCGCCGGCGGCGACGCCTCCCCTGAGCGGCGCCTCTGCGCCGCCTGCCGGCGCCACCCGCTCGTCCTCCGCGAGCGCCTTCCACTGCGCGCGAGGCGCTGCGGCCTCGCCGCCCTTGCCCTCCATGCGGCGGGCCCATGCCGCGGCAGCGGCGTCGGCCGCCTCTGCGACGAGCCGCTCGACCTGGGCTGCCTCGGCGCCATCGAGCCCCGCGCGCATCATCCCCGTCGCCTTCCGCGCAGCGGCGTCGTGCTCAGCGAGAATTTGCCCCGCTGGGAGAAGGCCAGCCTTCGCCAGCTCCACGCCCAATTGCTGCACCTTCGGACGCGCCATCGCGCGGCTGGCGACCACGGCGGGCAAGGCCACGTCGCGGGCGCGCCTCATGCCCAGCCCGCCCACACGCAGGCTCAAAGACGCCTGGGCCCGGGACTCCGCGTCGCAACCTGGAACGAGCTGGTCGAGCGGTCGAGCGTGCCCTTCTGGACGCGGTCAAACGACGACACGGCATCGGGGGCTGCCATGCGCAAAAAGCGCCCACCCTCTTCGCGGTCGCCCCACATGGATCCCACAGCCGCTGCCCGCGGGGCCGGGCTGCACGCGGCAGCACCTTGGCTCTGCCCAGGGCGGGGCGCCGCCACCGCAGCTCCATGCGGGTTGGGGGCAAGTCCGGGCGGCGGCGCCTGAGGTGCCCTTTCGCCAGCGTGGGCGGCAGGCCCTCGGGGCGCGCGGCTGTCCTCCGCGCCCGCCTCGTCACCGTCGGCGTCACCCGCAAGGGCCTGCGGCGCCAAGAAGATCGCTCGGTCGACGATGGCGTCGCCCACGATCGGCGCGCGGGTGGAGCCGCACATCCCGCATAATTGGCACTGCCGCGCCGAACCTGCCCGCAGTGCCGCAGGGCGCCGCACCTTGTGCACACCCTTTTGTTGTGGAAGTGGAGCTGGCGCACGTGCATCTCCCCCACGCGCTCGCTGGGGTGCATGGCCGTCAGATGCTGCAGCAACCGCTTGCTGCACCTGGCTGTGAAGCCCCCCGCCGGGCACCAAAGGCACGTCAGCATCTGGTGCGGCCGGGCTGGTGGGCCGGGCGCTGCTGGCAGAGCGCTCGCTGGGAGGGGTCGCGGCCGCGGGCCTCGCCGAGCCCCGCCCTCTCCTGGCGGGGCCTCGCCTGCCCGAGGGGCTGACGCGGGCGCGGCTCGGGGCCCTGCGCCAGCGCTGGCTGCCGGCGTCGGCGGTGGTGGCACCTCGTCGGCGCGCGCACGGACTCGTCGCAACTCTGCGAGCGGGGTCCCCGCATCCTGCTCCATCAGGGTTCCGGGGTCCAGCTGCAGCTCCTCGAGGCGGATGTCGAGCCCTGCGACGTCGGCACTGCGGGCGCCCGGGTGGCTGGCAGCAGCGCTAGCACCACCTGAGTCGGCGTCCATTGCATCCCGAGGCTCGTCACCGTCTGTGAGGTTGCGCCGTAGCTGCCTCCGCGGGCGGCTGCCCTCGTCCAGGTCGATGAACGTGTTCCGCACCTGCAGTGGGCCTGCGTCCCCATACAGCTCCCCGCGCGCTGGTCGAGGCTCTCGCTGGGGGCCAAAGCCTGCCGGCACGTCCCCCGGGGCCCTCTGCAGCGCCCCACGCCCCCCTCCCAGGCTGGGGCTCCCACCCTGCATATGCCCGGCCGCGCTCGACAGTGCCGTTCCCGCCGTGCTTGAAGCAGCAGCGGAGCTGGGCTGCCGCTGCGCCAAGTGCTGGCGGCAGACGTTCTCGCCCGGCACTGCGTCGCCATCCACGCCGTGCGCCAGGCAGATGCGGCACCGCATCGCCCACGGCGATCCTCAGCGGCGGCGGCGGGCCATAGGGCGCGCCCGGAGGGAGGGGAGAGGGAAAAGGGAAGGGGCTTGAGTGCAGGAGCTTGAGTGCATAATCATCACCGTATTCACTATCACCATCATCCTTACCATCATCATCATCATCATCATCATCATCATCATCATCATCATCATCATCATCATCATCATCATCATCATCATCATCATCATCATCATCATCATGTTTGGGAGCATCCTCGCAAACTACTGCGTTTCGCAGAGGACATCGGGTCGGAGTGCAGTCCAGCCACGTCCACCGCTCCCCGGGCGATGTTGGCAGCCGCGGCCTTTCTGACTGGGGCGGCGCTCACAGCTTCACTGCCTTATTCGTCCTCCAAACCATCGGCATATCTGCATATGTAAATCCCGCAACGGATCCTGACTCGAGCGGATCTGGCGCGAAGTTCCCTGGAGCCCCCGTGCCATCGCGTGGTCTGGGGCGCCCCGCTTCTGTTCCTCTGGCCCGTGCAGTGCAGCCCCGGAGCTCCGCGCCATCGGCGTCGGCAAGATTGCATGTGGAATTCCGGCGCCGGACGCTGGACTTCCGCCGCCTGCGACTGGCGGGTCCCCCAGCGTTCTTGCGCCCAGCCGGCCGCGGGCCAAGCCTGCGGGCCCGCTGGGGCATGCGGCGCCCATAGGCCCAGGAGATCCCAGGGGGGGCGGCCTGGAGCGAATTCGGCGACCTGCGGCCTTCCCCGAGTCTGGCCAGGTGCCGCCAGAGGCGTGCCGTGGGCATACCACCTGCTGGATCAAAATGTGCGGACCCCGATAGAGGACTTCGACGCACCCAGACCCCCTCACGCGCAGATCCCCTCATCATTAAGCGGCATGGTCAGACTCACTCATATCCGTGCTCGCTCGCGCGCACACTGGTGGATACGCAGCCACTCATATCCCGACGCAAGAACTCTGACGCCCCACATCCACTCGCACTCAGACCCGCTTATACTCAGACGCTGACGGCCAGACCCCATCGTAACCGCACTTGCTCACGCCCATGCGCCATCTTCACGTTAAGACCCCAGTCGTGCCTAGACACGCTCGTTCTGAAGTTCGATTGCGTCTAGACGCGCACTCAATGAGATGCACTCCCCACAGCTCACTCCCGCCCAAACCCACGCAGACCCAGGCCACTCATGTCCAGACTCGTTCACGTTCAGAGCCAACCCACTTTCGGGGGCGCGCAAACATAGATTAGCGATCCATGTATTTGGCGCGCGGTCGCCAAATCCATGGATCGGGGGAGGTGCCCTCCCCAAAATGCGGCCGGCGCCGCCTCGTTCGGCGGCGGAAATCCGCGATTTCCCATGGAAGCGGGACCCGTCGCTAATCCACGCCCCCTTGATCCATGTTTGCGATCGCCTGACACTCTGGGGCCCTCTCGCACTGAGTCACTCGGACCCCCCCCCCAGGGTGGAACCCCGCCGAGGGCGCGCACGGACCCCCGCCGAGACTTCCAACCACCGGAGGCCCCGCCGCCTGTCCTTGCCGCTGAGGCCGCGGCGCAGGCCCTTGCCGCCGAGGGGTCTTAACGCGCGCCAACTCGCTGGAAAAGAACGCAAAATATATTTGTTTCATCCGAATATATATATATATATATATATATAGAGAGAGATCAAGAAGAATAAGAAGAAGAAGAAGAAGAAGAAGAAAAATAATAAGAAGATGAAGAAGCAGAAGAGAAAGAAAAATAAGAAGAAAAAGAATTATAATAAGGAAAAAACAAAACAAACAAACAAACAAACAAAAAACGTGCCGCGCAGGCGCGCTGTCTTGGAGGGAGGCGCACCGCTGACAGCGACGCGAGGAAGGAGGATCCGAAATCCAGGAACCAGGATCCTCGTCCCATCCTCGACTCTGGACCCTCGAACCTGGAATCTCGAAAGTCACACCCTGGATTAACGGAAATCAAGAATCGGTTGAAGATCCAAGATCCGGATGTTCCATATTCGATCGCTCCCGGGCCGCGGGCGTCGACGTACCTTCACGCTTGAACCCGCAGTCCTCGATCGGTATTGGGTCGGCCTGGCGGCCCCAGCGCCACCTAAGGATGGGCCCCAGAATCAACTGAACCGAAAGAGCGACCACCCCTGTGCACGATCGTCAGAGCCAAGTTCAGACGTGCTGGGCGAGGCGACAGCCTGTGGAATCCAGCTAGTCTTGACAAGAGCAAGCCGAGCGTCAGACGGCAGGGATGGACAGGAATAGGCAGAGTGGGGAGAGGGCAGCGAGTCCACAGTGTCGGGGCGTTGGTGCACGCGCGAACTGAACGCGGAGGTCCGGCAAGGCATCTGAGCTTTCTGCCGACATCAGGTGGGGCGATACATTGGATGCGAGGACGTTCCAAGCGAAATCGTCGTTTTCTAGCCGCATGCATCGGGTGCACAAACATGGTTGTCAGGATGCCCCAAGCTCAATCACCACTCTCTGGTGGCTGGAAATGGAACCAGAGCAATTGTCCGAGGAAGTCCTAAGCGAAATCGCCATGTTCCAGTTTCCGACAAAGAATTATCCAATTGCTCCGACAAGCGACTGGATTTTGCTGAGGAAGTATTGGGCGGAATCGCGACTCTCTGGCCCTAACCCCGTTTGGTAAGTAATATCAAAGGCGAGGATGGAGGAACCAGAGAATCGCGATCCCGCCCAACACTTCCTCCAAAAACACTCTCTGGTTGCCTTCCTGAGCGACAGAAGAATCCCTGAACTGGTCTCTGCAACATTGTATCGGGGCCCCAGGGCCTAACGGGATCATCGTGGCACATCTTGCGCGACCTCTCCTGTCCGCACTTTTTCATCCAGCGGGTTGTAGGCTCATGGTCGCGGACGGCTTTGTGGCGTGCACGGCATGCGGATGTTATACGTAAGGCACAACGCGTGGCAGCCTTTTGCTGCCATACGACCCGCGCGACCTCCATCGCCAGCCGAAGAAAGGGCAGGCGTTTGGACCAGTTCTTGTGGGGCTTCCATCCAGTCAACCCTCATGTTATGATTTCTGTCGATCGTGCCGTCGTCGTCGGCGATGAAGCTCTGGCATGGCTAATGCTCGCGCGTGACCTGTTTGCGTGAAAATTGTACGCTGTCGCCTCCACTGAGGCGCGGAGAAGACGCCCTGGCCGCGATGCTCGTCTGGGGTGATGGGCCGATTCCTCGCTCGTTTCGCTCATTCGACGCGCGCGGCGCTCGATCCGAGCTCGGTCCCGATCATCATCATCATCATCATCATCATCATCATCATCATCATCATCATCATCATCATCATCATCATCATCATCATCAACAACAACAACATCATCATCATAAGCATGCATCGTATCATCAGCAGCAGCAGCAGCATCAGCATCATCAGCATCAGCATAGCAGCAGCAAGCATCGCATTCATATCATGCAGAATCATCAACATATGTGTCAGCATCATCATCACCATCGTCACACTCATTCTATCAGTAGATCAGGCATCATCATCATCATCATCATCATCATATCTCAACAGCAGAGCAGTCCCGTGACCATCACCAGTCACCAGTCAGCATCATCATCATCACCACCACCACCACCACCATCATCATCATCATCATCATCATCATCTTCATCATCAGCAGCAGCAGCAGCAGCAGCAGCATCATCCTCATCATCATCCTCATCCTCATCCTCATCATCAGCAGCATCATCATCAGCAGCAACAGCATCGTCAACATCATCATCATCATCATCATCATCATCATCATCACTATCAGCATCATCATCACCATCATCATCATCAGCAGCAGCATCAGCAGTATCATCATCATCGTCATCGTCATCATCATAATCAGCAGCGGCATCAACATCAGCATCATCATCAGCAGCAGCATCATCACCAGCAGCATCAGCATCAGCGGCATCATTATCAGCAGCATCATCATCAGCAGCAGCATCATCAGCAGCATCGTCAGCATCATCACCATCATCAGCAGCATGATCATCAGAATCAGCATCCGCATCATCAGCAGCAGCATCATCAGCATGAGCAGCAGCATCATCATCATCATCATCATCGTCATCATCATCACCGTCATCATCATTACCAGCATCAGCATCATCATCATCATCAGCATCATCATCAACGTCATCAGCATCACCATCTTCAGCATCATCATCATCATCAGCAGCAGCATCATCAGCAGCAGCAACAGCTGTGTCACCTTCGTCGTCGTCGTCGACATCCGCATCACCGACAACATGATCCCCAAAATATACATCGACTTCGTCGCCATTGCCGGCATCACCGCAAACATCGCCATCGTCGTCTTTATCGCCATCGCCGGCATCACCGCCACTGTCATCGTCACCGCCATCACTAGAGGTCAAAACATCCACCCCCATAATAAACGCCCCGACACGCGAAGTCATTTAGCAAACGCTCCCAAAGAAGAAATCGAACAGGCCAGGGCTGTTTAGTAAACGCCCAGGGCCGTTTAGTTAACGCCAACTGTCCAGTTCGGGTGGTTGTTCCTTCACCACCCTCACCACCCGAATCAAATGCTCCCCTCGGACACGAAGGCGCCGAGCGCCCTGCCGCCTGCGCGCAGCCGCTACAGCGCGCCGATCGCGCCACGCTGCCGGCAGGAGCGAGGCGAGCCAAGGTGGGGGGTCGGAAAGCACGAGCCCACAAGTCCTTCTCCGGGGAGACAAGAAGGAATATTCAGGGACACGGTGACGGCCTCTCCGCGAACGGCCCCCGCGCTGCAACCTCGCGTTTTCCCGTCGGCGGCTGGCGGAAAAGCGCTTCGACCCTTCTTCTTTTTTCCCCATATCCGAAGGATTGGGGTTCTTGTTATTACTCTGACGCCTCCCACTGATCCTCTTTCCTCCCGCTCGCGCCTCCCTCCTCCCAATGATAATCACCAGATAAGACAAGACAAGATAAGATACTACAAGATAAGATAAGATAGCACAAAATATGATAAGGTAAGATAAGACATATGACAAGGTAGGATAATAGATAAGATAAGACAGCCTATGGAGTAATAAGATAAGACAAGATATGATGCGATAAGGTGAGTCGATATAAGATAAGCTAAGACAAGATAAGAAATTTCACTCACACTCTCTCATGATCACAAAACGCTGCCAGGGGCATCACTTGGGAGCCCCAAGGGGGAGCCACCCTGGCTGATATCACGAGCCCGTTCGCGCCGGAATTTGGTGGACGTCTCAGCTAAAATTGCCGT
>CAUYUJ010021754.1:104529-134099 GCA_963575745.1 Prorocentrum cordatum | reverse complement strand
CTTTCGCAGATGACACGTACCAGTGGCACGCTACTTCGCCTGGGCAGACAACTCCAGCGGATCCCGAGCAAGTTTCGCAGAGATCATGTTCCCCTTCATGTGGAGTTTCGGTTACCTGGCGCCAGCGCTTTTCAGGCAGTCAAAGGCGTACGCTGGGATCGTGACAAGCTGATGCAGGCATTCTCTTTAGCAGGCAGTGAGGCGGGGGAGCAGTTCATTACGCAGATCGAGCAGCACCTTGAGCAGAACTCCGAAGAGGTTATCGCGCTCATCAACCACGCCTCCCCCGACCCGCTGTTCGAATTTTTGGAATCTTTGATGATTGCGGTGGGTGAGGAGTTTTTCGCACGGCAATCTTTGTATGATGATCCAGACTATCAAGAGCGAAAGGCACGCAGAGAATTTCTACCCAAAAAGCGGATGGACACACGTTTGAAGTTCGACACGGACATGATTGAGCAGGACAAAGATGCGTTAGATATTGAGTTGAAGGCACTTTCTCAAAGGATGAAGGAATTCCGACATCGCGAATATATTCGGTTTCAGGAACGCACTTTTGATTCATTATGGGAAACGTGGAATAAACGACAGCACGCTGAGGTACATCGACTATCCAGGAGAGCGGCAGGGACGAAGTTCGGCACGAAGCGGAGGTACCATCTTGCTATTCGGGCAGCCGGCTTGAGCAGCGCACAGTGGATGCAGCAATGGAGCTTGCCAGGCCATCAAGGTGGCATGGTCACACAACTCTTAAATGATTGGCAGGCGTGGCGAGATCAACGCGCGGATTTGGAAACAATGGCAGTCTTGGATGAGTCTCATCGAAAAGCAGCTAAGGGAGATTTTCACAGAGTTCGAAAACACTTGGGCAGAGCAGCAAAGCGACGCGCTGTACCTCCCTGGTCCGCACCCCTCGAGCTGATCGCACTTCTAATGGGGAGTGGGCCGCAGTTACCAGAGGATGTGGCACCAGCAGGACGGGGCCTTGGACTTGGACTTCAGATTCGAGAAGCACCTCTGTTCAAGCGCGCGGTGGAGGATGGATTTGTCAGAATACGTGCAGCTGGTCGCACACCGACCTACTGGCACACGAGCCAGGGCATCTCCTGGCCAAAGAAAACAGAAGGCGTCACGGACATCGGTGACGCGGCTTTTGGGCTACGCACAGTACATCTTCTCGCTCCTCTCGGCAAAGCTTGGTATGCAGGCAACTCTTCGCTTCCGCTGATGCCTCGTGCAGTGCATGGATTTCTCAAAGGACGCTGTAAGGATAACGCTATCATTGCAGTCAATACCACCCGTTATCGGATCAAGCAAGCTGGTCGAAGCTGTTTACAACACTTTCATGGCCTGAGCAGTGCTTTTGGAAGTATCGAGTGGGCGGAGCTCGACGACGTGAGTATGGAGTTGATGAGAGAAGACCCGGGCGGTGAGTTCGGACAGCAACGGTATCGCGATGCGGTCATCCCCCTCCCGAGCACGAACGGCGCGTCTACTCTGCCCGAGCCAACTTGCGGGGCATTAATGGGTGATCCGTACGTGGTGCGTCTTTTTGTCCTTGGATTTCAGACTGGGGTCAATAAATGGACTCGAGCGCTGACTGAAAAAAGGGGTCGAAAATGAGGAGTTGAAGATTGGAGGCCCATGCGCGAAACGAACCGTGGACCTATCGCTGTGCCAGTACGCCGACGACCTATCGAAGACCATCCTGGGAAAGGAAGGAGAGGGACTGGAAGAGCTAACGAGCAGGGGTATTGAGGCGAACGAGGAGCTTGACAACTCGTTGGAAGCCATCGGCTGCCGCCAGAACCGCTCCAAGCAAGAGATCATCCCCGTGCTCGCGGGGCCAGGGTCATGCCGTGACGCGCTGAAACTGGGGCAAGGTAGGAGGATTGTTTCACCCGCTCGCCACAAGCCGCACGCCAGGTACCTTGGAGCCGAGGTCGCCTCTAATAGCAGCTTCTCGCCAGAGCTTCAAAAAATACGTCGTGCCGTGTCGGTGGCGTTTCACTCCCTGGGGCGTTTTTGGACCCTTAAACGCACCCCCCTGGAAAGTGCGGCGGGGCATGCTCATTTGCCGCGTTCAGAACGCAGCGCTGCACGGCAACGAGTGTTTTTATTTTAAGTGAAAACAGCAGGCAGGCCCTAGATAAGTTAGTTGCACGCTATGCACGCATTGCGATGAGAGGAGCAGCACGCGCGCAGACGGAGGAGGTGGTGGACGGGAAAAAAAACGCACTACACACAAGTCGATGACGACCTCGGAGGTGCTAGAATATTGGCGCATGGCTCCCTGCAAACTAGAAGCTCGAGTTCGCCGAATGAAGCGATATCAGGCTACCGCGCGCTCGCCGCATCAAAATGATCAAGTTCTCACTGCGCTGTTCGGCACGCGCAGCTTCGACTCGGAAGAAACGACGATTGGCGACGACATCGCAGATAGTGCGAACCCGTGGGCAAAACGAGTTAAGTCAGATATCTTAGATAGCCTGAACGAGATGGATGATGAAGGAGGTGCCGTTGGTAGTATGGCTCGTCTTGGGTTTCTCCAGATATTTCGTGATCCAGAGCTGGGGGAAGAGTTTGCGCAGATGGACTTCGCACGGCTTCGACAAAGGAGCCTACTCATCGGCGATGCCCCCACCAGGCTGGACCCCCTCGACGGCGCCTCGCATTGCCCCGCTGTGTACGCCGTGCCGACAACAGGAGCCTGAGGACTGGGTCTGTAGGTTTGAGATGGAGGAGGGGGTGACATGTTTGAAGAAGTTTCGCTCCTTCAAAGCCGTAGCACGTGGCAGACTCGCTTATCGTGGATTGCGCGACCCGTGGGTTTCCCTTGTGGTGACAAATGTGTGCCCGTATTGTGAAGGAGTTTATGGATCAGTTGTGGCAACGCAACAACGTGTAGTTGAAGGTGTACTTCGCGGGGGTGTATGTGTCAATCGATCCAGATACTTAGGCGGCCCTCTTCGCACCGACCGTCGCCGATGCCATTTATGCTCGTTCGAGGCGGGTACTTGTTCGGGATTGCAAGAACGTTTGCAATCGCACGCTCCACCTTTCGACTCTCTGCGTGGACTTGACGATGCCATTCGAGCTGAATGCCCCGGCGTGGGGGTTACGGCACGAAGGAACTGGAGAACCCGCCGCCCAACGACGCAAAAAGGCAGGCCAACGGCGTCGTCGACAGCAGCGAAGAAAAAACGGCGGCAAAGCTGGTGCCAATTCTCGCGCGCCTCGCCCTGTCGAGCGCCGCGGAGCTCAGAGAGGTCACGGGGGTCTTGTGGCGCACCGTTCTGCTGCCCAGCACTCGCCCAATATGCTTGGCAATGAAGGCGGCGGGCGCGGCGTACCACAATGAGGTGCAAAGGCTGCAAGGAAAGACAGAAGAGCTGGAGGTTCTCGGGATTCCGTGCGTGCACGTGTTCACAGCGATGCTACAGGGCATGGCGAAGGGAGATCTCCCGCAGGGCGTCCAAGAGCAGATGGAGAAGTTCTGGGCGCAGTTCGTCGAGGGCAAGACAGTGCAGCAGCTTCAGGAAGTGGAGCTCCATTGCCGCGCGAAGCCCGCCAAGAAGAAGGACGGCCAGGCCGAGATGACCAAGATCGCGTTCGCCCTCAGCCGGGACCACGACGAGGTGGAGAAGCTATTGGTGAACGTTTTCAAAGGGAACCAGGGCATCGTGAAGATGGGCCCCGCTCCTCGGGGTCCGCTGGAGCGAGCAGCACAGAAGCTCCTGGACGAGTACGAGAAGAAGTGACACGTCCACGGCTGAGTGCACATCACAGGCTGATGCTCCGTACACACAGTGAAAGATTATTGCACTTGGTGGGGCAGGGCATTGTGACGTCGGAAGCAGCATCGAGGGCCGCGGCCCAATCGAAAGTTACAGTACCTGTTCGCCGACATACTCGCACTCGAAAGAAGTATTTTTTTGGATGGGCAGCTCTCAGTTTTGGTTTCAGATTGACGCCGTGGAAGTCTATGCGAACTCCAGTAAGCTGATGTCTGGGCAGTGGCAGAGTGGACTCTTTATTTTCACAGCCATCGAGAAGTTTATCTCAGGGCGATTTCTATTCAGTATTGCAATGGAGGGGTTTGTTCAACTTCATGTTCAGCACTGTGCACTCGGTGCAATTTCTATCCGAGCAGTTCTACATCATTGGTTGCATTGGTGAGATTCTGCTATGAGGACTCGACCTTCGCTCCCGACGGCCTGTGCGCCTAGGCGGGAGCGCCCGAGAGAGAGAGAGAGAGAGAGAGAGAGAGAGAGAGTGGAAACATAATAGCTCCTCGTCGGAATTTGTAATTCGATCGGCCTGTCAGTTGTTGTGGAACACCTCTCCTCCTCGCGCCTGCCTCCCCCCTGTGCCTGTTCCCTCCTCCACGACAGATCGCTGGCCATTTAATTGAATGCCCTCTCAGATCGGTGGTGCGTCGTGGCTCTCGGGTCCCCCCCCAACGAGTCGCCACGAATCGCCTGTGGGCCCCCATCCCCAGCGTTCGGTGCCAGCTGACCCTCCTGTAGGCCCTCAGGGCGAAAGTGACGCAAGCTGAAATTCAAAGGGTTTAGGCCCAGTCTTTTTGTTTTCCAGCTCTTCTGTGGGCGCCCCCAGAGACCCATTCCCATGATGATGATGATGATGATTCTGATGCTGCTGATGATGATGATGATGGTGGTGGTGATGATGATGATGGTGATGATGGTGATGATGCTGCTGATGATGATTATGATGATGATGATGATGATGATGATGATGATGATGGCGAGGGGGATGGCGGGATCGAAGCGACACGGACGAAGCGAATGCCGCATCCTGCACAGGAGCTGCAGTATCGTGCCGGCATCGGATGCGGGACGGTGGGCTCAAGGCTTTTGGGCCGAGGCGCGAGCGCAGGAGCGGGCGGCCGAACTCTTATGTCTGCGGCATCCGGGCTGGCACAAGTGGATCGGCGTGCAAACTTGCCATAGCGGCGGGCAGTGCCACTCGTCTCTCCATTCTCCGTATCGGCGGCGCGCCCCTGGGGGAAGTGAGAAGGGGCGTGCCTTCACAGAAGGCTCGGAATCGGAAGTCCCTCGACATTCTGAAAAGTTCTGTAAGCCTTGCCCGAAGACAGGAAGCCTCCCAGAGGGCGCGAGGGCTTCTGGGAAGCCGGGCCGCCTTCTGAGAGGGCCTTCTCCTGCTCACCTCCCCCCCTCGCCCGCCGCCGACCTCTCAGCTCTGGCCGTGAGCATGCCGCAACGTGCCTCTACGGAAGGACGGAAAAACGAAGCGAACGCCCAGCTTTAGGTCGGTCATGTCCTCCTACAGGCGTATTTGGAACGGCAAACTATCAAACTATAATCACGCCAAGAATATTCAAAACAAAAATCAAAAATAGTCGACAGACCGTCCCCATACCATTTTTTTTGACTATTTTTGAACATTCCTGCTGTAAAGGGACAGGCCCGACTTAGTCCCAGCTCCTCTTGATGAGTCGCAGCGCGGCGCCGCCCGGGCCGACGGCACCGGGCCGACCCCCGGTCACCGGCAGCCGCCAGGGCGCCGGAGGCGCTCCCCGACGCGCGGCGCGGTGTGCAGACGAGGCGAGCCTGACCCCCCCTGCGACACGACGGGGTGGCGCGCGGGGGGCGGCCTTATGAACCTGCGGGGGGTTTTCTTAGGAGGAGGAGGGGGAGGAGGAGGAGGAGGAGGAGGAGGAGGAGGAGGAGGAGGAGGAGGAGGAGGAGGAGGAGGAGGAGGAGGAGGAGGAGGAGGAGGAGGAGGAGGAGGAGGAGGAGGAGGAGGATTAGAAGGAGGTGGCGTCCTCATACAGAAGGGCCCAGGCGGTCTTCAGGGAGGCTAGGAGGGCACGGTGAGACACCAGGAGAGCTTTCCAGCCGTGATGGCGCAGTGCTTCAGGTGCCTGGCTCCAGCCCGTGTCGCCTGACCCCCTCCCTCCGTCGGGGAGAGCCCCCTCACCCCCTGGCGCTTATCACCGTGCGCAGAGAGTGTCGAAGACCACACCCCCGCATGAGCGTAATTCCTCGCCGCTGCGCGCGCGGATCTCTCGGATCGGCGTTGGGCCGCCCTGGCGGCGCCTCCAGCAGCGCCGGTGAGGCGCTCCGCGCGCCAGGGAGGGGGGCCCAGCGCCGATCCGAGAGATCCGCGCGGACCTCCGAGAAGCTATGTTCATGCCGTGTTCAGTTCCTCTAGGGCGAGTGAGAAGGAGAAGGCCTTCTCAGAAGGGTCGGAAGCCCCCTGGCTTTCTGAGAAGTCTTCCAAGCCTTCCCCGACGACAGCAGAAAACTTCTCAGGAGGCGCGAGGGCTCCTGAGAAGCCCCGCCGCCTTCTGAGCAGGCCTTCTCCTTCTCACTTCCCCCCCCTCGCCCGTCGCCGAGTGGGGGTTTGGATAGGGGGCCGCATGCGAACCCAACCCCTACCCCCCACGATTTCCAAAGGGGGAGGGTGGGGTTCACTTCGCTCGGGAGCTCCCGAGCGACGTGAACCCCACCCTCCCCCTCAGAAATCGTGGGGGGTAGGGGTAGGGTTCGCATGTGGCCCCCTCTTGGGAGGGCCAGAACTGGGACGTCGATGATCGATGGAGCGCGCGAGCGCCCGCTCAGCTCCAGCCGCTCCGCCGCAGCCCTTGTGCCTGTCCTCCGAGGCGCCGCGCTCCTCGTGCCCAGGGGCTTGCGTGGGCAAGCACGCGCTGGCGTTCCCTCGCGCCCTCTCTGGTCTGCCTCGGCGGCGGGCGGGGAGGGGGGGGAAGTGAGAAGGAGAAGGCCTTCTAAGAAGGCGGCGGGACTTCTCAGAAGCCCTCGCGCCTTCTGAGGAGTCTTCGTTGTCGTCGGGGAAGGCTTGGAGAACTCCTCAGAAGGCCGGGGGCCTTCCGGACTCTCTGAGAAGGCCTTCTCCTTCTCACTTACCCCCTCGCTCGCCGCCGACTGCCGATGATCGCGGCACAAACACTGACACGAAGATCAAAACTCGGAGGTCCGCGCGGGTTTCTGGGATCGGCACTGGACCCCCCTTCCCTGCCGCGCGGAGCGCGCCGGGGGCGGCACCGGAGGCGCCGTCACGGGGCTCCCGCGCCGATCTCCCAGAAACCCGCGCGGAGCTCCGAGTTTGTTGTGTGCATGTTATGATTCGGTCCCCTCGGTGCTGGCGGGTTTGATTCCCATCGGACGGGGGTCCTCGCCAGTCTCGAGGTGAGTGAAGCTTTCGGCGGGGCGCCCAGGGGTCGGAGGCAGATGGTCGGGGGTTCTCAGCAGCCCTCCCGCCTTGGTGAGCAGGCTTCAGGCACGCCCCAAACTTGCTTTTTGGATGAAACATGTCGTTTCAAAGGAGAAAATTGAGCGAGTGTGACTTCAATGAAACCCTTGTGTCTGAATCGATCTAAAACGTACCGGCTGAAGGAGGTTTTGGTGGTGGAAGTGGGAAGTCTTGCAACAACTCTATGGGCATTCGGCCAGCCAGGCGGCTTCTCAGAAGCCTGGACGGCTTCTGAGAAGCCCCGCCGCCTTCTGAGGGAAGGCCTGCCCCTTCTGCTTCCCCGCCTGGGCGCGCCGCTGGGAGGCTTGGTTGTCTTGGCGAGCGTCGCCTTGCCTGTCGGCAGTCGCTGCAGTTTTCGGGCCACATCTGCTGTTGGTCACCGTCCCGACTGGTGATGACCCCGTCCTTCGAGCGTGCTGAGCCTCGGGAGGGGAAAAACACAGAGACACGATTTATCGTCGACTCCCAGGCCAAAATATGGGAAAATATGGGAAGTGGGGGGGAAGACGGACACCCAGAAAATATGGGGAAAAATGAGAACTCTTGGGATTTGTGCCTTTTTATTTGTGTGTGTACCTGTGCCCTTTTCGAGACGCGGGCATGGCCGCACTGCAAGCAGAACTTCCTTCGCGTGCGCCAGAGCAGCGCCTCCACGCCGCGCCGTCGCAGGGGGGGGGGCATTGAGCACGGCAGCCCAGCAGAGAGTCCCACGAGGATCTGTCGAGACGTCGGCCTGGCGCTGCAGAGTTTGGCCATCTAGCCCTGATCGGGGTACGACAGGCTGGATGCTTGGATGGGGCCATCCAGTCGTCGGAGCGCACGTGCCTAGTGTTGAGTCGGGCCCGTCCCTCTACAAGGGGAATGTTCAAAAACAGTCAAAAAATAGTCTGGGGACGATTTTCCGATCATGTTTGATTTTCTGAATATTTGTTTGTAGTATTTGTAACTTACCGGCCTGTAGGAGGACATGCCCGACCTGGGCCTTAGTTTCATGCCTCCTGGTGCCGTGCCGTACCGTCACCAGCGCCGTCGTGCCACGGCAATGGCTGGTGCACCGCGTGCTGCTGACACGGTTGCCGCGCGCGCGCTGTGCCGTGCCCCCCGCTCTCATTCGGCCCTTTGCCCCTTCAAGCTGGGCCGATGTTTACGGCGGGTCCGCGTCGTGTCGACCGGCGGCGGCCCCGCCGCCCGCGTTCAACGTTGAAGGCCGCTGGCGACCCAGAATCGGTCGATGCTGAACGATCTGACGTTTCGGAGGAGGCCAACCGCTCAAGGCTGAGCGATCCCCGCGGCGAGGCGCCGAAGGCCAGCTCCTGCCTGGATCCGCGCACATGTGTCCAGAGGAGGAGGAGGAGGAGGAGGAGGAGGAGGAGGAGGAGAAGGAGGGGGAGCAGGACGGGGAGGAGGAGGAGGAGGAGGGGGAGGAAGGAGGAGGAGGAGGAGGGAGGAGGAGGAGGAGGAGGAGGAGGAGAGGAGGAGGAGGAGGAGGAGGGGGAGGAGGAGGAGGAGGAGGAGGAGGAGAGGAGGAGGAGGAGGAGGAGGAGGGGGAGGAGGAGGAGGAGGGGTCGTCACGGCACGAACCTTCTGTATGGGGTGGTGAGGCACGGCGCCCAGGGCCAGGGCGCAGGGCGCAGGGCCAGGCCTGGGACTGCGAACGGACGGGCGCCTCCCCAGGCGGACTTCGGTCGGGCGGGTCTCTCTACAGGAGGAATTTTAGAAAGATAGTTTGACAAAACAAATATACACCTTAGGCGATGCTCAAGAAAACCCAAGTTTTCGGCCAGAGTCTCGATTATTCTTAATGTTTCGATGTAAATCCCAAGATTTTAATAGAAATGTTGGGTTTCTGAGACTATGAATTTCTTAACCCATGATTTCTTAAGCATTTCGCAGGGTGTAGTTTGTTTTCTCAAAATCTGCCTGTAGGGGGGACATGCCCGACCTCAACGCAGACCCTGCTGGCCTGCCACGGGCCTCCCGAACAGTCGGGGCTGGACAGCACGGGCCCCTCGAGACGTCCGGGGCGGTCTCAGCACCCCAACCCTGGGGTTCGGGCGGGCATGTCCTCCTACGGGTGTGTTCAGGACGAAAAAGGAAGAATCGCCCCAAAAATATGGGAAAAGAGCAACGCACAGTCAAAGCATCGTTCTCATATGATTGTTTCTAGAAGTGCTTCTGAGTCTTCCTCCTGTGGAGGGCGATGCCCGACTTGACCCTGGGGCGCCGAGCGCGCCTCAGTGGGCGCCGCTGGAGGCGGCGCCAGGGAACGGAGACCGCCCCCGACGACTCGGGGGGCCGTTGGAGGCCAGCTGGGACTGCTCGGGGGGTCTGCGGAGGCCAGCCAGGACTACCTTTTTCCGTCGGGCGTGTCGCTCTGCAGGAGGAGTGTTCAACAATATTTGAAATAAAAGTCCGGGGGCGATGTCTTGACTATTTTCGGCTATGTTTGAGCATGTGTGGAACATTTGTCATTCTTCCAGAATGCACCTCTAGGAGGACATGCCCGACCTGAGACTACCTGGGAGGGCTGGTCTGTGCGCCACCCGAAGCCTTGCCAGGGACGACTGGCAAGGCTTGGGATGGCGAACGGGCGAGGCCAACGGAGGGAGCCCAGGCTGGTCTCGCCAGGCCTTAGTCGCTGCGCTGTATCATCGGGGTGCAGTTTTTGGTCGAGGAGTGGCGTGCCCCTTCCCAGACCCCCGCGCAGGAAAGTCCACGACGCCGTGGATCTGGATGTAGGGCTCGCCCACAGAAGCCCGCTGGGGCGGGCCCTCTCAGCAGGCTCGAGAGGCCTCCGGCCTTCGGCGCAGCTTCCTCGGCCCCCTCCGAAGCTCAGCGGCGGCTCCTCGGAGGGCCGCAGGGGCCCCCTCCGAAGCCCCGCCGCCTCCCGAGAAGCACCGAGCGCGTTCCGCTACTCGCAAAGTGCCTACTCGCAAACGTCCGAAAAACACATCCCTCGCGGCGGATCCAGGCCATTTGCGAGCAGTTGCTTTGCGAGTAGTGGAGCGCGCTCGTCTAGAGAGGGCCCGACCCCTGGTTTTTGTGGCCTGTGTGCTCCCCTGGCCTTGGAGGTCGGGGCCGGCGTGCTGCCAGGCCTCGAAGCTGGAGCCCGGAGCCCGGACGAGCTGCAGGAAGGCAGCACTCCTCCTCCTCCTCCTCCTCCTCCTCCCCCTCCTCCTCAGCGAGGAGGGTCCCGCCTGCCATCCCCGAGCATCGCCCATGTACGAGAGGCTCGCGCAAGTCGTTCCCAGCGTTCGGCAGAGAGGGCCCCCGCCCCCTCTCGCTTCCCCCGAGGCGCGCCGCCGCTCTGAGCGCGGCCCCCAGCCCCCGCCGGGGAGGAGGAGAGGGTCAGGCGTGCTTCGGCTCTGTACAATCGAGGAGCGTACGGCAAGAATCGGTGCGACTGCCGACAGAATTCGCTGTCGGTGTCGCCGCGGATTCGGAAGCTGGAGCGTATGCATTACCAGTGGCGGACTGTTTTTCAATCCCAGGACTTTTGAGGGTCGGGGACGACGTCGGGCTGGTGCGGTGTATACTTTTTTTAATAATCCGTTTCCCAGAGAAATCAAGGGAGATGTATACACCAGGATCCCGTGTACACCAGGATCTGCTTTCCTTTGCAAATTTCAGTGCAGGGCCGGAAAAAGCGTCGGTGTATACAGTCGGTTCCCTACGGATGTTGTCCACCGAAGACAAGCAGTCGCCCACTCAACAGCGGCCGCTGTCGATTTTGGGCAGCATTTGCTCTTGGGCATCGTCTCCCTTTTCAATGCCCCTGTCATGGCAGCCTGAAGCATGTATCAATCCCTATGAATGGCATCTCCTCATCTCGGGGTGCCGACCTTAGGGGTTCCCTCAGGTTCTGATGTCACGTCCCTTAGATTGTCATCGCCTCCTGGCCCGTTACTCGTAGGGATAGGGACAAGATCGAGGCTGGTCAATGTCGGGCGTGCCGTCCTCTGGCTTCCGTTGGAGGCGCGCCCGCCGCCCAGGTGTCGAGCTGCTGTCCGTCCAGAAGGAGGAGAGAGGCCGCGGCAGGGGTCGTGATTTTACTTGCATCATGCAGTCGGAGCCCAGGATAGGGATGGGTAGCCTTCCCAAGGGTACCCTTGCATTCTTGCCTCTTCGGTCCATCCTTCACCCCTTCCGACGGCCAGCCCCTCTCGAAACGCTTCGAAATGTGCGTCCAAGGCCCTTGCATCCTTATGGCGCATCCTTGCTATCAGTTTTGTCTGTAGCTTCCCAGAGGTCTGGACCTTGGAGCTAGCTGGGGGTTTGAGATGGCCCAGCACTGGATCCGGCCAGCAGTAAGGTCAGGCAGGTTCGAGGTTCTGAGTTCGGGAAGGTTTTTGCCCTTTCGGCCTTTGGGGGCCGTTTTCGGGTCCTGGGGCCTTCAGAGACAGATCCGAATTGAAACCCTGTACCAGAGGGACCCCTGCCTTGATCCTTCCCTCGTGGCCGATTTTCTGGGGTCTCAACCAGTTCAGACCCCCAGGCCGCCGCCAATCTGGACCTCTTCCAGGGGATCGGCTTTTTCATCCAGAGTAGTTTTGTTGACGATCCCAGGGCCTGGTCAGGCCCCCTGGAGGCTCACAAGGGCCAGAGGCTTTCCGTGGCGCTTGTTTCTGGACTCGAAGATGTAGGCCTCGTCCTTCCGTAGGGTCTCGCAGTCTTTCGGCGGCTTTCGGAGTCGCCAGAGGGGTCTTCAGGGTTGGGCTTTTGGTGGTCCTGCTAGGGCTCATGAATTGGTCTCCCAGGAGGCCTCTTGACCTCTTGTGGACCCCTTGGTGGCGCGTCAGGGCCTCCAGCTGGGTCCTGAGGCTATCTTTGGGTCCTCTCGGGGCACTCCTGGGGAGCTTCTTGGCGCGTGGCGGCGCTCGCGCTGAGCTGTGAGAAGCCCGTTGGACCTGCATCGTGAGGACAAATTTGGATCTCCCGAACACGGCGGCGAGCGAGGGGGGGAAGAGAAGGGGCGGGCCTTCTCACAAGACTCCGAAGTCCCCCGACCTGAGCAGTTTTCCAAGCCTTCCCCCAAGACAGAGGAAACTTCTCAGAAGGCGCGAGGGCTTCTGAGAAGTCCCGCCGCCTTCTGAGAAGGCCTTCTCACTTCCCCCCCTCGCTCGCCGCCGCCAAACAGGACAACCGCCCGACAGCGCCCAAAGCCCTCCACCCCCGATCGTCGACGACGACGGCGACGGAGGCCGGCCCGTTGGCCGGTGCTCGCCGAGTAGCGCCTTGGGCTGGCGAGGCGACGGCCCGACAGGCCTGGCCAGCAGGCCACGCTCCGAGACGGACAGGTCGGAGCGCCCTGCAGGAGCCCGGCGGCCCTCCTGCCGGGCCCGTCTCAGAGCGCGGCCTGCCCGCGCTGCTGCCGGTGGCCGTCGAGTCGGGCCATCGCCTCGCCAGCCGGGGCGCTCCTCGGTGAGCACCTGCCAACGGGCCTGCCTCCGTCGTCGTCGTCGTCGTCGTCGTCGTCGTCGTCGTCGTCGTCGTCGTCGTCGCCGTCGTCGACGGTCGGGGGGCGAGGGTTTTGGGCGCTGTCGGGGGGTTCGGGTCGTGTTCGGGAGTTCAAGGGCTCGAAGGAGCAAACACACTGACCATAACCAAGATGTCGCGGGTTCTCGTGTCGACGGCGCTCGTGATGATGAGGATGAGGAGGAATATGATGCTGCTGCTGGTGCTGGTGCTGGTGGTGGTGCTGCTGCTGATGCTGCTGCTGCTGATGATGATGCTGATGATGATTATGATGATGAGGATGATGATGATGATGAGGATGATGATGATGATGATGATATCAACGACGACTTCGATGATGCTGATGATGATGTTGATGATGCTGATGATGCTAATGCTGCTGCTGATGATGAGGGTGATGATGATGCCGACGACGACGATGATGATAATGATCATAATGATGATGCTGCCGATGATGATGACTTTGAGGATGAGGATGAGGATGAGGTTTCTGCTGCTGATGATGATGCTGGTGGTAGTGATGATGACGATAATGAGACGACGATGGTGATTAAGTTGAGAATGCTGACGTCGACGGTAATGATGCTGAGGACGATGATGAGCCGGATGATGATGATGATGATGATGATGATGATGATGATGATGATGATGATGATGATGATGATGATGATGATGATGATGATGATGATGATGATGTTGTTTTTTGATGACGATGATGATGATGATGTTGATGATGAGGATGCAACTGATGATGAAGATGATGATGCTGATGCTGCTGATGATGCTGATGATGCTGATGATTATGATGATGATGCTGATGATGCTGATGATGATGCGGATGATGATGCTGATGATGCTGCTGATGCTGCTGATGATGACGATGCTGATGCTGCTGCTGATGCTGATGATCAGGATGATGATGCTGATGATGATGCTGAGGAGGACTATGATGATGTCGATGATGCTGATGATGACGATGCTGAGGTCTGATGATGATGCTGATGATGATGATGATGATGATGATGATGATGCTGCTGACGATGATGATGCTGACGATAATGATGATGCTGATGATGATGATGATGATGATGATGATGATGGTTCTGATGCTGATGCTGATATTGTTGCTGTTGATGATGATGATGATGTTGCTGATGAGGATGAGGATGATGATGAGGGTCTGGATGATGATGACGATGCTGATGATGATGGGAATGACGATGATGCTGCTGATGATGATGATGATGAGGATGACGATGACGATGACGATGAGGATGAGTTTGAGGATGAGGGTATCAGGAGGATGATGAGAGTGATGATGATGAAATAGAAGATGAGGATGATGATGATAATGATGATGAGGATGACGATGATGATGATGCTGATGATGATACTGATGAGGTGTGAGGATGATGATGGTGATCATGCTGCTGATAATGCTCATGCTGATGATGATGATTATGATGATGATGATGATGATGGTGCTGATGTTGATTATGATGCTGCTGCTGCTGCCGATGATGATGATCAGGATCAGGATGAGGATGATGGTGATGATGATGATGCTGCTGCTGCTGATGATGATGATGATGATGATGATGATGATGATGATGATGATGATGATGATGATGAGGAGGAGGAGGAGGAGGAGGAGGAGGAGGAGGATGAGGAGGATGAGGAGGAGGAGACAGACTTGGTGCCCTCTACACCCCCACTGGTAGGCGGGTGAGCCAAGCGGCGAGCGTAGCGGCCGCTTCGCAAGCCCACACCCGCTACAAAATGAATCCGCGGCGCTCCCTTCTATACCCTAGAAGGGTGCAGTCGTCCTCATTCTTGCGTTCCCTCCACTCACTCCCCTCCTCCCTGCTTCGGTCTCCTCGGCCACCTTCCTTTCTCCCTCATCGTCTTCTTCGATCCTCACTCTCCCTCCTGCCCCCTTCCCGTCCTCCTCACGCTTCCTTTTCCTCTTCCTCTTCTTCCTCCTTCTACCTCCCCCCCCTCCTCCCTCCTCGCGCTCCTCATGCTCATCGCCACTTCGCATCCCTCCCACTCGGCATGCGGTTGTTTCATGAAGCGTTGGCGCGCTGGCGACGCATGCAAAGACGTCCAAGGTTGAATACTGCGACGCGGAAGCACCGAGGGACACGGTGACGTCACTGGACCCGAAGAGATTTCAACCTTGAACGATCGGGGCCGCGATCATTCAAGGTTGAACGAGCGACGCGGCGACAAAACCTTTGCGCGCGCCGACGCCGCGCGAACCTACCGTACCTCCTCCACGTCCATACCCCGCTGTCCTCCATCGTTCTTCCTCCCCATCCTCCCCCTCTCTCGCTCCTCCTCCCTCGTTCCTCCTCCTCGTATTTAGCTTCCCCTCCTCCCCCTCTCTCCTCGTCCTCCTCGTTCTGATCGCCCCTTCTCATCCCTCCCACCCGGCATCCCCTCCGCCCCTCCCACTCCTCCCCCCGTCTCGTCCCTCCCATCGCCTCCGTCCTCCCTCGTTCCTCCTCCCGTCCGTCCTCCTCCGTCCATTCGCCCTCCTCCTCCCCGCTCCGAGCCGCTCCTCTCGGGGCAGGGGGGCCCTCCGCCTGCAGACTGACTTGAGAGCGGCCCTGTCGGCGGCAGCCAGCCGCAATCGGGAGCCACGAGCAGAATCGGCCCAGACTGCTCCCCGAAGCGAGCGTCGAACGACGTGCTCTTATTTGCGGTAGCTCTGCCCGTTTTCTCGGCTCCCGTGGGCGTCTGGATGCCTCCGGAGGCCCCTTCTCTCGGCCCGTTTTCTCGGCTCCCATGGGCGCCCGTTAATGTCAACCGAGCTGCCCGTTTTCTCGGCTCCGTGAGTCCGCGCTCGGCATTCGTATTACAGCTGCACCTCGAACGTGCACGCTTTGCAATGTGCCCCGGGCGGCGCAGTCTGAAGACGGCCCGAGGGACCCCCGAGAGCGTCGAAGTTGGTCGGGCTTGGCCCCAGGACAGTTCTAGTGGGCTCAGGGGGCCCAGTAAGGGCCCCAAGATCACCCGAACCATTCCAGGACGGGGGTGGTCGGGCCTTCTCTTCCCCGAGATCCTCTCCTGGACCCTCCCTGCCCCCCCCTGGGACCCCCCCGCCCTCCCCCCGACCCCAGCCCCCCGGGGCATCCGACCCCACCAGGGTCCGGGCCCTCCGGAGCCCCGCCCCCCACGGCGGCCTGCAGCCCCGCCCTCGGCCCCCGCCGGCACCTCGAGGAGGAGGAGGAGGAGGAGGAGGAGGAGGAGGAGGAGGAGGAGGAGGAGGAGGAGGAGGAGGAGGAGGAGGAGGGAGGAGGAGGAGGAGGAGGAGGAGGAGGAGGAGGAGGGAGGAGGAGGAGGAGGAGGAGGAGGAGGAGGAGGAGGAGGAGGAGGAGGAGGAGGAGGAGGAGGGGAGGAGGAGGAGGAGGAGGAGGAGGGGAGGAGGAGAAGGAGGAGGAGGAGGAGGAGGAGGAGGAGGAGGAGGAGGAGGAGGAGGAGGAGGGGGGAGGAGGAGGAGGAGAAGCTCCCAGAGCTGCGGGCCCCCGAGGGCCCCCGCGCCCTCTGCAGCCACGCCCTCTGGAGCCCGAGCCCCTCCCGGAGCCCCGGCCGCACCCCAGCAATGCGCAAGACTGCAACCGCGCTCCGCGCGCTCCGGGCGCGGACCTCCGAGCGTCGCGCCTCGCGGGGCGTGGTGCGCGAAGGCGGGCGACCCCCGAGATGGAAAGACGCCGCAGGGCGCCCTGCCGGCCTCAGTCTCGTCCCTCGTCGCCGACCCTCCTCCCCCTCGTCGCCCTCCTCTCCCTCGTCCCCCTCCCCTCCCCCCTTCGGAGGTCCTTCGTCCTCGTCCTCGGGTGCAGCGTTCGGGGGGGCCTTAGGCTCGGCGGGGGCTGCCTCGATCTCCCCAGTCGCCCACTGCTCGCCGACAGGGGCCCGAGGTCTCGCCCGCCAGGGAGCCTGCGCCTTCGCTGCCCGCGGCATATGGCCGATCTGTCGGCGGTGCATCGACGATTCAAGCTCGACGTTTCCACACCAGAGCCGCTTCCCCCTAGTATTGGCTCTCAGTCTCTGGGCCTCCCAGATGTGGTACGATCAGATGGGGCCGGAGGATCGCGCCGCATCGCCGATGCATCGCCGACGCATCGACGAGGCGGCGCGATGTGGAGCTCGATGTCATTCTCGCCGACGTCGCCGTTGCATCGCCGACGTCGTCGATGCTTTGCCAATGCATTGGGGATGCGTCGGGGATGCGGCGCGATCCTCTGACCCCATGTGCTCGGTCCCCACATGGGAGGCCTCTATAGCCCCTCGTCCCTCGTTCCCCGCTGCGCCACTGGCATTCAGATCGCCCGTGGCCCCCAAAGGGTCGGCCCCTGTACAGACCAGAGCGCGCTGCGCCCCTGCACGGAGGTGAGTTCGGAGCGAGCCCCCTGCTCGGCGGTGTGTGCCCTTGGCTGAACAAAAGCGATCTCGGCCATGGCCGGGTCGGGGCGGCGGCGACGTTGACGAGGATGAGCACGAGGGTCGCAGTGGTGATGCTGGCCGTGGTGTGTGGCTTGCCTTCCGTACTTGGGCACGTGTCTAATTGAGCGGTGACCCCGCCGGGTTTTGGGGCGGTCCCGCGGGCCGTCTGGGCCTCCCCCCGCCCTTCTCGGTCCTCCCCCTCCGCGAGGATTGGTGATCGAGGATTTCGCCCCGCGCAGCATTTTGGCCAGCGCGTAGTGGTGAAGCTGGCCATTGTGATGACAACGGCGATGCTGTGTTGATGTGGTTGTTGACAACGGTGCTGATGTTTTGGGTGATGACGGCGATGATGTTGATGGATCGTGCTTGTCGATAAGGGTCGTGATGTTGATTGTAATGGCGCTGCTGATTGTTTGAATTAAGACGGTAGTGCTGATATTATGATTGTGCATGTTAGTCATTTTGGTCATCATGGTATTTGTGGTCGTTGTGAGGGTGGTGATATTTGTGGCGATGATTTTGTCAGTAATGTGATGACGATGATGGTGAAGGGAATGATGACTGGGATGATTCATACACTGATGCTGAATGGTGATGATTGTGATGATGCTGATGTTCATGATGAGGAAAACGATGACGGTTACGAGTATGTTGATTGTGATGTTGATGATGTTTAGGATGCTGCTGCTGCTGATGATGATGATGATGGTGATACTGATGATGATCATTGTGATGATGATGAAGGTGATGCTGCTGCTGATGATGTTGGTTGTTAACGGATGAATAGGAATGATGCTGATAATGATGATGCTGTTGCTGCTGATGATGATGATGATGATGATGATGATGACGAATATGGTGATGATGATGACGCCGATGCTGGTGATGCTGATGCTGATGCTGATGCTGCTGCTGCTGATGTTGCTGCTGATGATGACGATGATGCTGCTGCTGCTGCTGCTGATGATGATGATGATGATGATGATGATGATGATGATGATCATGATGATGGTCATGTATCCAGATGCCTCCAGCAATATCGCCACCGTGCCAGCGCAGTATCTTGTGTGGCAGCTACTTCAGCAGGCAAGGGGGCCAGTTGCGGACCATTTGGGGCAGAAACGTCGAAGTCTTGGTTCGTGTTCCCACTCTTGCGCCCTTCTTCGGGCCGTCTTGGGGCCCTGTTGGGCGCTTATAAGACCGTCTTGGGCCCCCCCTGGGCAGTCTTGGAGCTCTGTTGGGGGCCTCTAACCCTCTCGGGGGAGTCTGGGGGGCCTCTTGGGCCGTCTTGGAGCGTCGGAAGTTTGAGAAGGCGAGAACCCAACAACCACTGAACCAGCTAAGGCAAATCAATGGTTTTTGCCTCTCCGGGCCCTCTTGGAGGCCTCTTGGGGGCCTCGTTTGGCCTTTTTGGGGTCGAGTTCCCCCTCTTTGGGCTTCTTGCTGCCTTTTTTGGGCCGTCTTGTGCCGTATTGTGGGCCTATTGTGTTGTCTTGTGGCCATTTTGTGCCATTTGGGGGCTCTCTTGGGGGCCTTTTGTGCCGTCTGGGGAGATCTAGTTCAGAAGCCAGGACAATGACAGATTTCTGTCCCTCGGGGCCCTCTTGAGGTGTCTTGTGAACCTCTTGCGCCGTCTGGAGGTCATGTTGGGCGCTTTGGAGCGATCTTTGGGCGACTCCAGGCCTTGTTGGACCCTCTCTGGGGCCTCATGGGGCCCTCTTGGAATCGTTTTGGCTTGCCTTGAGCTCCCCCAGCGCGCGCCGACTCACTCCAGGAGCGCCCACTTTTTTTCTCACGGGGGGTGGGGCCCCGTAGAAACTTACGAGCCGATCCCACGAGCTGGCAGCAAGACCAAATGCCCTTTTGTGACGCACCACTGCATGAGCCTCGGGACAGCCCACCACGCGCTGAAGGCACGGGGCTGATTTTGTAATCGAGGCTGCGGCAGCGCAGAGCCACACATAAACAATAAAACAGCCAGAGAACACTCGTGGCCTCGAAGGCGCAGGCCCACAGCTGTTTCACAGGGGGCCGTGGCTTCGGGAGTGCGGATCGTTTCTCTTGCCTCCAGGAGTCGTGACCTGCTGGGCTCCCGGAGCGCGGGCCCATGCTTTTTGTGCGAGGGATCGTGGCCCCGAGGGCGGGGGGTCTGCTGCTTTCCGCGAGGGGTCATGTCCTCGCGGGCGAGGATGCCTTGTGTGCTTTCGTGTCCCCGGGGACCCAGAGATTCTGAGTATGTGATTCGGACGTGGCGAGACGCTGCTTTCGGGCCGAGTGGGGTGACCATCGTCCTCAGAGACTGGGAACCTCACCTCCTGGGACATCGAGCAGCTCTGTGCCCTGAGAACTGGTGATCAGCACATTTCGGTTGCTGAACCGCTGAGCCTGGACGGATAATGCAGTGCTGCGAGTTGCTTCGTTGCGCTGGGGAAACAAAAACGCTCGGTTGCTGACGCCTCAGCCGCGCTGCCCGGTGGCCCCCACAACAACGGGGGCGGGTGGATTTGAGAAGAGAATGAAGCGGTGATGAGGATGAGGATGCTGATGTTGAGAATGAGGAGGGGGACGGCTACGATGCAGATGTTGATTGCGTTTTTTGTTGATGATGATAATGGTGAGGATGCTGCTGACGATGACGATGACGATGACGATGGTGATGACGATGATGAGTCTCATTAGAATGATGATGATGCTGATGATGATGGTGGTGATGATGATTATGACGGTGATGATGGTGACACTGATGGCGGTTGTGGTGATGATGAATGATGATGAGTGTGATGATGATGATGATGATGATGGTGATGATGATGATGATGATGATGATGATGATGATGGTGCTTGTAGTGAGGATGAGGACGATACGGATGATGATGGTGATGATTGTGTTGATGCTGTGGATGACGATGGCGATGACGGTGATGCTGCTGATGATGCTGATGATGATGATGATGATGATGGCGATGATGATCATGCTGCTGCTGCCGATGATAAGGATGCCGATGTTAATGATGACGAGTGTGATGCTGATGATGCTGATGATGATGCTGATGATGATGCTGATGATGATGACGATGCTGCTGATGATGCTGATGAGGATGATGGCGATGATGATCATGCTGCTGCTGCCGATGATAATGATGCCGATGTTGATGATGACGAGTGTGATGCTGTTGCAGATGATGATGATGATGATGATGATGATGATGATGATGATGGTGGTGGTGGTGGTGGTGGTGGTGGTGGTGGTGATGGTGATGATGATGATGATGATGATGATGATGATGATGATGATGATGATGATGATGATGTGAATGATGATGATGAATGGTTGTTGTTGGTCACCCCCTCTGGTAACCATTGTGTCTTTTTGAATGAAGTGCCCCCCTGGGGGCTCGCACCCTGTTGTTTTACCGGGGAACGTGTGGTGTCACCAAACTGTGTTGCTGGACCCTGGGCTACAACACCAACGGCTCCCGCCTGATATTTCCTTGCAATTTATTCCGAAATCGCGCTCTCGTGCGGGACTACATCACACGTTATGCAGGAATCGCTCTTTCGGGTGGGTTTACGTCGCAACAATCAATTTAAGTGCCCCTCTCGGGGCTCTTTTTTTTGTAAAACAAGTAAAACACAGGAAAAGCTTGGTTTCACCAAACTGTGTTGTTGGGCCCCGAACTGGCTCCGTCCAATACTTCCTCACAGTTTCTTCTGATATCGCGCTCTCGCGCGGGACCTCCTCACAAGTCATGTAGGAATCGCTCTTTCGCGTGGGATTTCGTCGCAATTCATTCAGACGCCGCGCCCTGGACACTCAGGACTCACGCTCTCGCCTTGGCCTTTCTGACGATTTATTTGGGAACTGCGCTATCGCTCGAGCTCTCCTCGGCATTCATGCAGTACTCACGCATCAGCGGCACGCCCTCTTGACCTGGCCGCTTGGGCCCGCCTTCTCGACCCGCCCGTGCGGGTCTATCCGCCCGATGGGCCCGTCTGGTTTTGCCACGCGCTTTCTGCTCCTAGCCCCCCCTCCTGCAAATCCCGTACTCCATCCTTGTCCCTCGCCGTTCCAATGTCCTCTCTTTCCCTGGTTCAGGTGCTGCACAACTTTTACGCGGCAGCTCAGGAAGATCTACCCCCAGGGGCGTACGATCGAAGAGGAAGGGTGCGGGTACCGAGGGTTTGGGATGTACGTGTTGAGTGGCACGCGAGCAGGTAAGAGCCGGCAGTCTTAAACTGCTTGTAGTTGTTGTTGATGTTGTTATTCAGTTTCATAGTTCTGTTTTCATTTATGAATTGAGTCATGAATGTATGCATCCATGCATGCATGTATGTATGTACGTACGGACGTACGTATGTATGTCTCTTTTTTTATATGTAACCATGCACGTATGAGTTTATGTTAATTGCCATGCAGCCGTTGTAGCTAGTCACAATAACTATCATCATTTGTTCTTATTATTATTAGTCGTACCATCATTTAGACTATTTTTTATTGTCATGCTGATGATTGCTCTTGCAGTTCTTATTGCTACTACTACTACTACTACTACTACTACTACTACTACTACTACTACTACTACTACTACTACTACTACTGCTGCTGCTGCTGCTGCTGCTACTACTACTACTACTACTACTACTACTACTACTACTACTATTCGTTTTTACTATACTGATTCTAATTCTATCCTCATTCGTATTATTTTTCGTATTACTAGTACTCTTATTGTTGTTGTTTCGTGATTGTCGGCCTCTGGGGCCCGCTTACGTACCCCGGGAGCATCAAAACCGGATCTGGGTCGAAAGAGTCCAACAAGGGGGACCCTGGGAGGGGTCCGAGGAGCGTTCCCGAGGGGATTTGTGCCCTCATGGCCGCCTCTTGCCAGCTCGTCTCGGGGCCCAGCCAGCTCAGGCCCCCCCCCCGGGCCGCCCCCACGCCTCCCTCCCCCCCTCGGGGCCCGGGGCGCGCGCCGCCGCGGCGCACCCATGCGGCCCCTGGCGGACGACGAGACGCGACTGGTGTTCGAGAAGCTGAAGAAGTGCGCCTCCCTCCTGCTTGGCGCGAGGAGAGGTTCGGTTCGAAGAAGAAAGCACGCGATAAACATATCAACTTTTGGCGAGGCGCCTACCTTTTACGTTTATGGCGTGTTTTTTTGTTCGATCGGTGGCAAATCATGGGGGCCTTCTGCCTCCTCGTAGTTTCATCCTACCAGTCGAGGCTGATCAGTAGGTCGACCCTGCCAAGGGTGCCCTCGAGTCCTGAGTTTCCCCAGCTCAGCGGCCGCCCTCCACCTCCTCCCCTCTTGCAGCCGGACAATTAATTCGCCCGCTCCCGGGCCAACTGGAGCGCGCGTGCGGATCGCCTCTGCCGCGCCGCGGCGGAAACAAATCCCTGAGTTTCGCGACCCATGCCTTCTGCATTCCCATGATGATGTGGCCCTCGGAAGGGTCTTGTGTCCTCTCGCGTGTCAACTCCAATCAACCCCGACGGTAGAGTGAATTTCATGCGCGCTGGCATCTGGTGGCCGATGCGAGCGTGCCGAGTTAGCGTCGATTAGCGTCGAGTAGCGTCGATTTAGCGTCGACTTAGCCTCGATTTAGCGTCGGTTCGCAGGAGCCAACAAGATGGCGTGGTATGCCCCCATGAGTTGCCGCGAGCGCCGACCCTCCTCGCGAGGCGCGCGGCCTCTGCCTCCCCCCGCTCGGCCCTCGGGCGCGGGCTCCCCCACGCTGCCTGCCCGCTCTCGCGGGCCTTCGCGTCCCCGTCTTCCGCTCTCCCCGCTCGCCTCCTTCCCCTCGCCCCCCCCTCCCCTCCTGGGGTTCTTGGGTTTCGATGGTTCTGCTATGGCAAGCGTGACGCTCCCACACCAAAAAACCAATTGACGTCCTGGGGTCTCAGGGTTGGGTTTCTTGTGGACGGTTTCTTGTGGACTGGCCTCCACTGTAGGGCGGAGGCCGTGTTGCGCCACATCCACCCGCCCTGGCGCAAAACGTCGCCAGGGGGTTGAAAGCCTGCGATGATGTGCAGGAGGGTATCCCGCTCACGCAGAGAACAACTTTTGGGGGGCATCCTACCCCTTTTCCCCTCCTCCCGACCTCCGCATGCCTTCGGATTTCTGGAATGGTGGCTGAGGCGTTGGGGGTTGAGCCAGTGTGCAACAACAGTTCGAAATGTCAAGACATGATCCCGAAACTCCTAACCACCATTCCGTAATCCTGAGTGGTTGCTAGCAGGGTGGTGGTCCCGCGTGGACCGTTTGCAAGACCGGCCAACCACCATGTCGACGCAGGCAGACCAATAGTAACCACCATCCCACTAACCACCTAGGCGTTCATTCCTGACGCCTCCCTCCCTCCCTCTCCTCCCTCCTCTCCCTCCTGCTCCTCTCTTCCCTCTCTTGGTGTCGATGCAAAGCTGCCCGCATCCGCGGCCGCGCGCCCGAGCGCGCGCCCGCGCGCGAGCCCGCGCGCGCGCGCCCGCCCGCGCGTGCGCCCGCGCGTGCCCGCGGCGATCGCGCTTCGAGGGTGCTTCTTTGGCCTCCCCCCAGTGCAGTCCTCTTCCCCTGCCCTCCCCCCTGCTTCTTGCGCGCCCTCTCCGCCCTCCTCCCTTTCACATTTTCCCTCCCCCATCCTCCTCCTCCCCCCCTCTCCCTCTCTCTTCCCCTCTCCTTCTTGCTTACCCCTTCCCCCTTCCCTCTCCCCTTGCCTTCCCCTTCTTTCCCGCTTAGTATTCCTCCCCTCTCGCTTTTCCCTTCCCTGTCACCTCCCCCCTCTCCCTTGCCCTTTCCATCCACTTCCTCCCTCTCTCCGACTCCTGCCCCTTCCCTTTCGCCTGCGCCTTTCTCTCGTCCTCGTCTTCCTCTGTCCTCCCCTCCCCTCCCCTAGTCGTCCTCTCTTCCTCTCTCCTCCAATCCCCTCCCCTCTCCTCCCTCTTCAGCGCCAGGCGCGGAGACGGGGGGAACCAGGTGGAAGCAGAGGCGTGCTCGATCGGGGGGAGGAGGGAGGGATGCAGGAGAGGGAGCTCGGCGCTGTCGTGTGCCCTCGCCACTGTGTTTCGGCCACGCGCAGAGGGGGGTAGGGGAAGGGGGGAAGGCTTCTCAGAAGCACCCCTGCTTCTTAGAAGGCGCGGGCCTTCTCTACACATGTAAGGCCAGCGCCTTCTAAGAAGCAGCCCCCTTCTAAGAAGCCTTCCCCCCCCCCCACCCCCCCTCTGCGCGCCGCCAAGTGTTGGCTTGCTTGCGTGTCCGCCTGCCCAGACCTGCACTGCCCTGGTCGCTCATGAGGCGAGCGCGCGACTCTCGGCCAGGAAACTGTCGGAGACTCCCTGCGGCGAATCAGTGCCGCCCTGTGGTTCTCCAGGGAGCCGAGGAGGAGGACCTCCGCTCAGGGAGAGAAGGCCTCAGGGAGGTCTTCGAGGAGGCCTCCCCTGCAGTCTCTGGGAGGTCTCTGAGGCGTCCTGGAGTCGGGAAGAGCAGAGCATGCCGCTTGGAGGGCAGATGCCTCCGGGAGGACCAGGGAAGGCCTCCGAAGTCCTCCCCTGGCCTTCTGGGAGGTCCCGGCGCGCCTCCCCGAGGACCAGGGGGTGTCTCTGGAAGGCGGAAGGCCCCCCCCCCTCCTCCTCGGAGAGGTCTCCCGGGAGAGCTCCGGAAGGACCAGGGGAGGTCTCCCGGGAAGCCAACGGCGGCCTCCTGGGAGGCCTCCGGGAAGACCAGGGAGGCCTCCCGGGAGGCCTCCGGGAGGACCAGAGGAGGCCTCCTCGGAGACCCGTGGGAGAGTCAGGGGAGACCTCCCGGGAGACCTCCAGGAGGTCCTGAGGAGATCTCTCGTGGCGAAAAGCCGCCGCCCTGGTTTTGTCCATATGTTGGTCTGGGCCTCCCAGATGGGGTCGGAGTAGGTGTGGTCGGAGGATCGCGCCGCATCGGCGATACATAGGCGATGCGGCTCGATGTGGAGTCCGATTTTCTCCGCGCGGACGTCGCCGACGTTTCGCCGACGTCGCGGATGCATCGCCGATGCATCGCCGATGCATTGCCGATGCATCGGCGATACATCGGCGATGCGGGGCTCGTCCGACCCCATCTGCTCAGACCCCATCTGGGAGGCCTCTGGCTGGATCCCTGAGCCCCCTGCCCTCCCCTCTCTCCACCAGGGCTGGACCTAAACGCTGTTTTGCTGGACTTCGGCTGTGGCTTGTTTTTCGCTGTGGCAGGGAGGCACCGGAAAACGGGCATAAAGCAAGACGAACAGCAAAAAACGAACAGCGCTGAGGTCCAGCCCTGCTCTCCACCCCTTGCCCCCCTTGCCTCCCGTCGGCTCGCCTCCCCGTGCCCGTGCCGGGCCTCCCCATCGTGCTTCACTCGGCGTGCCTTCTGGTGGTGCGACGACTGCGCCGCCCTCTCCTCCCCCTCCTCTCCCTCCTCTCCTCCCCCTCCCTCCGCCCTCCCCCTCCTCTCCCTCCTCTCCTCTCCCTCCCTCCCCTCTCTCTCCCTCCTCTCCTCCCCTCCCTCCGCCCTCCCCCTCCTCCCCCTCCTCTCCTCCCCCTCCCTCCGCCCTCTCCATCCTTCCGCCCTCTCATCGCGCCCGTGCCCGGCCTCCCCGTCGGCGAGCTCTGGCCCCGGAGCCGGGAGCCGGCCCGGCTCAGGATGGCCGCCCTGGCGCGCGGCGCGTGACCCGTCTCGCCCGCGGCCGGGGGCCCTTCTCAGGCGGGGGGGGGAGAGGGAGGGAGGGAGGCAGGGAGGGAAGGAGGACGAGGAGGAGGGAGGGAGGGAGGGAGGGAGGGGGAGGGAGGGAGGGAGGGGAGGAGGAGGAGGAGGAGGGAGAGGGGGAGGAGGGAGGAGGAGGAGGGAGGAGGGAGGGAGGAGGGAGGAGGGGGAGGAGGAGGAGGAGGAGGAGGGGGAGGAGGAGGAGGAGGAGGAGGAGGAGGAGGAGGAGGAGGAGGAGGATGCAGCTGTTGAGGAGGATCATTGTGTAGCTTGATTCCTTCCCTACTCATGGGGGGGCGGTGACCCAAAGCCCCCCAAGCAGCTGATAGCTCAGCGTTGCCGTCATCTCAGTCTCGGCTTTGAGGCCCTCGTCGTCTTCTCCTGCCTGTCCTCCTCCATTTTTCCCTCCTGTTCCCAGACTCCCCCTCGTGCTCCTGCACCCCCGCCGCCTCCCTCCGCCCACCCCGCTCGCGCTCCCCCCCCTCCACAATTACACAATGTGGATACTACTCTCCTCTCTCCCCTGACTATGTCCAGAGAGTGTCCCGTCCTCTCCGCGTATTGTTTTTCCCACAGGATTTCATTATTTGTTTTTTCCTAGGTGTGTTTTTGTTTCAATCCAGTCGTTTCCGGTTCTTCCAAAATGGTGCTCCCGCTGCAGCGCCGCTCTCGTTTCCGCGCTTCGGTCATTCAGAATCGTGCTCCCGCTGCAGCGCTGGCCTCGTTCCCGCGCCTCCGGTTGTTCCAAATCGTACCGGAGTGTTCGGTCCTTCAAGTTGCGCTGTCGTTGTAGCGCTGGCTTCATTTCCCGGCTTCGGCCATTCAGAATCGTGCTCCCGCTGCAGTGGTGGCCTCATTCAGGTTTTCGGTCCTGGCCTCGTTCCCGCGCTCCAGCCCTTCTAAATCGTGCTCCCGCTGCAGCGCCTGTCTATTTCGGACTGTGCGGATGGATTGGAGGTCTACGCCATGGTAAGCGATGGGAGGGAGGGGCAGGACGTCAGATGTGACGTCAGCGCACCTGGCTTGCCCTCCTCCTCTCCCCCGTTCTCCCTGTCGCCGTCGCCGGCGAGCGAGGAGGGGAAGTGAGAAGGAGAAGGCCTGCAGAAGGCCCGAAGGTCACCCGGCCTTCCGAGAAGGTTTCTAAGCCTTACCCGAGGACGCAACAGTGACTTCTCCGGAGGCGCCAGGGCTTCGGAGAAGTCCCGCCGCCTTCTGAGAGGAGGCCCCTCTCGTTTTTTCCCCTTCGCTCGCCGCCGGCCTTGCGCCCCCCCCGCTCCCCCTGCCCCCCCCGCTCCCTGGAGGGTTTCTCCGAAGGGCATAGGCGACCCGTCCTCCTCCTCCTCCTCCTCCTCACTTTCCTCTTCTTCCTCCTCCTTCCTCTTCCTCCTCCTCCTCCTCCTTCCTCTCCTCTTCCTCCTCCTCACTTTCCTCCTCCTCCTCTTCCTCCTCCTCCTCCTCCTCACTTTCCTCCTCCTCCTCCTCCTCCTCCTCCTCCTCCTCCTCCTCGGGTCGCCTACGGGCCTGGGGGGAAGCCGTGCCCCCCTCCCCCCCTCCCCCCGCCTGCTCTCTCAGTCGCCTCCTCCCGTCGAGCACCCACGAGTGCAGGAGAGAGAGCCAGGGCGCTCGCCCCACGCTCTCGGCCCGCCGTGGGCGCTCCTCTCGGGCCAGGTAGGGCTCCTGCTTTTCCCCTCGTCCTGCGCGTCCTCCTCCTCCCCCCTCGTCCTCCTTCTTTTTCCCTCGTCCTGCGCGTCCTCCTCCTCCTCCCCCCCTTCTTTTTCCCTCGTCCTGCGCGTCCTCCTCCTCCTCCTCCTCGTCCTCCTCCTCCTCTGCTGCTCCTGCTCCCACCTCTCCTCCTCCTGAAGCCTCACCTCCCCAAAATGTTTCTCCTCCTTCTTGCCCTTCTTCTGGCCGCCTCCCTCGTGCCTCTGGGCTTGGCTCTCAGTACGTTGCTTCTGCTTGTTCTGACGAGTCTGATTCATGGTTAATTTTCGTGCTGTTATCGCTCTCGTTTCCATCACTTGCAGTTCTTATGTGTGTGATTTCATGATTATTTTTCTCTTGTTCCTGAACTCACCGGGCGCTATTTCTTTTGAGGTTCGATCCTTTGAATTTGTGTGTGTATGTGTCTCAAACAAGTCGAGGAACCACAGGCCACAGCGATGCAGAGGTAGGACACACCAGTCACTCGCTCTGG
Source organism: Prorocentrum cordatum (assembly GCA_963575745.1). Lineage (NCBI taxonomy): Eukaryota > Dinophyceae > Prorocentrales > Prorocentraceae > Prorocentrum > Prorocentrum cordatum. Next base: position 106,019 of record CAUYUJ010021754.1, on the reverse strand, counting down.
CAACCATCCTAAGTCCTCCGAGCCCGTGTATGCTGGCGGCTAAGTTGCTGCAGTTTCCCATCTGCAGCGCTTCGGGTTGGTACATTCTGCTGGCGCGTTGATGCTGGGTCAGGAGGAGGCGGGCTCGGCCCAACAGTGGCCCCTACTCCCGATCGTCGGCTGCACGACTCTGCCCCTCTGATGCTCCTCCTTCCCCTCCTGTTCCTCCCACTCTCTCTCTCTCTCTCACGCTGTCTCTGTCTCTCTTCCTTTTGTTCTCTCTCTCTCTCTCACACTCTCTTTCTGTTTTTGTTTGTTTCTTTTTTCTCCCTCTCTCTCTCTCTCTTTCCAGCTTGTTCTTCTTCTATCTATCTGTTCGGGGGTGGACAGAACCCCCACCCTGACACGTCGATGAGTGAATTCTCCGTTTTCGGTTCTCGACAGGGCGCCGCGGCCGTCATTTTGCAGGCCTGCGCCCGAGGTCGTTTTCACTGAACCACGTTTTACTAGACGGGGTTCTGTCCATCCCCGATTTATCTATCTCTCTCCCTCCCTCTCTCTCTCCGCCCCTCCCTGTCTCTCTCTCTCTCTCTCTCCCCCTCCCCCTCCCTCTCCCCCTCCCCCTCCCCTTCTCCTCCTGCTCCTGCCCCATCTCCTCCTGCTCGTGTCCCTCCTCCTGCTCCTCCCCATCGTAATGTTTTCTCCTCTTCTTCGTCCTCGTCCTCGTTTTCCTGCTCCTCCTCCTTCTGCTCCTCCTCCTCCTCCTCCTCCTCCTCCTCCTCCTCCTCCTCCTCCTCCCCCTCTTCCTCCTCCCTGCTCCTTCTTTTTCTTCTCCTCCTCCTCCTCCTCCTCCTCCTCCTTCTCCCCCTCCCCCCTGTCCCTCCTGCTCCTCCCCCTCCTGCTCCTCCCCCATTCCTTCTTCTCCTGTCTCCCCTTCCCTGTCAGAGGCAGAGGGCCATGGCGGTGACGGTCTTCGATGGCGCCTTCAGCTTCCAGCAAGACTCGCTCGCCCGGCTGGGCGACCGGGCGAACGCCAAGGAAGAAGGCGCCGCCCTCCGCCGCATCCTTCGAGGAGGAGGGATGGAGGGAGAGGGATGGATGGGCGGAGGGAGGGAGGGAGGGAGGAGGTGGAGGAGGAGGAGCAGGGGGACTACGACGGAGGAGGGAAGGAGGGGCAGAGAGATGGAGGGAGGCGGGGACGAGGACAGTATGTTGGGTCGGGCCTGGATCGGCCCCCCAAAATGCAGTCCCTCCAGGGCTATAACATTCAAGGCTCAGCTCAGCCGGGGCTGCACCTGGAGGAGGAGGAGGAGGAGGAGGAGGCGGAGGGGGATAAGGGAGGAGGAGGAGAAGTCGGAACGGGAGGGAGGGAGGGAGGGAGAGAGGGAGCGAGGGAGGGAGGGAGGGAGGGAGGATGCTGCTGATGCTGATGATGCTGATGATGATGATGATGCTGATGATGATGATGATGATGATGATGATGATGATGCTGATGATGATGATGCTGATGC
>CAUYUJ010021754.1:89529-99529 GCA_963575745.1 Prorocentrum cordatum | reverse complement strand
CATTTCCGCGGCGGGCATTGTGGCGCAAGGTGAGAGACGGGAGGATGAGGAGGAGGAGGAGGACGGAGGCGGAGAAGGTGGGGAGGAGGAGTCCCTTGTCGGAGCCTCAGGAGGAGGGGGAGGGAGGGCAGGGATGGTGCGGAGGAGGAGTGTGACAGCAGCTCCTCCTATTCCTCATTCTCCTCCCCCTCCTGTCGTCCCTCTTCCCCCCTCGTTGTCCTCCTCCCCCTTTCCGCCCACCCCCTCAGCCCTTCTCGTCCTCCTCGTTCTCTTTCGCCTCCTGCTGCCTCTCCCTCTATGCGCGTCTGGCATCTATGTTGTGAGATTTTCTGTTGTTGCCGCTGGTTGCGTTACCAGCCAGGCGTCTTCGATGCTACCGCGTTCAAGGCTAGCCCATTCATGATGAAGATGGGCCGCATCGACCAAGCCACGGACCGCAAGGCTCCCCCATGGATGCGAAAGAACAGTGCAAGGAGAAGGATGCGGCGGAAACGAAACGATTATTGATAATGGCCAGGATTTGTTTGTTTGTTAGATCGATTGGTTGGTTGGTTGGCTGGTTGATTGATTGGTTGATTGATTGGTTGATCGATTCATTTTGGTTGTTTTGGTGATGACGATTGGATGTGCCACTAGTGGACAATAGGAGGGTAGTGGTAAGGATGACAGCAGGAGAATGACAGATGAGGGAGGAGGGAGGAAGAGGGAGGAAGAGAAGGAGGAGGAGGAGGAGGAGGAGGAGGAGGAGGAGGAGGAGGAGGAGAAGACGGGGGAGGAGAGGAGTCGGGTGAGGAGAGGAGGAGGGGGAGGAGGAGGGAGGAGAGGAGGAGGAGGAGGAGGAGGAGGAGGAGGAGGAGGAGGAGGAGAGGAGGAGGAGGAGGAGGAGGAGGATCGGGGGGAGGGGGCGTCGAAGTGGTACCAGCTGAGGCGGGAGGATGACGAGGTCGATGGCGAGGGGCTGTCGATCGGCACGTCCTGGGCCAGCCAGCGTGGCCCCCCCCCCCCCCCCCGCGCCCCGCTGGTCCCGTGTGCCGTGGTCGCCCGGTTGCGCTCGGGTCGGCACGGCGCGGATCGGCACGAGCGGGGCAGGCAGGGCCTGGGCCCACACCACGGGCTTCTGCACAATGGCATGGAGGGCTCCTCGCGCCTTGGGATCTGCACGCGCAGGGCTCCACGCGCACGAGAGTCCAGACACAGAGGCTCCGCACACGGGGTCCAGCGCACGCCGTGACCCCGGCAGGCTGTTTTGGGTCCACCGGCTGGCATTCAGCGAACACGGGAACCGATGCTCCCTTCTCCTCCTCTTCCTCCTTCCCTCCCTCCCTTCTCCTCCTCCCTCTTCCCCCTTCTCCTCCTCTCTCTCCTCCTCCTCCTCCTCCTCCTCCTCCTCCTCCCCCTCCTCCTCCTCCTCCTCTTTCTCCTCCTCACGATGCGCGCAAGCGTGGGAGGGTGTGGAAGGGTATGCGCACCCTTCCGCACACCGTCTTCCTCCTCTCCCTCCTCCTCCCTCCGCCCCGGCTCGCGCAGATGAGCGTGCGGGACAAGGCCCGGGTGGAGACGGACCCGACATTCCTGCCGTCGGAGGCTGACTTCAGCGCTCCCAAGTCGTTCAAGTATGACAAGACTATGAACTACTACAGGACGGGGAGGAAGAGGAGAAAACACTAATGAGGAGCATAAGGATGATGATGATAATGAATGGGTCGAGGTTGAGGTTGACATTGAGGATGATGATGATGGCGATGGTCATGATGATGCTGATGACGACGACGCTGAGGATGTTGTTGTGGTTGAATTTTCATTGCTACGAAAAATTATATCATAACGTTTTTCAATTAAACATTGTTTTCTATCAGGGACAGTTTTGGTCCTCAAACTGTGCCCCTGGTCGCTGGGTTACAACGGCATCGGCTCCCCCCTGAGACTCCCGCACCATTTATTTCAAATTCGCGCTCTCGCGCTGGACTTCCTCATAATTTATCCAGGGATCGCGCTTTCGCGGCGTATTTCCTTACAATTTATTGGGGCGACGTGCTCCCAAGGCTCAGGAATCATGCTCTTGCTTTGGATTTCCCCACGATTTATTTGTCACTCGATTTTCCTCGCGATTGTTGGATTGACGCTTCAGCGACCCGCCCGCTCGACCTGGCCGTCTGGGCCCGCCCGCCCGACCTGCCCGTTGGGGCCCGCCCGCCCGACCCTGCCGTCTGGTTCTGTCGCTTGTGTCCCAACCTCCTCCTGCAAATCTCTCTCGTGCTCCATCCTTCTCCCTCCCCGTTGTCTCTTCCCTCCTCCGTTCCTTCTCCTGTTTTAGGGGCTGCGCCAACTACACGCGGCAGGTAGGGAAGGTATACCTCCAAAGGGGGTACAATCGAAGCCGAAAGGGGCGGGTGTTGTGGTTTGAGGTGTTGGAATATTGGGATATACGTGTTGAGTGGCTTGCGAACAGATAAGAGCGAACAGTCTCAAACTGATTGCTGATGTAGTTGTCGTTGTTGTTGCTGTTTTTGCTGTTGCTGTTATTGTTATTGTTGTTGTTGTTGCTGTTGCTGTTGCTGTTGCTGTTGTTGTTGTTGTTGTTGTTGTTGTTGTTGTTGTTGTTGTGGTTGTTGTTGTTGTTGTTGTTGTTGTGGTTCGTGATGTTGTGTATGACGATGACGGAAACGGCGACGTCAACGGTGACAGATGCGAGTCTGGGGTTGATGACGATTACGATGATAATGTGCATGAATACGATGGTAATGGTAATGGGGAGCGTTATTCTCCAAACAGGCTTGCCCTACAGGAGTCCTAGCTCCCTGCTAATTGGTCCGTTGCCCCCCCCTAATTCCTATGCCCCCCCCTCATTCCTATGCCTATGCCTATGCCTATGCCTACCCCCCTTTTTCCCTTTTTCCAATGGCACCCCCTTATGTATGCTTGCTTGCTTGCGCGCTCGCTTGCTCGCTTGCTTGCTTGCTTGCTTTCGCGCTTGCACGCTTGCTTGCCTGCTTGCGCACTTGCTTGCACGCTTGCTTGCTTGCTGAGCTGCGGATTCCAAGTATGCTCGATTCCTCTGATTCCTTGTTTTGAGTCGTCTAATCTATTTGGAGTCAACGCTGGCTGATATCATACTGTGGTCACTTGCGGCGACAATGACGATGCCGATGCCGATGCCGACGACGACGATGTTGCTGTTGATGATGATGCTGATGCTGATGCTGCTGATGATGATGAGGATATCGAGGACGACGGTCACGATCACGACGGCGACGAGGATGATGAGGATGATGAGGGAGGAGGCACACGACCATGATGACGATGACGATTCAAATGCTGATGGTCATTGTGATGATTATTACGCTGACGCTGATGCTGATGATGCTGCTGCTGATGATGATGACGATGATGATGATGATGCCAATGCTGATGCTGCTGATGATGCTGATGCTGCTGCTGCTGCTGATGCTAATGATAATGATGATGATATTGATGCTGCTGCTGATGGTGTTGCTGACGATGACGATGACGATGATGATGATGCTGATGCCGATGATGATGATGATGCTGATGTTGCTGATGATGCTGATGATGATGATTCCGCGGATGATGGTGCCGAGGATGCTGATGCTGATGATGACGATGTTGATGCTGATGCTGATGGTGCGGCTGATGCTGATGCAGATGCTCATGAGGATGATGTTGCTGCTGCTGATGATGATGATGATGACGATGATGTCGATGCTGATGCTGCTGAGGATGCTGCTGCTGATGATGATGCTGCTGCTGATGATGCTGATGATGCTGATGATGTCGATGCTGATGCTGATGCAACTGCTGATCATGATGCTGCTGATGATGATGCCGCTGATGCTGTTGATGATGATGCTGATGCTTGTGATGATGATGCTGCTGTTGATGATGATGCTGATGATGACGATGATGATGATGCTGATGCTGATGATGATGATGATGATGATGATGATGATGATGATGATGTCGATGCTGATGCTGCTGATGATGATGCTGATGCGTATGAGGATGATGCTGCTGCTGTTGATGATGATGATGGTGCCGATGATGATGCCGCTGCTGCTGCTGCTGCTGCTGCTGATGATGATGATGATGATGATGATGATGATGATGATGATGATGATGTTGCTGCTGCTGATGCTGCTGCTGCTGATGGTGATGATTGTGATGGTGATGGTGATGATGATGATGATGATGATGATGATGATGATGATGATGATGATGATGATGATGACGATGATGATGCTGATGATGGTGGTGGCGGTGATGGTTATGGTGGTGGTGATGACGATGATGATGACGATGCTGATGAGAAGGAGGATGAGACGGCGGCGGAGGAGGGGAGGGAGGAGGAGGAGGAGGAGGAGGAGGAGGAGGAGGAGGAGGAGGGGGAGGAGGAGCAGGAGGAGGAGTAGGAGGAGGAGGAGGATGGGAAGAAGGGTGATGAGGAGGAGGAGGAAGAGATGGAAGAGGAGGAAGAGAAGGAGGAGGAGGAGGAGGAGGAGGAGGGAGGTTAGGATGAGCGTCGGTTGGAGAGGGTGGAGGAGCGACGGCTCATGCTCACGAGGGGTAGGAGGCTTAGGGGTGATGTGGGATGGCGGGAGATGATGTTTGAAGGGGAAAGAGGGGGAGGCATAAGGACAAGCCAGGGACAAACGATCAGGGAACAGCACGCAGGGAAGATTATGTTGATGATGTTGTTATTGACGATGGTGATGATGCCGATGATGATGCTGATGATGCTTGCGATGGTGATGCTGCTGCTGATGATGATACGGAGGAGGACGATTCCAGGATGGAGGATGGACGAGAGAGAGAGGGGGAGTACGTCGACGATCGAACAAGGTCAGGAGTAGGAGTAGGAGTAAGAGAAGGAGGATGATGCTGATGATGAGGAGGAGGAGGAGGAGGATGAGGTGGGAGCATGACGAGGAAGGCGCATGGGGAGAAGTGATGTGGAGGGGAAGGCAATGGTTACAGAGGACCACTAGGTTTGCTATAATGCGACGAACGAGGAAGATGAGGAGGGAGTAACGAGGCGGGAGGTGGATCGGGTCAAGGAGGACGACGAGGACAAGCGCAGTGACGACAATACGACAGACACCAGGGTTCGGGGGATGGGGAGATCTGGGATGATGTGGGGGGTAGGATGCGACAGGGGCGTTCGAGCAGAAGGATGAAGGTGAATATGAATCTGATGAGTAGGAGGGATACAGGGAAGGCCGTGGAGCTTCAGGAGCAAGTTGAGCCGCAGTCGCCGTGTGTCGCCCTTCTCTCTCCTCCTCTCCTTTTCTTATCCTCCCTCCTCAGGAGGGTGCAAGGGAGGGCGGCGATGCAGGTGATGACGAGGAGAAATTATAATCAGGGCCTCTCCTCCCTCTTCGTCATCTTTTCTCCCTCCTCCTATCTTCCTCCTCGTTCTCCCCTCCTCTCTGCCCCTCCATCGACCCCCTTTCCATCCCCGCCTCATCCCCTTCATCATTTCCCACATATTTTTTTTTGAAGGGGGGAAGGGGGGAATTGAACCAGTCTAGTAGGGGTATCACTTCGCAGTGTGTCTGTCCGCCCCATGCATGCTGCTCTTCCCATGGCGTCTCCAGGACTCTGGGGATCGACGAGTACGCAACTCAGGAGGAGGTCAAGAAGGCTCCATTTGCAGGGATGGTGACGAGTCTGAGGCAGACGACGAAAACGAGGAAGACGATTATGACGATACCGCCATGGGTAGCGATGACGAAGATGCAGACGATGACTACGACGATGTCGGTAACTGTCGTGATGAGGACGAGCTTGACGATGTTGATGGCGATGTTGATGCCGATGCCGGCGACGAAGTGTATTGATGGGTGTGCTAACACGGCTGCTGATTATGATGAGCATGGCGATCGGAGGCTGGGGGGTGAGACCGCAGTGGAACGGAGAGCCCCCCGCCGGGAAACCGGTTTCGGTTTCGTGCTCGTGCCGCGCGTGCGGGCGAGGCGAGGCTGCGTTGGCGCTCGAGGCATGACCCCGCCGTCGCTAGGGCGATTCGGACGCACTGGACCGCCCCTCCGCCCCCGGAGGGCACGCGGTGGCCCAGGGTGTCCCGCCGCGGTGCCCTGTGGTGTCCCGTTGGTGTCCCGTCGGTGTTCCGTCGGCGGTGGGCGGTCGATGGCCGGGGGTGTCCCGCCTCGGTATCGATGCTGAAGTGGATAGCGAGACCGACGATGGGATCGCTAGAGTGGGATCGATAGTGAGGCTGAGAGCGACATTGGTTGTGAGATCGATAGTGAGATCGATCGAGGAATCGATAGTGATGTAGTGAGATCGTTAGTGAGATCGAACACGAAATCTATAGTGAGATCTGTAGAGGGATCGATCGATCGGGGATCGATCGAGTGTGATCGATCCTGTGAGGTCGATAGTGGAATCGATCGAGTGAAGTCGAAAGCGGGGACGATCTTGACATTACATCGCAGCGCAACATTGTCATCACGCGTTGTCGCTGACGACTCGAGGGCGCGTCACCAGCATCGTCATCATCACACCCATCGCATTTGCCAGCAGTTCGTTCTTCCCCCCAACCTGCAACCTCCTTATCACCCGACGGGTGGTCGTATAGGTAAGGTCTGTGGGAAGTGATGTTGCTGGTGATGATTGTGATGATGATCATGCTGAAGATGAGGGACGGGGGAGGGTTTGGCCATATAAGGAGGACGTAGGGGCATGGGTAAATTATGATGGCGATGACGGTGCTGATGATGACGACGGGGTGGGCGAGGATGACGAGGTGGACGAGGGATGTCGGGAGGAGGACGAGAAGTAGGATGGGGAGGAGGAGGAGGAGGAGGAGGAGGAGGAGAAGAAGGAGGAGGAGGAGGAGAAGGAGGATCAGTGTATCGGCTGCAAACGTTTGAGACGAATGTACGCGGCGCTGAGGCGAGAGCCACGTTTTGCACAGGAACCGCCCTCCATCTAGCGCTTGCATCTGTTGAGGCAAACGTGCGACGCGCTGGGGCGAGAGCTGTATTTTGAAAGCCACCATTTCCCATCCTTGAAACCATTGTTTTTTTTAGGCGAGAGTGCGCGGCGCTGAGGCGAGCGCCACCTTTTCAACACCACCCGCCCTGCAGCCGTGACGCTGCTCCAAACTTTTGAGATGCATGTGCGCGGCGCCGAGGCGAGATCAACATTTCGAAAACGACCTGCCCTCCGCCCGTGGAAGTATTGGAACTTTCAAGCTTCGGGATCATGCACGCCGAGGAAGTCTCCGGCGAGACGCCTTGCCCGCTCTATCGACACGTGTGAGGGTGCGGCAGGGAGGAGCTATACATAATGAAGAAGAAAGGAGGAGGAGGAGGAGGGACGGGAGGAGGAGGAGGAGGAGGAGGAGGAGGAGGAGGATGATGATGATGGAAATGAGCGTGTCGAGCCCTCCTTTGACCCGGATCCGCAGCTGTTGCCCACGATGGTGTGCCAGGCGCAACCCCGTGCGCAGCTTGTACACATGGACCTGGGGCGTGCCCCCCTCCTCCTGGCTCCTCCTGACTCCTTCTTTTCCAGTCGTCTCGGGTGTGGTGTCGCTGATGGACATCGCCGTGTTCAACGGAAAGGTGATTGTGGCATCGCGGTTCTTTCGTCGTCGCTGTAGGGCTTTTTTCGCTCGGTCTCCGTGGCGGTTTGGGGTGAGCGCGTAGTTATTTGGTGGCTTTCTTCGGATCGCAATGCGAAGGGGACATTTCCATGTATCCCTCCTTCTGCAAGGACTCAATACGAATACTACTCTCCCTTCTTCCCTGATTTCGTCCCTTGAGACACTTGGACCTCTCTTCACAAGTTTTTCAGGCACAGGATTTTAAAAGCTGAGGTGTCTGATGTTTTGTTCGATCGGGGCGTTTTCGGTGTCTCGAACTGGTGCTCCAGCTGCAGCGTTGGTCTGCTTTTAGGATCGGTGCTTCGCTCGCGTCGTTCAGAGTGGCGCTCTCCCCCCCAGCGCGGGTCACTTTTCGGGATACATTGGTAGTTTTACGAGCAGTTGTCGAATTTGGAGGAGGAGGAGGAACAGGAGGAGGATGAGGAGGACGAGGAGGAGTTGGAGGAGTGGAGGGGAGCATTGCTACCACTACGGCTGCTGCCGCTGATCCTACTGCCACCCAGACTACTCCTGCTAACGCTACTTCTGCTACTGCTCTTTCCACTCGTGCCACTGCTTACGCGACCGGTGCCACCTTCCGTCAAAGGCATTCAAGAAGCTGTCCCTGACCTACCATCCAGACAAGACCCACTCGCTTCCCAAGGACGTCAGGGAGGAGTGCCTTGGGGCCACGCCCCTCGCAGGCAAAGGACGTGGGAAGGTCATAGTGATGCTGATGATGGTGGAGGTGATGTTGAGCATGATGACGATGACGATGCCGATGGTGATGATGATGATGGCGATGACGGTAATGGTGCGAAGGAGGAGGATTAGGAGGAATTGGATGAAGGGGGAATGAAGAGGATTTGGAGGATGGTGGCATGAGGAGGAAAGGTAAGGGGTAGCGGTGGTGGTTGTGTGGTGGTGGTTGTGGTGGTACTGGTGATGATGATGATGATGATGATGATGCTGATGATAGTGGCAATGGTGTCACGATGATGGTTGCGACGGCGATGATGATGATGATGATGATGATGATGATGATGATGATGATGATGATGATGATGATGATGATGATGATGATCATGATGACGGTGATGATGACGAGGAGGAGAAGGAGGAGGAGGATACGTGGATAATGGCGATCGTGCGCATGATGCTAGGATGCTTATGATGACGATGATCCTGATGATGATGATGATGATGATGATGATGATGATGGTGATGATGATGGTGATGATGCGGATGATGATGGTGATGGCGGTGATGATTACGATGATGATGACGCTACTGCTGCTGATGATGACGGTGATCGTCATTTTGATTGTACCGTTTGTTATGGTGGTAATGATGATGGGGTGGTTGATTCTGATGAGGTTTGGGAAAGAGGCCAGCAGCGAGATCGAGGGGGGACGCCGGCGACCTTCTCGGCAGGGCCTCCCCCGTCGAGGAGTCGAAGAATGGGTGTATCATTCGATGCCAGTGAGCAAGTTTGTTTTGCCGGGAGCTCTTGGCCTATTTGGCCAACGCGAGAATGAGCTTCTCAAAGCCCAGCCTGATGTGCGGGATGTGCGGCTGCTGATGGCTGCGGCGATCTCGTGGCTCCGGGCTTGCTTGATACAGTCCTGGTGCACCATCGCTGGTGGGGGAGTGCGATAGGGATATGAGGACATGGCGTCGATGATGGGGATGCCGATGATGGCGGTTGTGATGATGATTAGGGGGATGATGACTATGGTGATGATATGGATGATGATGACAAGCGTCCTGGCTGGGAACTTGTCATGATGATGATGGTGGTGATGCTGCTGATGATGCTGATGATGATGGTGATGCTGATGATGATGACTATTCTAACCACGGCGATTCAGATGACGATTGTGGTGATGGTGATGGTGACAGGGAGGAAGACGACGATGATGATGATGCTGATGACAATGATGATGATGCTGATGATGATGTTTCTGATGATGCTGATGATGATGATGGTGGTGATGCTTATGACAATGATGATCCTGCTGCTGCTGCTGATGATGATGATGATGATGATCATGATGATTCTGCTGATGATGATGATGATGCTGATGCTGATGCTGATGATGAGGAAGAGGAGGATCAGGATCAGGATCAGGATTATGAGGATGAGGATGAGTATGATGATGATGATGATGATGGTGGTGGGTTGTGGTGGTGGTGGTGATGATGATGATGACGATGATGATTATGATGATGATGATGATGATGATGATGATGATGATGATGATGATGATGATGATGATGATGATGATGATGACGATGGCGATGATGATGATGCTGATGATGATGGTGATGATGATGATCATAATGGTAATGGTGATGGTGATGATGATGCTGATG
>CAUYUJ010021754.1:58538-84429 GCA_963575745.1 Prorocentrum cordatum | reverse complement strand
CGGAGGCGGGGAGGAGGAGGAGGAGGAGGAGGAGGAGGAGGAGGAGAAGGAGGAGGAGGCGGAGAGGAGCGGAGAAGGGGGGAGGAGGAGGCGGAGGAGGAGGAGGGGAGGAGGAGGAGGGGAGGAGGAGGAAGCGGAGGCGGAGGCGGAGGCGGAGGCGGAGGCGGAGGAGGAGGAGGAGGAGGAGGAGGAGGAGGAGGAAGAGGAGGAAGAGGAGGCGGAGGAGGCTGAGGAGGCGGAGGAGGCGGAGGAGGCGGAGGAGGAGTAGGAGGAGGAGGAGGAGGAGGCTCCCTGGGCCGCCTCGGGATGGTCGGTGGTGTCTCTGGCAGATGGGCACAGCATATGTTATGGTAAGGCCGCTGTGTTGTGCGGCCCCATTTTTTCTGCGTTTCCGTCCATCAATGAAGGTGAGCTGCAGGCATTGTTGCATTGCCTCAGGGACGCATGCCCCACAGACTCGAAGTATGTTTTCGAAGGTGTCACTCTACGCGGTAGGCTTGACTGTACTCGACTGTTCAGCATGCATTCCTTTTTCTGGCGACAGGTCTGGGACAGGCTTGATGATTGGGGGTTCGGCGGGGTGTCGTCGACGTCGGTTTCGTTTGTCAAAGTGCCTGCCCATTCGACCCACGCCGATGTTGATGCTGGCCGAGTGGCCATCACAGTCAAACTCGGCAATGACATCGCCGATGCCCACGCCAAGTGGGCAACACATGCCTTCCGACTCCCGCCGCCTCGCCTCTCTGCGCTGCAGGCCCGCGTGAGGCTCTTGCGGGCCTTTCGGGCAAGGCCATCTCGAGGCCTTCTGGGGCCGTCTTGGGTGCATCTTGGGGTCATTTTCGCTGTCTTGGAGGCCTTCTGAGCCGTCTTGGAGGCATCTTGGAGGCCATCTTCGGCGTCTTCGGGGCAATCTTGGGCCGTCTTGGGCTCTTCTTGGGGCCCTCTTGGGGACCTCTTGGGCTGTCATGGCGCCATGCTGGAGGCCTTTTGGGCGCTTTTGGGCCGTCGGAGAGCTGATGAGAAGAAGATGCCAACATCCTTCAAACACCTAAACCAAATCAATGATTTTGGCCCTTTCGGGCCTTCCTGGAGGACGTCTTGGTGGCCTTTTGGGGGCCTCTTGGCCAGTCTTAGGCCATCCTGGAGCCATCTGGGGCTGTCTTGGAGGCTTCGTGGACGAACTTGAAGGCATCTTGGACTCTCTCGGGCCGTCTTGGAAGCCATCTTGGACCACCTTCGGCGACTTGGGCGCCATCCTGGATGCCATCTTGGGCCAACCTGACCACCTTAGAGGCCATCTGGAGCCGTCTTGGAGGATTTTTCGGTGTCGTTGAGGTCACTTTCGGGTGGCTGGCGGGACGGGCCGAAACGCCAGGGGGAGTTCTTGTGGAAAACAACCAAAACCAAAAGCGAAAGGATTCAGCACGCCAGGCACCCCTGTGATGAATCAGCAGGAGGCGGCGGAACATGCTTGTGTGGCCGAGAGTTGGGCCAGAGCTCGGCCAAGCTATCGGGCCAGTTGTTCCCCGAACCGGTTTGGAACGACTGCGGGGAACGCGTGGGGGAGCAACAAGTGGAGGAGGGGGTGGATCAGGAAACAGAAGGAGGAAGAGGCTTCTTGGGCGCCTCTTGGGGCACTCTTGGGGCCTCCTGGGAGCTTGCTGGGGACCTCTTGGAGGCCTCTTTGGGGCCTCCTTGGGCCTGCTCCTTGGGCCTGCTGGGGGCCTTTGGGGGCTTCTTGGGGGTCTCTTTGGCCGTCTCAGGGCGTTCTTGGCTTGTCTGACGCCGTCGGGAGCCGTCATGGGGGCCTGTCTGGGTCGTTTTGGGGCCCTCTTGGGGCATTTCAGGGCCGTCTTCGAGGCCATCTTGGGCGTCTTGGACGCCTCTTGGGCCGTCTTGGGGCCCTCTTGGGGCCGTCTTTGGGGCTTTTTGGGCCGTCATGGGGCCATGTTGGAGGCCTCGTGGGCGATCTTGGGGCGATCTTGGGGGCCACTTTGGGCCGTTTTGAGCCGTCGGAATGCAGAGAAAGACGAATCCCACAATTCTTCAAAATCCAAGGACATGCACTGATTTTGGTCTCTTCGGGCCCTCCTGGACGACCTCTTGGAGGCCTCTTGGGCCATCTTGGGCGCCTCTTGGGGGCCTCTTGGGCCGTCTTAGGCCGTCTTCGATGCGTCTTGGGCCGTCTTGGAGGCATCTTGGAGCCATCTCAGCCGTCTTGGAGGCCACCTTGGCCGTCTTGAAGGCCTCCTGGGGGCCTCTTGGGGCCGTCTTGGGGCCTCTTGGGCCGTCATTGGGCCATCTTGGAGGCCTTGTGGGCAGTCTTTGGGCGACCTTGGGGGCCTCTTGGGCCGTCTTGATCCGTCGGAACGCCGAGGAGAAACAAACACCAAAATCCTTCAAAAACCTCGGGACAATTAACGATTTTGATCTCATCGGGCCCTCCTGGGGGACCTCCTGGAGGCCTTCTTGGGCCGTCTTGGAGGCTTGTTTGGGGCCTCTTGGGCCGTCCTGGGCAATACTGATACCATCTTAGGCCGCCTTGGATGCATCTAGGGCTGTCTTGGAGGCATCTTGGGGTCATCTTAGACATCTCGGAGGCTATCGTGGTCGTCTTGGTGGCCTCTTGGGGCCCTCTTGGGGCCGTCTTGGGGGCCCTTGTGCCATCGAGGGGCCCTCTTGGAGGCCTCTTGGGCGATCTTGGGGCGATCTTGGGGGCCTCTTGGGCCGTCTTGATCCGTCGGAATGCCGAGAAAAAGCAAATGCCAAAATCCTTCAAAAACCGAAAGACCCTCCTGGAAGAGCTCTTGGAGGCCTCTTGGGTCGTATTGGGCCGTCTTGGAGGCTTCTTGGGCGAATTTGGAGAGACCCTGGACTCTTGGGCCGTCATGAGGCCGCCGTCTTGGACCATCTTGGGCGGACTTGGAGACCATCTTGGAGCCATCTTGGGCCAACGTGGCCATCTTGGAGGCCATCTTGAGCTGTCTTGGAGGATTTTTTTCCGGATTGCGTTCCTTTCCGGGTGGCCGGCGGGACGCGCCGGAGCCCCAGGGGGAGTTCTTTTGGAAAAGAAGAAGACAACGATAGGATTTGGGCACCCCTCTTGCAAGCAACAGGGGGCGGCGGATCCAGCTGCCTACGGCAAGTCCCGCCGCCGTGCCTGGGCTGCGGGCGTAAAGCTTATTGGATGTTCGTTGGGATCTCCTGGGGGGCCTTTCGGGGGCCTCTTGGAGGCAGACTTGAGGCCTCGTTTTGGGGCCTCTTGAAGGGCCTCTTGGGGGCGTCTTGGCGCCTCTTGGGGACGACCTGGGGACCTCTTGGGAGCCTTTTTGGGGCCGTCTTAGGGCCCTCTTGGGCCGTCTTCGGCGCCTCTTAGGCCGTTTTGGGGCTCTCTTGCAGGCCTCAGAAGCCGATTCGGGGTGGTCTTGTGGGCCTCTTGAGCCGTTTGGAGCGATGGAAAATCGAAATGGCGGGAACGCCAAAATCCTTAAACAATCCAGGTGAAATCTATGATTCTTGTTTGAGTGGCGGAGGCCTTTGGCGGGGCCCAAGACGCGATCGCCGCCCGTCCAATCCTGGTCCTGGCCACACGAGCCAGAGATGGTGCCGGGACAGGAGCTCTCTCACTGCGCGTGGTGGCCCGTGGTGCGCAATATAGGGTGGCATTCGGCCTGTCGTGCCACCATGCCGGCGTCGAGGTCAAGGGACCTCTTGGGTGCCATTTCGTAAGGGGCCTCTCGGCGGGCCACCGTTCCGCACGCTCTTAATAGTGGGGAACCGAGAGTGCGAGCGTCATACATATATATACACATATATATATACACATATATATATATATATATATATATATAAGCATGAGGTGTGACAGCGGTTTTGGCCTTCTCTCTCGGGTTGGCCTACAGAGGGCTTGCAAGACGGCCCGACAGGCTCCCGAGAGGCCCTCAAGGGGCCCCATCGGAGCCATCTCGGGACACGTGGCAGTCATGCCTCCGAGGCGTCGGGGAAAGCTACGCGGCGAGCCGCGAGCGTCCAAGAGCGCCTGCGAGCTCCGCGAGCTTTGGGGTCAGGGTCCTTCAAGGGTGTGGACAGCCTTCAGCATCGAACATCGGAGGGGACTTTAGGACACTCCGCCCAGTGCCTCGCGGCAGGATGGTGAGTTCTTCGGCCTGGCGGACAGAAGACGCATCGGTCACTCATGTTTCTAGTGCCTCGCAGTTGAATCGGGCATGCTGTTCTCCTGCCCCTCCACCTTCTCCTCCGCCTCCCTTTTCTGGCTCCTTTTCCTATCTTCCCCTTCGCTGCTTTCGTCCCCGCAGTCGCCATCGCTTTTGTTTTTGTCCTCCCGATGACAGACGTGGCCTCAGACGTAACCAGGGCTCGTTTTTCTCCCCGTGTCTTCTGGCAGGATCGGACCTACCGAATCGACATGCCCAAAGGGGCCAAGGAAGGTTTCTTGTCAGAGTTCAAGCAGAAGGGTAGCCACCACAAGGACAGCTGGCATCCTTTTTGCATGATGAGAGAGAGAGGGAAGGCCGAGGGCAGCTGATGGGGGACGAGAGACGAGGGGGATTATGATGACGAATTTTGAGGTGGATGAGGCAAGGGAGGGATGAGGAGGATCAGGCGGAGAAGGAAGGCGGTTAGGAACATAAAATTATGGAATTCGAGAAGGGGGCGGAGGAGGAGGAGGAGGAGGAGGAGGAGGAGGAGGAGGAGGAGGAGGAGGGGAGGAGGAGGAGGAGGAGGGAGGAGGAGGAGGAGGAGGAGGAGGAGGAGGAGGAGGAGGAGGAGGAGGAGGAGGAGGAGGAGGAGAGGGAACGCCCTGCCCTGCGTAAGGGGCAAGGGACGGAGACCATTCAAGTCGAACTTTCAAGCTGCTGGCGCTGTAGGACAGGACCTCTCAGGAGCGTCGACCCCTCCCCATCTCCACTACTTCCCTCCTCCTCCTCCTCCTCCTCCTCCTCCTCCTCCTCATCCTTCTCTCCTCCGTCGTCCTCCTTTTCTCCTTAGTCATCCTCCCTCCTCATGCGAAGAACGCCCTGCCGCACCACCTGACGTGTCCGTCATAGGCCAGTCTAGGCATCCTGAAGTTCAAGTTTTCCAACAGTTAAACAGATGAGCGACGCAAGAAAACGGCCGTCTACGCCGACATTGGCACGTAAGCTGCTTGCGCAAGGCCGCGCGTAAGCGCCCTCGTCTTCAATGTGGCATGCCACGCTGGCGGCCCGCGTAAGCTACCGCGAAAGGTCGCTATTTCATCTCGCGTAAGACCCGTTTTTGATCGTCGCTCAGATGGAGGCCAGTACGTTTTGCAAGCTTTTGCGGAGGTTACACGGAAGAGTGAAGGCGAACGAGGAAATCCAGCCGCGAACCGGGAAATTCGGTCCCGAACGGGGAAAATTCTCGGTCGAACGGGGATTTTTTTTCCGGGCGAACGGGGATTCTCAGGAGGCTCCTGGGAAATTGTTCCGGTCGAGCGTTTTTTTTTCGGTTCAGACATTTTTTTGGCCGACGGAGGATTGGTTTTTGATGCTGTCACGTGTGCTTCTGGATGCAGGCTGCCCTAGACATGGAAATCGCTGGGGGGCACGGGCGGGTGCATTCGGCTGTAGATTTCGAACTTCGGACTAGTTCTTCAGTGTCAGTTTCCATTTCCGTAGTCCCATCTAGGATCCACTTTCGGGGCTTCCGAGGGGAGCGCTGGGTCCTCCACTCATCCAGGGGCGACCAGCAGGTGAGTTGCCCTAGTGTTGAAAACTTTGCTCGCGGCATTGATTTTCAGGCAGGGTACAGTTCTCCTTCCTAGGGCAAGGGCTCCTGCCGAGCGGGGCGCTCCAGAAATGGCCTCGCCTTGCGAGGGGAGTTGCCATGTCTTCCGCGGTGAGAGAGGCGGAGGAGGAGGAGGAGGAGGAGGAGGAGGAGAAGGAGGAGGAGGCGGAGGAGGAGGAGGAGGAGGAGGAGGAGGAGGGAAGGGGGGGAGGAGGAGGAGGAGGAGGAGGAGGAGAGGAGGAGGAGGAGGAGGAGAGGAGGAGAGGAGGAGGAGGAGGAGGAGGAGGAGGAGGAGGAGGAGGAGGAGCGAGGAGGAGGAGGAGGAGGAGGAGGAGGAGGAGGAGGGGCGGCGGAAACCCGCGGAGGGAAGACGAGGCCGCCTCCGCCAGCGGGCGCCGGCGGAAGACAGGCGGAGGCCGGCGGGGGTAAAAGAGGCGCCCCCACCGGGGGCGGCAGAGAGGGGGGTGATGACAAGGGGGGAGTGGACATTAGAACGACGCGAAGATCGGGACAAAATCGGATCGGGATAACTCGAAATCTCCGAGAATCGGCGGGTTTGGAGGATGTATTGGGTGCCGCGGTCGCTCCAGAGCGTTCCGGAACGCTCTGAGAGCGCTCCGGAACGCTCTGGAGGGATTTATCCCGATCCTAGCCCTGTTTTAATCATGGCGGAGGCCATGATACCTCCCCAGATTTCATGGCGCCTCTTCTTATTTCAGTACGTCCCTGGGCCCCCCCTGGGCCGCGCACATGCCGCCTGCCATGATTTGCGTCCCCCCCCCTCTCTGGGCCGCCCCCGACCCCAACCGGGCCACCGCCCTAAAATTGACAACTCGAGGTGGCCGAGAGTTCTTGGAACAAAAAGGGGAGAGTTTTCAAACTTCGGGCAGGCGTGTGTTATTCGGACGTTCGCTGTGCACTTTCATTCAGGAGGGGAAAAAACACACAGACACAATTAATCGTCGATTTCCCCGAAAATATGGGAAAATATGGAGAGTGGTGGGGAAGACAAAAACCCAGAAAATATAGGAAAATATGGGGAATCTTTTTATTTGTGTGTATTTATTTGTGTGTCCCAGTTTCCCTTCATTCATGTAGTCGTCGTGTGTCAGCAGAGGGAGGTTCGAAGGCTGGAGAGGGGGTCTAGAGCAACGATTGCGCTTGCAGGGCTCCGTGTGATTCGCGGGCGTTCGGGTTTCTCTCTGTGGTGTGTTGAGGCTTCCAGCAGCTGTTTCCTGTTCCAGCGTCCGTAGGTTTCCTCGTTCCACGGCTCTTTGTAATAATGTGATGGGTTGTTCGTTTGCGTAGCGTTCGCCCGATCCACATCAATGCCCTGAAGTTGAACACTGGGGATGGCCGAAGTTCTTCGGGAAAAAAGGGAGAGTTGTCAAACTTAGGGCAGGCATGTGCTATTCAAGTGCTCGCATTGCATTATTCAATTGCTTCGCTCATTCCGCCGGCCCATATTGTAGCATCGCTGGCACTTGCTTGCGTGCTCGGGGGGCATTTCGGGGGCCTCCTGGGGCCGCTTGGGGGCCTCTTGGGTTCCTCTTGGGCGCCTCCTGAGGGCCTCTTGGGGGCTTCTTGGGGCCTCTAAGGGGCCTCTTGGGGCCTCCTGGGGGCTTCTTAGGGCCGAGGGCTCGAAATGTTGTTTCGTGTTCCCCCTCTTGGGGCCCCTCTTGGGGCCCTCTTGGGCCGTCTTGGAGGCCTCTTGGGCTGTCTTGGAGCCCTCTTGGGCCGTCTTGGGGCCCTCTTGGGGACCTCGTGGGCCCTCTTGGGTCGATCTTGGGGGCCTCTTGGGCCGTGTTGGCGCCGAAAAGGTGGAAACGCCCAAATCTCTCCAACACCTAAGGGAAACATTGAATTTTGCCTCTTGGGGCCCTCTTGGGAGTGCTCTTGGAGGCCTCTTGGGACTTCTGAGGGCCATCTTGGGCGTCTTGGAGCGATCTTGTGGGATTTCCGAACCTCTCGTGCCATCTTGAGGGCCTCTTGGATGTATCTTGGCCCTTCTTGGGGCTCTCTGGAGAACCTCGAGGGCGGCGTCCTGGAGGAAAACCATCTCTGATCTGAGTCTGCCGGGATCGTCTCGGGGTACTTGTCGCCCGGGGACCCCCCGGGGGCCGCCCCGCGCGCGCGAAGTAGGAATATTGTAAAGTAGTCACAGGAGATCTTAGCACGCCTCTGGCCCGTTGGGCCGGAGAATTGTGTGGTCGTTGTCTACAGGACGAGGGAAGTTCACAGGCTGTCATGTTGACAGGGCTCGTTGTTTTTCGCGGGCGTTCGGGTTTCGCTCCGTGGTGCTTGGAGGTTGCAGGCGGGAGTTTCCTATTCCAGCGTCCGTACGTTTCCTCGTTCGACGGCTCTTGTAATCATGTGGTGGATTCTTTTTGGGCGTAATGTTCGCCCGGTCAACGGCTACCGCCCTAAATTAAGGGGTGGCCGAGACTTGTTGGGACAAAGGGGATGGTTTTCAAACCTAGGGCAGGCGTGTGTTATTCAGGTGTTCGCTTTGCATTATCATGTAGCCGTTGTGTATCGGCAGAGGAGGGTTCGAAGGCTGGGGAGGGGGGCTGGAGAAACGATTACGTTTGCAGGGCTCGTTGCGTTTCTCGGGTGTTCGGGTTTCGCTCCGTGGTGTGTACAGGTTTCCAGCAAGAGTTTCCTGTTCCAGCGTGCGTAGGTATCCTCGTTCCACGGATCTTGTAATTATGTGATGAGTCTGTTTTTGTTGTCGCGTTCGCCCGGTCAACGGTTCTTGCCCCGTAGCTGAAAAGTTGGCGTGGCCGAGAGCCGTTCCGAAACGTGGGAGTTTTGAACACTAGGACGGGCCTGTGTTATTCAGGCGTTGGCTTTGCATTCTCAGGTGATCCTCGTGTATTGGAAGAGGGATGATTCGAAGGCTGGGTGGGGTCTCGAGGAGGCCTGCGTCTGCACGGCTGTTTTTTTTTTCCGCGGGCGCTCGGGCTTCGCTCCGTGGCGTGTGGAGGTTTCCAGCAGGAGTTTCCTGTTCCAGCGTCCGTAGGTTTCCTCGTTCGACGGCTCTTGTTATCATGTGATGTGCTGTTCTTTGGCGGAGCGTTCGCCCAGTCGACGGGTATTGCTCTTGAATCGAAGATTCGTGGTGGCGAACGCTCTTCGGAAGATGGGGAGTCTTCAAAATTAGGGCAGGCGTGTGTTATTCAGGTGATCATTTTGCATTATTACGTAGTCGTTGCGTATCGGACGAGGGAGGTTCGAATACTGGGTTGGGTCTAGGAAAGCGACTTCGTTTACAGGACTCCTTCTTTCTCGCGGGCGTTCGGGTCTCGATGGCATTGATGAGATGAGGTCCCCTTTCTGGAGGTTTCCAACCGGAGTTTCGTGTTCCAGCGTCCGTAGGTTTCTTCGTTCGATCGGAACATGTCTCCGCTTGCCCGAGATAGTTCCCTCGTGAGGCCCAGAAAAATGCCCCGCTCGCCCGAAATACTTTCCTCGTTTGGTCTGGAGTTTTTTTTTGGTTCGCCGGGACACATTCTCCGTTCGCCCGCCGAAGCTTCCTCGTCCGACCGATTTCTTTTCCCTTTCGCCTGTCGACCACACGGACGAGGGCTGGTCGGGCATTTCGGAGTGGCTCTCGCCTGCGACCTCTGCAGCCAGTGCCACCACGAGTGTACCACAAGCGGTGCAGCGCTTGCACGAATGTGTGTGTGTGTGCTGTGTGTGTGTGTTGTGTGTGTGTGTTGTGTGTGTTGTGTGTGTTGTGTGTTGTGTGTGTGTGTGTGTTGTGTGTGTTGTGTGTGTGTGTTGTGTGTGTTGTGTGTGTGTTGTGTGTGTGTTGTGTGTGTTGTGTGTGTGTTGTGTGTGTGTGTGTGTTGTGTGTGTGTGTTGTGTGTGTGTGTTGTGAGTGTGTGTTGTGTGTGTGTTGTGTGTGTGTGTGTGTGTGTGTGTGTGTGTGTGTGTGTGTGTGTGTGTGTGTGTGGGTCTTCTTCGAGGTCAGGCTCTCGCTCGAGCGCTCGCTCGAGCTCCCCCGCGAGGCCTCTCCCAGGAATCAGCGGCGCCCTGATCTCGAGCTCTTGCCCGTGCAGCGGCTCTGCGCGGGGGGAGGGCGGGCCTCCTTCCCACGACCGGGCCCCCCCCGCGGGACGGTGCCGCGGCCCGCCGCGGCGAGGAGCGTACGGTAGGTTTGCGTCGTGTCGACCAGCGGCGATCCCAGCGCGGGCGTTCAAGGTTGAACGCCGCCGGCGACACAGAATCGATCGATGTTGAACGATCGGACGTTGCGGCAGCGGCCGATCGTTCAACGTTGAACGATCCCTGCGGTGTCAAAAACCAACGCTGGGGTCGGCACGACACGAACCTGCCGTACACCCTCGGCGATGCGTGAGAAAACCTACGTTTTCGGCCAGAGTCTCGATTCTTCTTAGTGTTTCCATGCAGATCCCATGATTTTGGATCGAAGCGCTGGGTTTTTGCTGCGCAGGTTCTGAGAGCATGCATTTCTCAGCCCATGATTTCTGGAGCGCTTCGCAGGGTGTAAGCAGGTGCGCCAGTCTCGCGAAACGGGGGGGCGGCGCCTTTTCCAAAGGGGGCTGTCCTCAGATACAGCCCACCCGCACAGTAAGGACATGCAATTTCTCCGAGGGTACCCTGTGCATCCTCGCCTCCTCGGCCCACCCTCGGCCACTCTCGCTGGCCGCGCCCCGCCCGAGAAGCCTCGAGGCGGCCCTCCAGTGCCTTTGCACTCTGATCGTGCCTCCCTCCAATGCGGGTCGGCTGCACTTCGTCGACCCAAGATCTTGGACCCTGCCTCGCCGCATCCCCCGGGCGCCCGGCCGGAGGGGCGCGCGGCGCGGCTCCTCGCCCTTCAAAAGAGGGGCCCTCGCCCGAGAGCGGCGGGGCCCGGAGGGGCGCTCGCCCGCCAACGAGGGGGGCGCCTCTTGTGGTGACGTGGAGGGCCTGCGGCGTCTTACGCGGAGGGTCCTCCTCCTCCTTCTCCTCCTCCTCCTCCTTCTCCTCCTCCTCCTTCTCCTCCTCCTCCTCCTCCTCCTTCTCCTCCCCCTCCTCCTCCTCCTCCTCCTCCTCGGGCTCGGGGCAGGGGGGGCGTGCACCGCAGCATCGTTGCTGCATCTTGGGTTCACTGCCGCCCTCCCTCCTCGCCCCCCTTCCCCGCTCCCCCAGCGTTCCCTCCTGTGCGTTCTCCCTCCTCCGTCCCCCTCCCGGCCTCCTCGCTCGTGCATCTGCTCTCTCCTTTGCTCCATCTCGCTTCCCTCTTCTCTCTCTCTCTCTCTCCTCCCTCCTCCCTCTCCTCTCCTCCTTTCTCCCTCTTCCCTCTTATCTTCTCCCTCCTTGTTCGCTTCCTCTCTCCTTCCTCTTCCCTCTCTCATCCTCCCTCCTTCTCTCCTCCCTCCCCACTCTTTCTGTCCTCCCTCCTCCCTGCTTTGTTCCCTCTTCGTCGTCGTCCTCATTCTCTCCTCTCCACCTCTTCCAATCCCTCTCACCTCCTGAGTTGTTTGATGGAGTGAGGCAGCTTAGCATCCTCTACTTGGTCGTGGTCTGGGTCGCCACTGGTGCCTTCGAGACATCTCCAGTGCGCGCGCGCGTATTTTCCCCTGGGCTTGCGCGGGCATGATCGCACGCGTGAGGGGGCACAGCTCGCTCCCGTAGCGTCGTGATCGGCGTGAGCTGACCTCTTCTCCCACCTCCTCGCGCTTGGTGTGCCTTTCTGAAAGGCGGTGGTGTCCCCATAGCCAGTGGCAGCTCGTGCGAAAGTGTGTGTGTGTGTCTGGGAGAGAAGAGAGAGAGAGAGAGAGAGAGAGAACACAGCATCCTCACCTCTCCAGCGTTCCTCGCTCCTCCTCGCTCCTCCCCCTCTCTTCTCCATCTCTTCTCCGTCCTCTCTCTGCCCTCCCCCCTCCTCATCTTCTTTTCTCCCTCTCAGCTCTCGCTCTCCTCTCTCTCTCTCTCTTTCTCTGTTCTCTGGTTATGTGGCGTTCCTCCTCATCAGTTTTTCTTCCTATCTTTATCCCTTCCTCCCCTCTCCACATTTGACTGGTCCGCTTCTTGATGCTGATGCCCCCCCTTGTGCCTGTGCAGCTTTGCCTCCCGTCCTTTCTTCTCTCGGGTTGCTGCAGGGCTCGCGCCACCGCCTCCGCCTCGGTCGGGACCTGGGGGGGCAGCACGTCATTCGTCACAGCTGCGGGCCCTTGAGGGCGGGCCGAGCTTCCCCGCCCACCGCCCTCCAGGGGCCCCGGAGGAGGAGGAGGAGGAGGAGGAGGAGGAGGAGGAGGAGGAGGAGGAGGAGGAGGGAGGAGGGAGGAGGGAGGAGGGAGGAGGGGGAGGAGGAGGGGAGGGAGGGAGGGAGGGAGGGAGGAGGGAGGAGGAGGGAGGGAGGGAGGGATGGGAGAGGGAGGGAGGGAGGGAGGTAGGGAGGGAGGGAGGAGGGAGGAGGAGGAGGAGGAGGAGGAGGAGGAGGAGGAGGAGGAGGAGGAGGAGGAGGAGGAGGAGGAGGAGGAGGAGGAGGAGGGAGAAGGAGGTCATCCAACAGCTGTTGCGGCGCAGCTCTCCCGGCCGTGCCCGTGCCCCGGGGTGACGGGGAGGACCGGCGCCCGGACACCCTCGTGTTCACGGTCGCCGCCAAGGTCGCCCGCGGCTCCCGCGCGGCTCTCGCCTCCAGGCTACCCAGAGAGTCAATGCAGTGAAAGAATCACACCAGATCGGGCGAAGAGAATTATGCACATGCACCGATCCTGGCAAGGCCCATCTTTGACCCAGGATCGGTGCATATGCCTTCCTGGCCAAGGTAGGAGGGCGTATGCACCGATCCTGGGCTCAGGATGGGCCTGACCAGAATCGGTGCATGTGCATAGTTCTTTTTCCTCTACCAGATTGATCGATTAGGTGATCGATCAGTCAGTGGATGGTTTGATCGATTAGGTGATCGATCGGGAGCCCGGGAACTTGGAACCCACCGAGATCGGCCCGGAACCAACAACCGGGGACCCGGGAGCCCGGGACCCGGGAACCCAGCCGGCCACCAAAATCGGCGGGACATTTTCGCCAGATTTGTCGATTTCCGCTAGGACCCCTGCAGTGCAAGCACTGATTGGGGAATCAAGATGGATGTTTTTTGCAATTTTCAGCCGGGGCCCTCGCCGGGCCCCGGGGCCGTTAAAAAACGGCTCGGGAGGAAGAGCCGGTCCCGGGGAATGGGTTGAGACTTTTGGGGACCGCGTATTGACAAAAACCACGACATCGGATCTCTGAGTAGTAGCCCTCCAAGATGGAGTCGGAGCAGAAAGGGTCGGAGGCCTCAAAATCTGTACCTCTGCCTGCGCTGACACTTCTCTTCGACGACGCCTCTGGTCAACCACCGCCGCCCCATGCTTTTGTGGAAGACCCTTCTGTCTGATAAATCGGTGTTCCCCCAGGTGCCGTCGGGACGACTGGTGGAACACAGAGGTCCAGAGTCAGTGGCTGTCTTGAGGCTCTTTTGGGGCCTTCTTGTGGCGGCCTCTTTGTGCCCTCTTGGATTGTCTTGGAGGCCTTCTGGGTCATCTTGGGGCACTCTAGTACTCGGGCCCCTCAAGGCTGTTTTGGGTGCTGTCTTGGGGCCTCTTGGGCAGTCTTGGTGATCTCTTCGACCGTCTTGAGCCTCTCGGGAGGCCTTCTCGGGGTCTCTTGGGCCCCTCTTGCGCCGTCTTAGGCCCCTCTTGCTGCGTCTTGGGGCTCTTTCAGCGCTTGTTGGGTCGACCGTGGGGGTCACTTGGGGCTTCACGGGCTTTCGTGACCCCCCGAAAGCGAGTATGCAACACTTGTTAAAGTACACAAGGTGCTTGATTTTATGGTCTCTACACCATGTGGGCCTAAATGGTGTCCGCTTGAGGCCCTTTTTGTGCTTTTTGGGAGCCTTTTGGGCCGGGCCATCTTGGGGCCGTCTTTACGGTCGCCTTGGGCCGTTGTGGAGCCACCTCGGGGACCAGTTAGGGCCATCTCGGGCGAACGTGGAGGCGTCTTGGAGGTCAGCTGGGCCCGAGACGCCAGCGAGATGGTCCGGCAGGGCTCAGCGGCAGAGGGCCGGAGGGGCCTTCGGGGAGGTCTGGTGAGGCCCCGCTCGGTAAACCACACGTCAACTCGAGACTCGGTGCGCTGGGCAACCCTTCGGGAAGACCGCAGGGGCTGGCGGATCCGACTGGCTTGCTGGCATGGCTTGCCGGTTGGATGGTCGCCACTTCGGCTGGTTGGCTGGCTCCCGAGCTGGCTGGTTGGCAGGTTGGCAGGCTGGTTGGATTGCAGGAGGAGGAGGAAGAGGGGGAGGAGGGGGAGGAGGAGGAGGAGGAATACGACGATGAGGGGGGGCTCAGGATACCCTGAGGCGTCGGTGTGATTCGAAGAAAAGACAGATTTGCACAAACCGTGTTAAGCTCCGCGCGGATCTCTTGAGTCGGCGCTGGGCCTTGCTGGCGGCGCCTCCAGCGCTGGCCTTGCCTCGCTCCGCGCGCCAGGGAGGGGGTCCAGGTCAAGCGTCGACCCGAACAATCCGTGCGGACCGCCGACAGGTTAGGCTTGTTTTGTTTTTCTTGCCCTGTGCGCCCGAGGCTTCACTACGGTGCTCCGCGGCTCTCTCGTCGCTAAACGTGAGTCTCGGTCTTGCTCCGGTGCCTGGCGGGGACGATGCTCGGCACGGGTTCAGGGCCCTGTGCTTTCTGGAATGACGGAGCTGTTGCAGGAGTATGCGAGGAGGCAACAAGCCGACCGCCAGGCGGGAAGTGCGATTGGCGGTGCTGTCGGGACGGGAATGGGAATGGTGGGTGAGGCAACGTAGGGTGGCGATAATAGCGATGGTTGCAATGGCGATGATGATTATTGCTGATGATGTTGTCTTTGATGACCGCGATGACGAGGATGATGCTGATTGTGTTGATGGTGCCGCGATGGTAATTTCCTTCCCTTCTCACTCCTCCCCGTCCGCTCATGGCTGAATCGCGACTTATCTTACCAGTTGTGAAGCTTTGATGCGATTCGAGCGAGCACTGCATTGTGGTTATCGGACTTCCTCCGTGGGCTCCGTGTCGTCATTATCAGCATCCTCATCAGCATCTTTATCACCACCAGCACCATCAATACCATCATCACCATCATCATCACAGTCTTCATCATCATCATCATCGTCGTCGTCGTCGTCGTCATCGTCATCATCACAATCACCATCTTCATCACTATCATCACCAGCATCACCATCATCACCCTCATCACCATCATCACCATCACCATAAGCACCATGATCATTGCCATCATTTCCACAGTCATCACCAACATCCGTCATCATCGCCACCACCAGCACCACCGTCATACTCATCACTATCGCCATCGTCATATCATCAACCCTACTATCATTGCCACCATCACATCATCCTCATCCTCCTGACCATTCTCATCTCACCCTCCCTTCGCCTGTCCATCCCGCTCTCCATCTCCTGCCTCCTGTTCCGTCCAGTCACCGCCTTTCACCTTTCCTCCACCCTGTGCCTCCCTCCTTCCATCTTGCATCTGCCATCCCTCTGCTGCTCCCCCATCCTCCATCCTTCCTCCTCCTCCACCCTCCTCCATCCTCCTCCCATCTCCCTCCCTCGTCCTTTATCCTCCTTCATCGTCCTCGTAGTCGTCCTCTTCCGTCAGCTCCTCCTCCGCCTCCTGGACTCCCAGGAGCACGAGCTGCTCTCCCGCAAGGGCAACGACCTGCACATGCGCTTCCCGCTGGAGCCAACCGGTGATGTGAGTGACCCGCCCTAGAAGCGAGTTCTTTCCCTCCCTCTCTGGCTCGAGCCTTCGAGCTCTCGAGGCCAGACACGATCGGCACGACAAGACAGCGGGGGTGGGCACTGGCCCAGGGAGGCGGCGACGTGAGGGACGGGTGGGAGGGGCAGCGATCGTGCCTGGCTCGCCTCTCCCCGCCTGCCCCTGCCCGCCATTTGCCCCTCCCCCTCCTCCGCCCCCGCTCCTTCCCCCTCGCAGAGCTCACACTGTAGTCGGGCTAGCGGCGGTGTAGGTAACGGCAGTGCAGGTCTCGGTGGTGTGGGAACGCATGTCTCGCGCTTGCCTGCAATTCGCCGTGTCGTGTCCGCTCGAGCCGCCCGCATATCGGAAGCGGAGGGACGTGTGGTTCGTGCTTTCCTGCACTGTGGTTCCCCACGTCACCGTTGAGCAGCATCGCCGTTAGCCCGCCCTTGGTCACATCAGTGCAGCGCAGCGGCCGCGGAGCAGCCAGCCCCAACCGGATGCCCCGAGCTGCCCGCGTCGGACGCCCAGCCCGCTCTCGAGTCGGGCCTTCCTCGCGGGCGCGAGGCCTGCAGCCACAGGTGGAGCCGTCGGCCCCGTCGGGCCTGGACCCGAAAAGGCTGCGGAGTCCCGGGCATCCTCGCGTCGTGGCAAAATCACTCGAAGAAGAACCAACGCTGTAAGCATAAGCTTTTGGCGCTCCGCGCGGATTTCCTGCATCCGCGCTGGGCTCCCCTCGGCGGCGCCGGAGGCGCCGCCCCTGGCGCGCTCGAAGCGCCAGGCAGGGGGTCCAGCGCAGATCCAAGAAAGCCGCGCGGAGCGCCAAAAGTTTATGTTTATGGCGTTTCTTCTTCTTCTTCTTCTTCTCATCGCGGCGGGAGGTCTTGGGCTGCTTTCGGCCTGTGGGGGCCCTTGCCCAGGCCTCCAGGGGCCCTTGCCTTCTCTTCCTCGCTTGGGATGAGGAGCCGGTTTCTGGGGCCACGTGGTGAACGCACCACGGCGTCGGATGTTTCGGGAGGGGGCCCGCGAGCGCACGAAGAGGGGGCCCACCGTTCGGTCCGGTCCGATCCCTCCGGCCGGCCCGAGACTGAACGGCGCTGCCTGCGAGAGCGAAGGGGCGGCGTGACGCGAGACGTGGTGCTTGAGGAGGGACGCTTGGTTGCGAGAGTGGGCGACCCAGAGATTCGATGTCTTGCTTTTCTCCGTGCGGATTCCCCGGTAGTCTCGACCCACTCCTGGGGACGGGTTCTTCATCCCAGGTCGTTTCTTCACGCCCCTAGGGCCCGGCGAGGGCCTTCAGAAGCCGAAAATTCCGAGGCGGGGATTGATCCATAGCCACCGCCTTGGGGATCGATCTTCGCAGCCCTTCGCAGGCGGTTGATATGGACATACTCGAGCCCTGGCGGCCAAACTATACCCACATCCACCGCCCGCGGGGTCCCCACGGCGTCGGTTCCTGGGCGGTGGACACGGGTAGATCCCCGCCTCGCATAAACGGCGAAACAATTTTCGCCTTGATGTTCTCAGCTCGTTGGGCCCGGACAAGCTGCCGGCGGCTCAGAGGCAGGCCCGCGGCACCTGGGCGGCGCGACTCGCGCCCGCGGGGGGCTCCCGACCCGAACGATGGCCCCCTGAGATCCGAACCTGCAAGCAGAAGATCTCCTCCTCCTCCTCCTCCTCCTCCTCCTCCTCCTCTCCTCCTCCTCCTCTTCCTCCGCCTCCTCCTCCTCCCCTCCCCTCCCCCTCTCCCCCTCCCCCTCCCTCTCCTCCTCCTCCTCCTCCTCCTCCTCCTCCTCCTCCTCCTCCTCCTCCTCCTTCTCCTCCTCCTCCTCCTCCTCGGCTGGAGAGCCTCCGGGAACGGGCGACAGGGCGGGACAGCGCAGACCTTCCCCAGGATCTCAGGGAACGGCCCGCTCCTTCGGCGTCGCGTCCTGGGGGGGGCGATGAATGGGGGGGGGGCAGCGAGGGCTGCAGACAAGGGTCCTTTGAGAGCCCCTAGAGCGGCCGTTTATGGTTCAAAAGGAGGCATTTGGGGTGCGAAAAGTGCACTTTTCTCTCCCCCCATTTTCCGATAAGTCGGGCATGTCCTCTACAGGGAGAAAATTCAGAGCTAGTTACAAAATAGTCAGGTGACGATTTTTCGATTCTTTTTGATCATTTGTTGACTATATTTTGTTCTTGACTATTTTTAATGTTCCTTCATTTTTGAGGACATGCCCGACCTGAATTTAACTTCCCCTCATAAAAAAACGATGCCCAAGATCCGCCGAGGGGGAGCGTATCGGCTACTCGTAAGAGTCAGGAGCCGTGTGAGACGACGGCGGTGCGACAACGGCGGCTAAAATCTGCTTAATCGGTCCGCTAACCTCTCCCTGGGTCCAAGCGCACCAGCTGCTTCCAGCCG
Organism: Prorocentrum cordatum; assembly: GCA_963575745.1. Taxonomy (NCBI): domain Eukaryota; class Dinophyceae; order Prorocentrales; family Prorocentraceae; genus Prorocentrum; species Prorocentrum cordatum. The sequence goes on along the minus strand of CAUYUJ010021754.1, from coordinate 66,503 downwards.
TGGCGACGAGGGGCCCCCCAGAGGGGCAAAAAGGCAGCCCTTGTCTGAGAGAGCGCGTTCTGTGGTCGCTGGGAGGGGGTGGTGGTGGTGGTTTGGAACCGGACCCCCCCCCCGCCCTGGATGGAGGGTGGGGGTTTCGACCCCCCCCCCCCGTGACGGAGGGGGAGGGTTCGAACCCCGCCCCCCCTTCCCCTAATGACTTCTCCTCTGTCCCTCTCCTCGGGCCGGCGCCGGCGGCGGCGGCGGCTGGCGGCGAGGTATTGGCGGTGGTGGTGGTGGTGGTGGTGGTGGTGAGGTGGTTTGTGGTGGTTGTGGTGGTGGTGGTGGTGGGTTGTGCTGCTGGTAGTAGTGGTGGTGGTTGTGGCGGTGGTGGTGATAGTGTGGTAGATTGTGGTGATGGTGGTGGTAGTGGTGGTGGGTTGTTGTATTGGTGGTGGTGGTGGTGGTGGTGGTGAGCTGTTGGTGGTGGTGGTGGCTGTGGTGGTGGAGGCTTTGTGGTGGTTTGGTGGTGGTGGTGGTGGTGGGTTGAGGTGGTGATGGTGGTGGTCGTTGTGGTGGTGGCGGTGGGTTGTGGTGGTGGCGTGGTGGTTTATGGTGGTGGTGGTGGAGGTGGTGGGCTGTGGTGTTGTTGGTGGTGGTGCTGCTGCTGGTAGTGGTGCTGGTGGTGGTGGGTGGTGGGTGGTGGGTGGTGGGTGGTGGTGGTGGTGGTGGTTGTGGTGGTGGTGTGGTGGTTTGTGGTGGTGGTGTTGGTGGTGGGTTGTGTTGATGGTGGTGGTTGTGGCGGTGGTGGGAATGGTGGTGAAATTGTGTGGTGGTTTGTGGTGGTGGTGGTGGTGGTGGTGGTGGGTTGAGGGGGGTTGTGGTGGTGCTGTTGGTGGTGGCTTTTTTTTTGTGGTGGTGGTGGTGGTGAGGTGGTTTGGGGATGGTGGTGGTTGCGGTGATGGTGGGTTGTGGTGGTTGTGGTGGTGGTTGTGGTGGTGGCGGGTGGTGGTGGTGGTGGTGGTTGTGGTGGTGGTATGGTGGTCTTTGGTGGCGGTAGTGGTGGTGGTGGTGGTGTGGCATTCGGCTCTTCCCGTCATTGTGTTTTGGCAAAGGGTCAGAGTTCTACATGATGCCTCTTGAGGTCTCGTCAGATGGGTCTCGGGGGCGTCTGAGGAGCATGCGAGGGCTCGATATGGCGATTTGTGTGTTCCCTCTGCGGCCTCTGGGCCCTCTCTGGTCATTGTCGCTGCGTCCCCGCCGTCGGCGCTGCTGGCCGCCGCCAGCGCCGGCGCCAGCGCCGGCGCGGGTGTGTGTGTTTGACCCCCCCCTCTCCTCGGCTCTTTCTGGTCATCGTCGCTGCGTTGGCGCTACGGCGGCCGCCAGCGCCGGCGCCGGGGGGGGCGGGGTTTGGACCCCCCCCCTCTTTGGGAAGGAGAGGGGGGGTTCGGGATGAGGGGGGTTAGGGGGGAGGGGAGTCCCCCTGGTTCTGATCGACTGCGGCGAGTGTTGGGGGGGGGCCCACCCCCTGGCCCGAGACTCGCTGCCGAATGTGCCCAAGGCAAGCGCCCGTGAAACGCGTTCCGTCCCTTGTCTCAACGCGCCTCCTTCCGAGACATGGCGAGGAGTCACGACCGGAGCCCCGGACCCCCATTCCTCTTGCAGCATGTTGCGAGCCTGACCGAGCCGTGGTGGTCCCCGGGCCCCGAAGCAGGGCGGCAACGCCCCGCGCAACAAAAAAGTCGCAAACGCCCGGATCTGACCAGCGTCGGGGAAACGTAAGACTCGAGTAAGCCAGAACTCGGGGTCGCCGACGTTTTTTGACGAGCGCGTCGTGGATTTTCACGGTCCAGCTTTCGTGGGATGTCTGCAGCGGGAGCTCGCGTCAAGCTTCAGATGGGGTCTCGTCATTTTTTATGATGGCCCCGTCAGGCCAACCCGAGTCCCCCGTACCCGAGTCTTACGTCTCACCGACAGAGCTCCGATATCGTAATTTTTGAATGCGGGGTCCCTGGAAGTCTTGGAGGTCCTGGGGCCTGGCGAGGGCCCCCAGGGGCAGAGAGAATAGTACAGAGCCGTCCGTCGTGATGTTTCCTTGACCGGATGGGGGTCTGGACAGGGACCGGCCCGATCCGCGAGGAGGGAAATACGGCCCCGCCGTCTTTGCATCGATGCGAAGTTGGGCGAAAGCGCCTGGTGTGAGAACAATCATGCAACGCCCGGATCTCTGCGATCGTCGGGGGAAACGTAAGACTCGAGCACGCCAGAACTTGGGTTTGCTGACGCTTTTTGACGAGCCCGCCCTGGATTTTGGCGGTCCAGCTTTTGTGTGGGACGTCTGCAGCTCGAGCATGCATCAAATTTCAGACTGGGGCTTATTATTTTCCTGACAGTCACGTCAGGCCAACCCGAGTCCCCCGAACCCGAGTCTTACGTCTCCCCGACGGAGGTCTGGGTTTCAGGCCATCGTTTGGGCCTCCGGCGGCCGCTCGGGACGATGGGGGCACCACCCGATTCACCCGATCGCCCTCGGCGAGGCACAGTTGCCAGAGAGCCTCCCGAGGCTGGAGAACCTCCGGGAACCGACGACAACGCGAGAAAACGCAGACTTTCCCCCAGATCTCAGGGACCAGCCCAGTCCGCCGGGGTGGGGGGGAATCGGCTACTCGTAAGATCGGGGGCGGCCTAAACGACCCCTAGCAAACCATCCCCTTCCGTGACGTCCCCCTCGCCTCGCCCCAAGACGTATGTATGCGGCCGTAGGGAAGCTTGAAAGGCGACCGTGACGTCACGGAAGGGACGGTTTGCTAGGTGTCGGTTAGGCCGCGTGCGAGGGGGAGAAATCGGCTTCTCGTAAGGGCCTTCGCTGCAGTGACCTTTGGTGCGGGCCCACGGTGGTCTCCCGAGCACTGCACTGGCTTGCGCGCCGCGCACCAATCAGGGGCAACGGCTGGGGGGCAGGCATAGGGGCTGATGCATCGACCCCAATCGATCGCCGACAGGTGTCTGATAGCCCCACCCTGCCCAGGAAGGTGCGGATTCGCTATCGGCGGCCTATCGCCGATCCATCGGCGATGCATCGCCGACTCCAGGTCGATGCTCTCCCACCCTATGCCAGTCCCCCCCCCTATCTTTGCCCCTCGACCAAGAGCCACTCTTGCCTAAGGCCACTCCTGCGTGCAGCCGGCCCAGACGTGCGATGCCCGCTTTGTCGGTGCGCGGTCGCCTGGAGTCCCGACACGTTCCCCGGGGCTGGCTTGTTGTCCCGAGCCCATCTTTTACGGCCCCGAGGCCCGGGGAGGTCCCCCGGAGGCCGAAAATCACGGGATTACAGACCACCTGGGCCCGACACTTGTGTGTTCATCACACGGCCCTGGGCGTTGACTAAAGCAGCCCTGCCCTGGTCGCTTCCTCCTCTGGGTGCGCTTACTGCACGGCTTCGCTCGTCGAGATGATATCTTATAGGGGTGGATGTTCTGCCCGAGTTTTCACGACGTCCTGAGTTTTCACGACGCGAGCACCCAGAGATCCGACGTCGTGTTTTTTTCCGTGCGCGGTCCCCGGAAGTCTCGACCCACCCCCCAGGACCGGTCTTTCATCCTCAGCCGTTTTTGACGGGCCCGCTGAGGGCCTTTACAGGCCGCAAATTGCGAAAAGTCTCCGTCGTGCTTTTTTCGATGCGTTGGATCTCTGGGCATGTCGGGGGAGGCAAGACTCAGGAAGGGAACAAAACACACAGACACTATTGATCGTCGATTCCCAGGAAGGTGTTGGGAAGATATGCGAAGTGGGGGGGAAGACGAATACCCCGAAAATATGGTAAAATATGGGGAATCTGGTTATCTGTGTGTACTTATTTGTGTGTCCCAGGGCCCCTTCAATCGGCAACACCCCAACATACTTATACTATATGTGCGTCGCCCCCCCAGGGGCGACGCGCGCACCGAGAAATCTTATAGTATATGCGTCGTGGCGGGCGCTTTCTGGCCACACCGCTCGGGAAACGATACACTACAAGATGGGTGTACTATATGTTCGGGTCGGACGCGCGCCTCCAAGGAGGACATATAGTATCAGTATGTCCATGTGCGTCCCATTCAAAGACGAAGACCCAGAAAATCGGGTAAAATATGGGGAATCTGGTTATCTGTGTGTATTTATTTGTGTGTCCCAGGGCCCCTTCAAAGACGGCCCCGCCGCCGAGGCAACGACCCCATCATCCGCGCGGAGGCGCCGGGCCTGCGCGGCAGGCGCGCTCGGCGCCGGCCGTCGCCCGGGCCCCCTCTCCGCGCGGCCAGCCGTCCCCCCCCCTCCTCCTGCTCCTCTTCCTCCTCCTCCTCCTCCCCACCCTCTCCTCCTCCTCTCTCTCCTCCTCCTCCTCTCCCCCTCCTCCTCCTCCTCCTCCTCCTCCTCCTCCTCCCCCTCCTCCTCCTCCTCCTCCTCCTCCTCCTCCTCCTCCCCCGGGCAACGCCGGCAGGGCACCGTCGGCGGCCTGCGGGCCGGCGGACGGGCCGTCTTTGGGGCCTCGGCGCCCCAGAGATCCAGCGCATCGAACAGTCGAGTTTTTTTTTTTTTTTTTTTTTTTTTTTTTTTTCTCGGAATTTTCGGTCTCCAGGGGCCCTCGCCTGGCCCCAGGACAGTCAGAAAGCGGCTCAGGAGGAAAGACCAGTCCTGGGGAGTGGGTCGAGACTTCCGGGGGCCGCGTGTGGAAACAATCACGACGTCGACTCTCTGGGGAGGTCGCGACGAGACACCGTGTGCCGACGCGAATGTGTATCCCGATGCCTGTGGCCATGCGTCGAAGAAGTGACAACGCCATAAGCATAGACTTTTGCGCTCCGCGCGGGGCCTTCGGGCTCAGGCGCTCGGCCGGTCTTGAACAACGGTTGGGCGCAGATCTGTTCCCTTGGGCCGTGCGCCCTCGACGCCGCGTGGCGGCGGGCCAGCCGGGCATTGCGTGAGAGGGATCTCTCCCCGGACCGCGCCTCGGGCTGCAGGCCGAGGGGGCCGAGTTCGAGGGAACTCGTCGTGCAGGTGGCCGAGGTCGCGGACCTCCGCGCGGAGGAGGCACGGCGGCCGCTGAGCGCTTTCGTGGGCGAGGCAGTGGCCGAGGAGCCGGTGCAGACGTGTCCGAGGGCGCTCCGCGGCTGCCCGGAGCGAGCCACGCCGGAGAACGCCGCGGCGCACCTCGGGTTGGCGGACAGCCGTGGCGTGTCCGAGGGCCCGCCGCCGCCGGGGGCCCGTGCGATGGCGGGGGCCCGCTTCGCCCAGAGGTGCCGCGAGGCCGCTGGGGAGAGCCGTCGTGGCTTGGAGGTGTAGGAGTGGGTTCAGTGGTGGCCCCGCCTGATCGCGCTGCTCGGGGGATGGGCGGGTGCGCCCTCCGTCGAGGCGGCGCGGTCCTGCATGGATCCGGAACGGGCGAGGAGCGGTATCGCGGGCCGCGCGCGCATCAACACGGTGAGGAAGTGCGTGCGGGCCATGGAGACGATGCGCAGGTGAGCCTTGCGCGCGCACGGGGTCCCGTGGCCCGCGACGATTTTGTTCTTATTGACCACGTGCGTGCCAGGGCGGCGGGGCCATATGTGCCGTCTGTGCCCAACCAGACCCTGCGCGCCATGGTGTGGACGGACAGGGTGGCAGGTGCCAACCCGAAACATTATTCGCCCGATTGGAGGCGCAGCTGGTCGTCGCTAACATTGAGATTCTCAGGCGTGGGCCACAGACCGACGACGAGGGCGGCGCGATATCCATAACGCGTTCATCGGGGCGTTTGGGCGGCTGGTCATGGACGAGTACCTCGCGCCGTGCTTGCGCGGGTTGGCGTGGTTCCGCCTTGTCAAGGTGTTGGCGGTGCTACGCTACGGCGACCACACCTGGCTCCCGCCGCAGCGCCTCGCCTTCGTGGGCGGGTGGCTGACGGCCACGTTGGGGCGCGCGAAGACTCGCGGACCAGGGCGCAAGATGACGGAGCTGCCACTCGTGGTATCCCGCGAGTGTTACGTGCTGGACCCAGTGTGGATTCAGACGGGTTTGGATCAGTGGAAGAAGGTCCCGGGCTTCGAGAGGGACTATTTCCTACCGGGGTGCCAGTGCGCAAGGCAGGTGGTGGTCCGCAAGTCCGCCAGGCATGCGAGAGCATCGGCAGCGGGGCAGAAGGTGCTCTGGAGAATTCTGAAGCCGACGGCGTGCACGGGCGAGGACGTCGAACTCCTCATCTTCGAGGAGGTCGTGAGCTCCTGGACAAGCTTTCGGATCGGGCGACGGCCCCTTCAGCCATGGCGGCGATGGGGGTCCCGAAGAGCGAACGCGACTACCTGGGCATTTGGTCGCCGGAGGGCGTGGGCACTTGCGCGAAAACGCAAGGCAGCGGTCATCCCGGGCCTGGCGAACTGGCTGGTGGTAGGGGGATTGTCTTGGCACGGAAAAAGCGGCGAGCGTGGCAGCTGAGATCTACGCTGCCGAGGCCTGCGCTGGAGGGCTGGCGACGGCGCCCCAAGACACTGAGGACTGGTGAGGGGCGGAAGCCCCAGAGGAGGCCGTTGAGGATGGGAAAGCAGCGGACGTCGCGCCACCAGAATGGACAGCAACGTCCCCGCGAAGAGTGCCGAAGGCAGAGGGCGGACGTGGCAGTGCTGGCGAGAGCAGCTGGACTACTGTACAGATCGGCGACGGAGAACAAACGCCCCCCTTCTCGAGAACAAGTGCGCCGAGGAGATCGGCAGCTACCTCGCCGCGTATACGAAGAAGCGTAAATCGCCAGGCTCCACGAAGTTGGGGGCTATGGCTCGGCGAACCGCAGATCGCCGCCAAGCTCGATCTACTTCGTCGGTGCGCCATACCCGAAGGATTATGCGTGGCGGCCGAGATGGCGAAGGCGACCGACAATCGCGAGGACGAGGGCCCAGGCAGCTCGTCGAGCGTCGACGGCTCCAACGAGCCCAGGGGGAGGCCGCAGCGGCTGGTGGCGGGCTCCACGCGACCCTTCGGGACAGGAGCACGCCAGCGCAATGAAAAGAGCTCCGCTGGGGTGGGTGGGTCGCGCTCGCGCAAGCTGTTCTGCTCGCCCAGAGGTGGCGGCCCGCCTGGCCGACCGAGCCGCGCGGCAGGCCATGATCGGCCCGCCCGTCGTCGTCATCGTCGTCGTTGTCGTCGTCGTTTTCGATATCTTCGCCTTCCTCCTCCTCCTCCTCCTCCTCCTCCTCCTCCTCCTCCTCCTCCTCCTCCTCCTCCTCCTCCTCCTCTCCTCCTCTTCTCGGAGGGGGGCCAGTCCACACAACGGCGGCTTTTTCTATCGCGTTTCGCCCTTGTCGGGCCTCCCGGAAACTCGTCGTTGCTACGGCTGGGCCCGCGTCGGGAAACGGGCCAGGACGGGACCCCAGGAGCGGTCAGGGGACCGATTCTGTTCGGAGCCTCGTCAGGGCGGGAGGGCCGCCGTTGTCTCAGCCGGTCCTCCTCCGATCTTCACCCCCCTCCACTTCCCAGGCGTGCTGGCGCCTCCCGTGCTTTACAAAAGGCGCGGCTGGCTGCGGTGACTCCCGGGGGGGTGGGGTGCGGGGGCAGCCTGCAGAGGGCCACGCGCGCCGCCGAGAAGTGGCGTGCGTGGCATGGGTGTGTCGGCCACGCGCAGGGGGGCAGGGCGAGGCTTCTTGGAAGGCGCGGGCCTCGTCTGTGGATGCAGGGCCCGCGCCTTCTAAGAGGCAGCCTGATTCTGAGAAGCCTTCCCCCCTCGCCCTGCCCCTCTGTGCGCGCCGCCTAGAAGGGCCGAGCCCTCTCCGCTCCCGGGTCCTCTTCCGCCCCTCCGGACCCCCTCTCCGCGCGCGCGCGGGGGGACTGGGAGCGACCCCGGGATGGGTGGAGGCCCTGGGGCACGCGAGGCCTGCCGCCTGGCCCCCGCCCCCCTTGTGTTCCTCGTCCTCGCTCTCCCCTCTTCCTCCCTCCGTGGGCAGGATCGTGCCGCTCGTTTCCGTCGTGCCTCGGCCGCCTGCC
>CAUYUJ010021754.1:23538-56038 GCA_963575745.1 Prorocentrum cordatum | reverse complement strand
CTCCTGACCCTCCTCCTCCTCCTCCTCCTCCTCCTCCTCTTCTTCCTCTCTTTCCTCCCCCTCCTCCTCCTCCGCCTCCTCCTCCTCCTCCTCCTATTCGTTTTCCTCTTTCTGCAGACGCTGCCGATGTTCGTCTTGAGTGGGCCACTTCGAAACATGGCTAGACCTTGGAGGTGTCGCGTCCCAGAGCAACTTTTTACTGCTGCTGCTGCTTCTGCACAGTCTGCTGGCACCCACCTGGAGGACGTGCGACTGCATCCGAGACTTCCCTGTTTTCCTGTGCTCCTTCCTCTTCCCTCCTCTCCCAAATCAGGAGGGACAACAACACACAGACACGATGAATCGTCGATTCCCCAGAAAATATGGGAAACCATGGGAAGTGGGGGGGAAGACAAAACCCAGCAACTAAGGGAAACTATGGGAACTCCTGTTATTTGTGGCCATTTACTTGTGTGTCCCAGGGCCCCTTCACACAATATTTGCGCTCTCCCCTCAGCCTGGCAGGCACGTGCTGCTGTGGGGCCAGAACCCTTTCGCCGCCGACAGGAGCCCGTCGCGGGGAGGGGGCTGCTGGAAGCCCAGGGGCGGCGTGCAGACGAGAGGACGAGGATGAGGAGGAGGGTGAGCAGCAGCGGCAGGTGTGGCTGTTTGGTGGTTCGGCGGTAGCTGTCTTGACGCCAATCGGCTGGAGCCACGCGTGCATCCTTTGTGAAAGCCCGTGCGGGACGATGAGGTTTTTGCTGCACTCCCCTGCATCGTGTGTCCGTCGGGGACGGGGAGACTGCATACTCATAAACTTTCAGATGTCCGCGCGTGTTTCTTGGATCGGCGCAGGGCCCCCCCCCTCCCTGGCGCGCGGAGCTCCGACAGTTTAGGCCAATGCAGTTTTGGTTCTTCTGTTGTCAGGGACCCGTGTGTGTTCCTCCTCCCCCTCCTCCTCCTCCTCCTCTTCCTCCTCCTCCTCTTTCAGTTTCTCTTCCTCCTCCTCCTCCTCCTCTTTCAGTAGATAGAGACAACATGTGGACCCTTCACTCCATCTCCCAGTCTACCCCCAATTCAAAGTTGGTCCGAGGCATTCGGCAGCACAGGCGTTGGGATGCCCAACCCAACTTTTAGTCTGGGGGGGAGGTGGAGGGGGGGGGCGCCGCACACGGGGCCCACTACTGAAGGGTTCCCCTCATGTGAGGCGCATTTCAAGAGCGCGGCATCCCCATATCCGTCCGCACTGCCGAGTCCGACTGCACTGTTTATCTAGGCGTGCCCCTTAATGTGTTCGGAAGGGTGAATCAACATGTTCTTGTTCGGATGCTCGCAAGCTATCCATCAACAGTCAAGAACCATATGTTCGCGAACTCCGAGGCCCCCAAGGGCATTGTCCACGGCCGATTGTTTGGGGGAAACAAAGATGTAAACGGTTCGTAAACGGTCCGGGAACAGATGAGCGACGAAGAAAGATGTATCCAATTGCGCCGACATTCACGCGTAAGCTGCCCGCGTAAAGTCGCGCGTGAGCGCCCGCCCTCGTCTCCAACAGAGCGTGGCGCGTCGGCGGCCCGCGTGAGCCACTGCGTAGGGTCGCCATGTCATCTCTCGTACGACCCCCTGTCCTTTCATCGCTCGAATGCCCAAGGAAGCACGCCTCTACGCATCCCAGATGGGGTCGGGGTAGACGCGGTCAGAGGATCGCGCCGCACCGCCGATGCACCGGCGATGCATCGGCCTTGTCCACGGTCGCTCGTTGGGGGAAACAGAGATGTCCAAAACGAACGGTCCGTAAACGGCTCGTCGCCCAAATGCTCGTGTACAGTGGAGGCCCATGCCAAGAACCACCCTGGGCCTCCAGGGTGCCCTGGGTTTCTTGAGGCTCGATGGCTTTGCGATGGACAGCGCGACGTTCCCACACCAAAAATCAATGGACGTCCTGGGGTCTCAGGGTTGGGTTTCTCGTGGAAGGTTTCTTGTGGACTGGCTTCCGCTGAGCGAGGGCCAGCCAGCCCCGGCCGCTCCGCTCGACCTCGCCGCCTGCCGCGCGCTTTGCCCGCTCCGAGGGGAGCTTTTGCTCCCAGTGCCTCGCGGCATCGCATGGGGCGCGGAGCACCGATCGCTCGCCTGTGGCCGCAGCTCCTGACGTCCCCCTCCCCGATCCTCTACTGGCCCCCCCCCGTCTCGATCCTCGGGCCTCGCTCTTCCGAACTTCCGATCCTCGATTACCCCCCCTCGATCCTTGGATCCCCCCCCCCCCCTTCCCGCCGCCCCCCTTCTCGGGATCCCGCAAAAGGGAGGGTGTGCCCCTGTGTGTGTGTGTGTAAGTTCGATCGGGCCTTTTGCACCGAACCGCCCAAAACGGATGTTCACCAGCAGCAGGGCAGCTCCCGATAGTTCCGGGCAGGTGGGGCATGCGGGGGGGCATCTGTTTGCGGCAGTTCGGTGCATCAGCGGATCGAACTCGTGCGCCCCCTCAGGGCCCCCCCTTAGTGGGCCCCGGAAACGGCAGGGCCGTTTTTTTCACCGTTTCCGAAAAGTATCTCTTGAACATGGAGACGGTCTGAAAAAAGGCGATCGGAAACGGTAACAAAAACGGCTCCAGGATTGGATCCGGAACCGGAGTTGGCAACAAAAAAACGGCGACGGATCCGGTAAGAGAAAACGGCGTCGGAACTGGCTAAGAAACGGCAGAACGGAACCGAGAAGAAAAGAACGGCCCTGTCGTTTCCAGGGCCCGCTATGGTCCCCCTTTGGGTTCGGCGGCGAGAGAGGGGGGGGAAGTGAGAAGGAGAAGGCCTTCCCAGAAGGCGGCGGGACTTCTCAGCAGCCCGAGCGCCTTCTCGGCAGTTTCCTCTGCCTTGGGGGAGGCTTAGGACACTTCGCGGAAGTCCGAGCCTTCTGAGAAGGCCCGCCACTTCTCGGACGCCTGGTGGTTTCTCGGTCACAGCTCGGCTCTCTGGTGGCCGTTCGGGGCGATCCAGGCAGCCCTGGAACGCCCTCGGCGAGGCGCAGCCGCTGGAGCGCATCCCGAGGCTGGAAAGCCGCCGAGAACCGACGACGACGCCCGAAAACCTCGAACCCCGAACCCGAAACAGACTTCCCCCCCCCTCGCTCGCCGCCGATTTGGTGGACCCCGACCTCTCTGCGCGCGGCCGCGAGGCGGCAGGCCGCCCTTCGGCGGCGCGCCCGCGCGTGCTCGCCGCGGCCTCCTGACGCACCCCTCGGCGGCGCGCCCACGCCGGCGGAGGCCCTCGTCGATGCCTCGGCCCGGCGGGCCCCGGCGCCGCGCCAGGGGGCGGCGCGCGGGCGGCCCCAGGCAGCCTCGGCCCTCGGCCCACCGATCCTCGGCCCGCCGATCCTCCGATCCTCGACTGCCCCCCTCCCCCCCCCCCTCCTCTCCCCCCCGAGCCTCGATTTTGCGGGCCCCTCCTCGAGCCTCGACTTCCCCCCCCCCTCCTCCTCGAGCCTCGATCCTCCGAGGCTCTCGATGGCCCCTCTGGAGAGCGGCCCCCCCAGGCAGCCTCCTGGCACCTCGTGGTCTGAGAGTCCGCGGCCCCATGGCTGTCAGGCAGCCTAGGGCCGCAGCTCTGCGCCCCCCGCCGCCCCCCATCGACGGCAGGGCTGGACCTGCGCGCTGTTTTGCTGGACTTCGGCGCTGTTGCGTTTGTCGTTTTGGGAGGGAGGCACAGGAAAACAGGCAGAGCCAAACCAACAGCAAAGTAAGCGTTTTTTTATTCATTCTCGTGCCGATTTGCGCGGGCCCTCGCCCCCCCGCCTTTCCCCCCTCCCGCGGAGTAGATCTTGGCTGTTTTTGGCGCCTGTTTCAGGCAGGTGTAGCCTCCCCCCATCCGACGCACTGTCGCAAACAGTGGCAATAAGCAGAGGTCTGGAGCCAGACCCTCCTCCTTCCCCCCCCCTTCCGCCCAGTGTCGAAACGCCGAATAAGAAAACGTTCACAAAACGAACACCAACGTTTAGGTTCAAGTCGGGCACGTCCCTCTACAGGAGAAATAGTCTGGGACGATTCTTTGACTATTTTTGACTATTTGGGAGTATTGACTATTTTTGAATTTTTCCTCCAAGATCTCTGTGTGGGCCTCTCGACTTGATGGCCCGAGAGGCCACTGTTTCGCGGCTCCCGACCCCTGCCACGGGGGCAGTCTCTCGGCCATGCGCAGAGGGGCGATATGGGTGAAGGCTTCTTAAGAAGGCTCGGGCCTTACATATGTATTTATGTATATTTTGTACACGCATCAATATATCTATCTATCTATCTATCTATATATCTATCTATCTATCTATATATCTATCTACATCTATCTCTATCTCTATCTCTATCTCTATCTCTATCTCTATCTCTATCTATATATCGATCTATATATCTACCTACCTACCTACCTACCTATCTATCTATCTATCTATCTATATATCTATCTATCTATCTATCTATCTATATATCTATCTATCTATCTATCTATCTATCTATCTATCTATCTATCTATCTATCTATCTATCTATCTATCTATATATCTATATATCTATATATCTATCTATCTATCTACCTATCTATCTATAGATCTATCTATCTATATATATCTATCTATCTATCTATCTATCTAATCTAAGCTATCTATATATCTACCTATCTATCTATCTATCTATCTATGTATCTATCTATCTATCTATCTATCTATCTATCTATCTATCGGTATATGTATATATATATATGTCGGTCTATCTATCTATATGTAGTGTCGAGATAAGCACGTTTGACAGCAGGATCTGCGTGCCTGTCCGCAGCCTTTCTGTTAAAATAATTTCTCATGGTAGCGTGAGCGTTTCCCGCCGCGGCCAGCGGCGGCTGCATGCCGGAACAGCAACAGGGTACGGACAGCGGTTTCGACCTCATCGAGGACGGACCCAAGAAGAGCAACTCCGAGGAGCTGGTGGACAGCTGGCGCAGGTTTCTCGTCAAGCACGCTCGGCTGACGTTCAAGTGACGGTGTTTTGGACACCTAGGCCAGTGGCTGAAGATCATCAAGTCAGGCCAGCGCAAGGAGATCAATGACAGAGCAGCGGGTCGCCGTGCTTGAGCGCCAGATCGTCGAGCTGAGAGACGCCAGCCTGATGCTCAGGGGATCCCTGGAAGAGCAGCGGGAGGCCGCCTTGGCTGCAGCGGCCAGGGCGGCAGCGGCACCACACCAGCATCAGGTCGTGGACACTCGGCTCATGGGGAAGCCGAAGAATTTCAGTGGCAAGGAGGACGACTGGCACCAGTGGGCCCTCACGATGCGAGCGTACGCAGGGGCCATCAGTGAGCGCCTCCTCTTCCTGATGGACGAGGCCGAGGCGGCGGAGAACGCGGCGAATGCGGCTCTAGAGTCGGACCGCGACAAGGATCTCAGTACCCAGCTCTACTACATCCTCACGATGCTGCTGGAGGGCAAGGCATCGGACAAGGTCACGCTCGTCGGGCGAGGCCAAGGGCTCCTCCTCTGGCGGTCTCTCACGAATGAGCATGAGGGCAAGGCCGTGACGAGGACCACGGGGCTCTTCCAGCAGGTGCTGGGTTTCGGTTTCGAGTCAGATGATGTCCTGCACGAGCTCGGCCGTTTCGAGAAGGTGGTCCAGCAGTACGAGAACGCAACGGGCAAGACCGTGGACGACGACCTCCGCACGGGGATCGTGATCAAGAGTATACGCCAGGACGACCAGGCGAGGCATGTGGTGATGAACTCGGACCGGCTCGACACGTACGACAAGATCAAGGACGATATCATCGGTATCTACAGGACGAAGAAGTACCTTGTCACCGGTCCGTCGCCCATGGACGTCAGCGCGGTCGACGCTCGAGTGCGCTGCGACGTCTGCGGCAGGACAGGCCACACCCGTCGGGATTGCTGGTGCCAGGGCAACCCCGGCGGCAAGGGCCGCGGCAAGGGCAAGGACGGCGGCAACAAAGGCAAGGGTAAAGGCAAGGACGGAGGCAAGAACAGCAAGGGCGGCAAGTCCGGAGGAGGGCGTGGTCACGCCGGCGGTGGCAAAGGCGGAGCTGGTGCTGGCAAGGGAGACTCCCACTTCAACGGCGAGTGTGGCTACTGCGGGATCTGGGGCCACAAGCGGTCGCAGTGCCGGCAGATCGGCCAGCTGAGCGACCAGCAGCAGCAGCAGCATCAGTACCAGCCGCAACAGCTCCCGTACGCAGTGCAGCAGTATCAGCAGCAGTGGCCTCCACCTCCTCAGCAACACTCCCAAGGACGACAGGGTTCGGTCACCACGTCTCTTGCGTCCACTCAGCAGCTCGGCTCGCTGGTGCTCTGCTCGGTTGAGCGCGGCGAGATCGGGAGCTTTGGCGACAGGCTCGTGAGGATCGGCGTGGACTCGGGAGCTGGTGTGACGGTCTGGCCCATGGACCTATGCAGCGACTACCCGACCAAGTCCACGCCAGAGTCGAGGTCGGGCCTCGAGTACGTACCAGCAGGCAAGAGCAGCAGGGGCATCGCGGACCTCGGCGAGAGGACGTACGACATGGTCAGCAGCGACGGCCAGAATCTGAGCATGAAGGTGCACGTCTGTGACGTCCGCAAGCCGTTGCTGAGCGTTGCGGAGATGAACGACATGGGCTTGGACGTGCACTTCTACGCGAACGGCGAGAAGGGCGCCTACGCGATCCACCCGCAGACCGGCAGGAGGGTGGGCATCGAGCGCGTCAACAACGTGTTCGAGATCGAGGCGTCCGTGTCCCCTTGGTCGGGGGGCAGCGGGCAGGCTTGACCGTGAGACCCGACGGGTGCAAGAAGCAGCTGCGGTGGGGGCCCGTGACCTTGGCTCCCCTGCAGGACCTACGAGATTCTCCGCCTGCTGAAGCAGCATGCACGGCAGGAGGCGCGGCAGCATCTTCTTCGGCGGCGCCGGCCCGGGCTGGACCCCCACTTCTGGCTGCGCCGGCGCCTGCGCCTCCACGCAATTCGGGCGATGCTGATGCCCAGATGCATGGTGATGCGGACGTGGGACGGCCGAAGTTGCGAGTCCTGGCGAGTCCGATGCTTCCTACTCCAGACGAGGTGGCCGAGCGCAACGCGTGCCGCCTACCCCACCGAGCCTGGTGCAGACACTGTGTGGCTGGGCGCGGCAAGGCCGATCAGCATCGAGCCTCCGAGGTCGCGGGCCAGATCCCCGCGCTGCGCGCCGACTACGGTTTCCTGGGCGAGAAGAGCGAGGTCGAGAGGATTGAGAGCTCGACCATCCTTTTCATCGTTGTCAAGGACGGCCCGCCTCCGACGGGCACGCGCTGGCTGGGCGCCCACGCGGTGCAGAGCAAGGGTGTCCAGCGCGAGTACTCTACCAAGATCGTGGCCCAGGACATCGTCAACACTGGCCACGGCAGGTTCATCTTCAAGTCCGACGGCGAGCCGGCTCTGGTGGCGGTCAAGAAGAGTGCGGTCTCCGAGGTCCGCCGGACTGGTGTGGAGAGCCCTGTGGGGGACTCTCAGAAGAACGGCTACGTCGAGCGCGCGATCTGGGAGGTGCAGAGCCTCACGCGCGTTCTCATTCACAAGGCTATGGAGCTTCATGGCACGAAGTTTCACGCGGCTCATCCTCTGGTAGTTTGGGCCATTCGTTACTCGTCGCAGCTGCTGAATCGGTTCCAGCGATCCGGTGACGACGGCAGGACTGCTTTCGAGAGGCGGAAGGGGCGACCCTACCGCAGGCGGCTTCCAGAGTTCGGGGAGCTGGTGATGTTCTTGACGGTCGCCGATGGCAAGCATCGGCGGAAGCTGGACGAGCGTTTCCACACAGGCATGTACGTGGGTCTCGTCGACCGCACGGACGAGGTGATCGTCCTCGCGAAGGGAGGCTACTTCAAGGCGAACACCATCCGGAGGCTTCCGGAGGAGCAGCGGGGCGACAAGAGCTTCGCGGAGGCTTGCAGGGGGCTCCCTTGGCTGGGGCTCCGGAAGGCAGGCGACGACGACGCAGAGGGCATCGAGCCCTTCAGGGCTGCCGCCCCGGTGGTTCCAGCAAAGGAACTACCGCCCCCGCTGGCTGGGAGATCGCTAGCAGGGCCGAGACGCGTCTACATCCGCCGGGAGGTCGAGCTCAGGCCGGTGGCGGAGGGCGGCTTCGGGTACACCGACAACTGCAGGGGCTGCAGGGCTGCCCGGGAGGGCAGGACCGCGGTGGCTCACTCTGAGGCCTGCAGGGCCCGAGTGGAGCAGGCGATGGCCGATCGCCAAGGACCGCTTTCTGTGCGTTTGGAGACCGCAAAGAAGCGCAGGATCGGACCAGACGGTGAGGCAGCACCCCTCACGCCGGGGCCAGGAGCATCGCCGGGCACTCCGGCAGCTTCCCCTGGCGCGGCAGCATCATCTTCTTCTTCTTCGGCGGTGGCGCCGGCGGCCCCAGCACCCATGGTTGTGGAAGGGGCGGCTCCCTCAGTGCCGGAAGGCGCAGGCAGGGGCGACGATCTACAGATGGACGTGGTGGACGAGGACGCAGCCATGGTTGGCGACGGCGGTGGCGGTGGCGCCATGGCGGGAGACGACCTCAGCTCCATCGCGAAGTCCATCAACGCTGACCTGATCAAGCTCGGCGGCAACCCGATCGAGCTGAGCCAGGTCGAGTCCAACGATGCGACGGTCTCCGAGGTTTTCGGGCGCGGCAGGTTCTTGGAGCGTGCCCGCGAGTTCGGACTCACCCCAGGGTTTGCTCTCGACCTCAGCACTGGATGGGACCTGAACATTCCCACGCACAAGGACGAGGCGGCACGACTCCAAGCCAGTGACCGGCCTCTGCTCCTTATCGGCTCTCCACGCTGCACGGCGTGGACCACACTCTTGAATTTCGGACAGGGTAAGCAGGACACGCTCGACGGCCTCGTGGCCGAGGCTATCGACCACATGGACACCTGTGTGAGGATGCACTTCGAGCAGCTGGACAACGGGCGCTACTTCCTGCACGAGGCGCCGCACTCGGCGAGGTCCTGGCACGTGAAGGGCATTCAGGACCTCCTCCGCAAGACCGGCGTCTTCGACATCGTCAACGACCAGTGCGAGGCAGGGCAGACCGTCCCTGTCAAGCAGGCCGACGGGACCGTGAAGAACATGACAGTCCAGGGCCGCGCGGGCTGGATCACCAACTCCCTGTGCATTGCGAAGGAGCTCTCCAAGTTCCAGTGCAGGAACCGACACGGAGGGTACCACGATCACGTGCACCTGGTCGACGGTAGGGCCAAGCACAAGGCCAACTACCCTCCAGCTCTCGCGGCGGCCATCCTACGCGGATTCAAGGAGCAGGTGGAGCACGACAAGATGCTGAGTGGCATGGGCGTCTCCGTGGGCAGCATGGACGTGGGCTACAACGTGGACACCGAGACCCGCGAGATGCTGCACCTCCCGGAGTACGAGAACATCTTCGATGACATCACGGGCGTGCGGCTACCTCCTGAGCAGGTGGGGCCAGCACGCAAGAAGGAGATAGAGTTCCTCCGCAGCTTCCCCGTCTACAAGCACGTGGAGGTCAGCGAGGCGGAGGGGCGCGAGATCGTAGACACCAGGTGGGTCGACGTGAACAAGGGCGACCTCGACAACATGAATGTTCGGTCCAGGCTCTGCGCGAAGGAGTTCAAGTGGAAGAATCTCTGGCTCGAGGACACGTTTGCTGGTACACCCCCGTGGGAAGGCGTCAAGATGGTGCTGAGCAAGGCTATGACCAAGGCTAGGAGGCCCACTGGCGGCTTCAAGGTCAAGAAGGTACTCATCCTGGACATCTCGAGGGCGCACTTCCACCCAGCGGCGAAGCGCAAGCTGTTCATCCGCATCCCTCCTGAGGATGGCGGAGGCATTGGGCTCTTGCTCCGCATGATGTACGGCATGAGAGACGCGGCGGCTGGCTGGGAAGAGTACCACCAAGACAAGTTGGGCTTGGCCGGCTACAAGGCAGGAGTCTCCTGCCCGTGCGCGTTCTCCAACTCAGACGGGTCGTCGTCAGGAGTTGTTCACGGTGGCGACTTCATCTTCGAGGGCGAGGGGCACCAGCTCGACGCGATGGAGGCAGAGTTGCGGAAGCACATGCTGGTGCAGAGGAAGGCTCTTCTTGGGCCTGACCCCTCGGACGACAAGCACGCGACGACCCTCAATCGGCTCATCTCCTACGTCGACGGTGGCACTGGAGCGAAGAGCCGCATCACGATGGAGCCAGACTCTCGACATGCGGAGATCTTGGTTCACGCGCTCGGCTTGAGCGGACGTGGATCCAAGGCTGTGTCGACTCCTACGGAGAAAGGGGCTGGCTACTACGACGACGCTCCTCTGCAGGGTGCGAATGAGGCCAAGGCGTACAGATCCCTCTGCATGCGGCTCGGGTTCCTGGCCCAAGATGCACCCCAGTTGCAGTGCGTTGCCAACAAGTGCTGCAAACACATGGCGGTACCTACTGTTGGCGGGCTGGCTCGTCTGAAGAGAGTTGCGAGGCTCCTCAAGGGTGAGCCTCGGTGTGTCCAGAGCTTCGTCGAGCAGCATCACGAGGGCCAGCACATCGACGTCTACTGCGACTCCGACTGGGCCGGCGACGTGAATGACAGGAAGAGCGTCAGCTCCGTCTTCGTGTTCCATGGTGCGCACCTCCTCAAGAGCACGGTGAGCACAAGGGGCACGACCGCGCTGTCTAGCGGCGAGGCGGAGTTCACGGCCGGAGTGAAGGGGGCGTCAGTTGCCCTGGGCGTTCGCTCCCTTGGAGCTGACCTAGGCATGGAGCTGTTCCCGGTCATGCGCACGGACAGCAGCGCCGCGAAAGGCATCTTCGGCAGGCGCGGGATTGGAAGGATCAGGCATCTACACACTCCTCTCCTGTGGGTTCAGGAGAAGCGCGCGAGGAAGGATATCAAGGTTTGCAAGACGCCGGGCGAGACCAACCCAGCGGACCTTGGCACCAAGGAGCTCTCCCGCGCGGACGTCCTCAAGCACCTGGCGACCTGCGGGTTCTCTTTCGAGGCCGGGCGCCATCCTCTGGCGCTGGCTGCGCAGGTTCCGGTGCCTGGTGAGATCGGTGGCTTTGACGGCTACGGCCGAGACCAGGCGCTGCGGGGCGCGGAGGCGCTCGTCATCGAGCGCCCGAGGCAGGTGCTGAGCGGAGTCTGGGGCGGGCGCGCCGCCGCGTCGGCGGGCCGTGGACCCCGCGCTCCACTACCTTTTGGGTCGGGCCAGACGGGCCCGGCCGCGGCAGGCACAAATGGTCGAGCGCGCCTCGAGACAGGCGTGCTCGAGGAGGGCTGTGAAGATAAGCACGTTTGACAGCAGGATCTGCGTGCCTGTCCGCAGCCATTCTGGCAAAAGAATTTCTCATGTACACATGTATATATGTCTCTATATGTATATAGAGATATATCTGTGATATAGATAGATTCCGGTTCGGTTTGGTTCGGTTCGGTTCAAAATCGGGTCGTGCGGTTCCGGTTCGGTTCGGTTCTTGTTGATAAGAAGTTCGGTTCGCGCCGGTTCGGTTCGGCCGAATCGGTTCGGTTCTTGAGCCTTCCTATTATATATATATATATGTATATGTATATAGATATGTGAGGCTGGCGACTTCTAGGAGGCAGCCTCCTCATAAGAAGCCTTCCCCCCCCACCCCCCTTGTGCCCGTCGCCAAGTCTTGCGTCCTGGACACGTGCGTTGGGGCCCTTGGGCCTGGAAGCGGCCCCGGGGGTCTAAGATCGAGGAGGCACGCCTCCAGACCTCCCAGACGGGGTCGGGGTAGATGGGGTCGGGGGATCGCGCCGCATCGCAGATGCATCGGCGATACGTCTCGATGCGGAGCCCGTTTTTCTCCACGCCGACGTCGGCGATGCATCGTCGATGAATTGCCGATGCATCGGTGATACACCTGCGATGCGTCGGCGATGCGGTGGACTCCTACGACCCCATCTAGGAGGCTTAATGCCCCGACTTGCAAAGAACTGCTGGAGTTTTGGGTCCGCGCGAGAGCGCGAGGATAATCGCGCCCAGCGCAGCACGAAGATGCTGACGTCAGGTGGCCTGGCCTCAGGGCGTGCCGGGGGCTTTGCGCGCGTTGCGTGCACCGCACGCTCTGGGCGATGGAGGAGGCGGAGGAGGAGGCGGAGGAGGAGGAGGACGAGGAGGAGGAGGAGGAGGAGGAGGAGGAGGAGGAGGAGGAGGAGGAGGAGGAGGAGGAGGAGGAGCAGGAGGAGGAGGAGGAGGAGGAGGAGGAGGAGAAGGAGGAGGAGGAGGAGGAGGAGGAGGAGGAGGAAAAGGAGGAGGAGGAGGAGGAAGACGAGCAGGAGGAGCAGGAGGAGGAGGAGGAGGAGGAGGAGGAGGAGGAGGAGGAGGAGGAGGAGGAGGAGGAGGAGGAGGAGGAGGAGGAGGAGGGGCACGCCGAGGTGGGCGCCTCCCTCCCCTCGGAGGGCGGGGCTCATGCTCGGGCCTCCTCCCCACGAGCGCTGCCGCGCCGGCCCTCCGCACCCAGTCCCACCTGCCTCCCTGAAGGTTAAGTCGGGCATGTCCCTCTAATACAGGAGGAGAGCTGAAGGTCGTGGCCCTGCGGCGCACGGACGGGGAGCGAGTTCACCGACTCCCACTTGCGAGGTAAACAGTGCGCCGGCAGCAGTAGCAGCAGCGTTGCTATCATAGCCAAAAAAAATTAGGGGACGAGTTGTGACTATCGACTATTGTTGAGCATTCTTGGAGCATTTTTTTGACTTATCGTCCAAATTGCGCCTGCAGGAGGATATGCCCGACCTGACGCCAAGGTCATCGCGCCGTCCCTTCGTGCCTTCTCTCTCCCCTCCCCCCCTGGGGCCGCGGGGAGGTGCCCCCCGCCTCCAGGGGTCCTCCCTGGCAGTGTGCCTGCAGATCGCTGCTCTGGTCCCTTGCCTCCTCCTCCCCCCCGTGGGGGGGGGCGGAGGGGGGTGGATGGCAGCGTTGGATGCCAACTCCAGTGTCGGCAGCGTCGAGAGGTAAGTCGGGCATGTCCCTCCACAGGAGGAAGACTCAAAACATAGTCAGAGGATAGACTGGGGCTGAGTTTTCGACGATCTTTCCGATGATGTTTGCTATCCTCGTTGACAGCTCTTAATCTTTGTTTTCGATCCCCCCTGCAGGAGGACATGCCCGACCTGAGTCAAGAGGGGTGGGACGGGGAGGCCGTCCTGGCGCAAGGAGTGGGCGCGCGCGCGCACGGCCCGCCTTGGCGTGCGGCCCCAGGAACGACGCCGGTGGGAAGTTCAGCATCCGCGTCCACGGCCAGGGCCTGGGCGCTCCGCTCGGGGGGGCCTCTCTCTGCTCGAGCTCTCATGCGCGCGCCCGCTCGGCGCGGCCCTCTGGTGGGCGCGGGGCCGCCCCGCGGGGTCCGCTTGGATCCGACGGACCTGGGTCGGTACAGTTCGGAAGTGGATAGGCCTCCTACTCTGACACGTCGATTAAGGAATTGGCCGTTTTCGGTTCGCGAGAGGGCGTCGCGGCCGTCATTTTTGCGGGTTCAGGTCCGTCGGTTTCGGTCCCAGGCCGTTTTAACCAAGGGGAGGTTTACTAAAGGGAGGTTTGTCCACCACCGAACAGTGGGGGCCCATGCCGAGAAGCACCCTGCATGCCTCCAGGCTGCCCTGGGTTTCCTCGGTTGCGATGCTTTTGCGATGGAGAGCGCGGCGTTCCCGCATCAGAAGTCGATGGGCGTTGGGCTTCTCGTGGAGGATTTCTTGTGGTCGAGCCCCTACTGTATCATCGACTGCGGCAGGCCCGATCCGATTCTCGAAGAAGAGAAAGCGCCATAAAAGCATGAACGTGTGGCTCTCCGCGCGGTTTCTAGGATCCGCGCTGGGCCCCCAAGGAATCCGCGCGGAGCACCAAAAGTTTAATGTTCATAGCGCTTTTCCTTCTTCTAGTATCGACTACGGCGGGCCCGATCCGCTTCGGCCCCGATATTCCGACGATCCGATGCGACCTGATGCTCGCACGTCGCTGATTTTGCATCCTGCCTCGGCCGGTCCGATGCGGTCTCGATATTCCGTGCTGGTGCGGCCCGCTCCAGCGCACGTTCCGGTGCGATCCGATTTCTGCGGGCTCGATGCTGACTGGTCTTAAGTCGGGCGTGTCCCTCTACAGGGGGAATATTTATCCAGAAATAGCCAAAGAACAGTCTGAGGACGATTTAGGGTTTTTGTTTTGATCACTTTTGGAATGTTTTTGATTTTCCTTGCGAAATCCGCTTGTCGGAGGACGTGCCCGACCTAAGACTGGTCCTGCTGCCCCGAGATCCAGGCCAGGGGCCCAGTTCGGAAACTGGAACGTATACATTACCAGTGGCGGGCTGTTTCTTGAATCCGAGGACTTTTTGAGGGTCGGGGACGACGCTGGGGTGGTGTGGTGTATATTCTTTTCCCCGATGTCCCTGGAAAACCACGAACAGTGTATACACCAGGATATCCCGCCTACACCAGAATCCGCGTCCCCGTGCGACTGTCGGCGCAGGGTCGGGAAGAGCGTCGGTGTATAGAGAGTTCGTCTCCCTGCCAGTGCCCAGGAGGCGCAGGCACGGACGGATTGGGGCGCGTGGCTCAGCGACGGGTCCTGCCGCCGGGCAGAGGCGGCGCGCCCCGTCGCCGGGGGCCGGGCGGCTCCGGCCTCGTGCTTCGGGGGTGCGCCGCCTCCCGGGTTTCCGCAGGCCTGCGGCGCCCGCAGGCCAGAGGCACTGGCACCAACAAGGCCCGCGCTGGCGTGCGCCCGCAGGGGAGAACGTCTGCACGGGCTCCTCCGGCCCGCCTCGGGCCCTGCGGCTCCCATAGGTCGAACCTGCCAGACAGATATCACGCCTGAGGTCGGCGGCGCCCCAACATGCTTACTTTGGGTGCGTCGTCGCACCAGGGGCGACGCGCGCGCACCGAGACATCTTATAGTATGTGCGTCGTGGCGGGCGCTTTCTGACCACACCGCTCGGGAAACGACATACTGCCAGATGGGTATATTATATGTTCGGGTCGGACGTGCGCCTCCAAGGAGGACATACAGTAGTAGTGTGTCTCCGAGTGAGTATGTCTCCGTGCGTCCCATGAGGATGGGATCCGAGAGTGCTCCCGCGGAGTCGTGTGCGTTCTTCCCGGCAGGCGCCGGGCGCCCAGGGGGCGGGGTCGGCGGATCTTCCCATCACGGAACACTGTTCGCGGAGGCGGTGGTTCGGGCCCGGCCAGGACCCCAGGTCTAGGGCGACGAGATCTATGCATATCCACTGCTCCTGGCCAGGCCCATCCTGGGCCCAGGAGCGGTGTATACGCCCTCCTGGCCTGGCCAGGGAGGCATATACACATCTCCTGGGCCCAGGATGGGCCTGGCCAGGAGCAGTGGACATGTACAGATCTCGTCGCCCTAAGGTCGGGGGACCCGGCGAGCGTTAGGGCCCTGGAGCCCCCACTCTGGCCAGAGGCACTAAGCCAGGTCCGCCGCAGCTGGTGCTCTTTCGGGTGGCGGCAGTCCCGGTCAGTGGAGCGGGGCGGGGGGCGGCCCCCAGTACACATCACTGAACCAAGTCCCACTAAACCCAGTTCTGCCAACACCCCAGCAGCGGTGTCGAACCTCCTCCTCCTCCCCCTCCTCCTCCTTTTCCTCCTCCTTCTACACCACGTCCTCCTCCTCCTCTTCTTCCTCCTCCTGTTCCTCTTCCTCCTCCTCCTCCTCTTTCGCCTCCTCCTCCTCCTCCTCCTACTCCCTCCTCCATATGCTCCTGACCCGTGTGCATTTAGCAGGTGCCTGCACGTGTGCAGCCGCCGAGGGCCAAGGGAGGGTGTCGAGCATGCGGCTGGCGGGCCCTTCACACGTAGGATTACCTGTGCGGTTGGGGTGTCGAGAATGCGTTTGGCGCGGTGGTTCGGGTCCGGCCAGGACCTCAGGTCGGGGGGGGGGAGGGGGAGGGGGAGACGGAGGCGGAGGAGGAGGAGGAGGCGGAGGAGGAGGAGGAGGACGAGGAGGAGGAGGAGGAAGAGGAGGAGGAGGAGGAAGAGGAGGAGGAGGAGGAGGAGGAGGAGGAGGAGGAGGAGGAGGAGGAGGAGGAGGGGGACCCGGTGAGCGTTAGGGCCCTGGAGCCCCCAATTTGGCCAGAAGCACTATAAGCCAGGTCCGCCGCAGCTTTGGTGCTTTTTCGGGTGACGGCAGTCCCGGTCAGTGGAGCGGGGCGGGGGGCGTCCCCCAGTACACCTTAGGCGATGCTTAAGAAAACTTAAGATTTCGACCAGAGTCTCGATTATTCTTAATGTTTCAATGTAAATCCCAAGATTTTAATAGAAATGTTGGGTTTCTGAGACTATGAATTTCTTAACCCATGATTTCTTAAGCATTTCGCAGGGTGTACACATCACTGAACCAAGTCCCACTAAACCCAGTTCTGCCAACGCCCCAGCAGCGGTGTCGAGCATGCTCCTGGCCCGTGTGCATCCAGCAGGCGCCTGCACGTGTGCCGCCGCCGAGGGCCAATGGGAGGTTGTCGAGCATGCGGCTGGCGGGCTCTTCACACGTAGGATTACCTATGCGGTTGGGGTGTCGAGAATGCGTTTGGCGCGAGTGCGTTTGCCACGTGTGCGCACGTGTGCAGGCGCCAAAGGGGGTGTGTCGAGCATGCGGGCGGCGGATTCTCCAGACGCAGGAGTGCGTGGGCGGAGGGGGTATTGTTGAACAGGCGTCTGCAGGTGTGCATTTGGCACGTTTCTCCACGTGGGCAGGCGCCCAGTGGGGGGTGTCGAACATGCGGCCGGCGGGCTCTTCCCACGTGAGAGTACGACCGCGGAGGTGGGCGGTGGTGTCGAACACGGGCCTGGCACGTCTGACGGGCCTCCTTGGGCCGTCATGGGGCCGTCTTGGAGGCCCCTTGGGCCGTCTTGAGACACTCCAGCCCTCCTGGGCAGCAGCAGGGGTCTCTCGAGCCGTCCCGAGTCCATCCTGGGCCGTCTTTGACAGGGCTTGGCCGTCTTGGAGGCATCGCTGGCCATCTCGGCGGCCCTCGCGGCCTGCCCGGGCCGCCCTGGAGGCCATCCTGGGCACCGGGCAGCCTCGGAGGGCGTCGGAGGGGCGCCGAGGCGCCCAGGGTGGCCTCCGGGGGGGGATGCCGGCGTGTGCAGCCCGGCGTGACAGGAGGGGCGGGGGGGCGAGGCCTCTCGATCGAGGACTGCAGATCACCGAGCCTCCGAGCGTTCCGCTGCTCGCAGAGTGCCTGCTCGCAAACGTCCGGACAGAAGCAGGTCTCTCTAGATGTCATGGATCGCAGATCCCCCGCGGTGGGTCCGGGCCATTTGCGAGTGGTTACTCTGCGAGTATGCGAGCAGTGGAACGCGTTTGTCTCGCGGACGCCCTGCCAAACGGCACTTTGTGTATTCTGCACGCGCCGGGACGTGCCAGGGTCCGGGGCATGGCAGCGAAGTGGACTTTTCGGCGAAGGGCCCCTCGGGGGAGCACTCTGGTTGTGATTGTGGTCGACTTGGCCGGCCTCGACATGAGCACTCTGGTTGTGATTGTGGTCGATCTGGCCGTCCTGGGACGCCGCGCCGACCACAACCAGTACGAATTTTGCTGGTGTCGGTGCTCCGACAGTTTTCGGCATGTGCAAGACACCCCCCGGAGTGTTTCCTCGATGTGTGGCTGTGGTCGCTTGTTGTGCCCGCATGCAGGGGGCACGGTGGCGGATCACAAGTGTACGATCTCTTGGCCCGAGGTGGAGAGGGGGGCCGGCGCGCGGGGCGGCGCCCGCGCGCCGCGCGACAGGGCATGGCCTGCGCTGCGGTGGGTCCTGGCCTGGGCCCCTCGCAGCAGGCGGGCCTCCTGCTGCTGCTGCGCGTGGTGTCCGACGGGGAGCGGCTGTGCGAGGACGCCCGCGCCAGGCTCTGCGAGGCGCACGAGTTCGACCCGCAGAGGGTCTTCCAGCAGCTGCAGGGCGCATCGGGCGGCGGGCGCGGCCCTGTCGGCCCCGCCGAGGTGCACCACTGGCTGGCCAGAAGCCCCCACGTGGCGACCACGGTGTCGCTGGAGAACCTCGTGGAGGCGCTCCGGCCGTACCTGAACTCGCACGGCGACCTCGGGTACGAAGGCTTCCTGAAGATGTGCGTGCCAAGGGACCCGTCCCGATCTTGGCTCAAGCAGGTGGCCCTGTCTCGCAGTGCCCAGGCCGCCTGGTCTTCCAGCGGGAGCGATTCAGCGGATGTGGTCTGCAGGCTGTGCCAGTTACTTGAGCGGGAGTGGAACATGCGCAGCCTGATAACCATGCACCACCGCGGCAACCCTGCGCTGCAGGCGATGGCGAAAGCTGACATTGCCAAGTTCCTTGACGCCGAGGCGGGCGCGTGCGCTGGCATGGGCGACTTCGTATCCCCGGAGGCTGTGAGGCGGACCCTCGTCGACAAGCTGAGTGCGCTCAGCAGCACGCAGTGCGACTCGCTGATGCGCCGACTCAACCCGTCTGGGCTGTGCCTGATCGCCCTCAGCGAGCTTGCCATGCACGTGCTGCCGAGTCCAGCTTGCCAACCGTCGCCGCCGTCCTGTGCTGGCGCCCTGTGCGGGGCCTCTCCTCTCAGGGACTCCTCGGCGCTGTCGAGCACGCGCCTCGGCACCTCGTGGGCCCAGGACGCCGCGCTCGGCCTGGATGCCGCGCGCGTCCCCTCGCCGCCTCCGCGCCTGCGGGAGCCCGCGGGGCCGCAAGACTGGCGGTGGCCGCTGGCGGCGGGCAGGAGGGAGCCTGTGCCGTCACGACTCCAGTATGATCTGGTGGGCTTGTTTTCCACCGCCACCACCATACGCAGGAGGGGGAGGTGGTCCTCCTCCTCCTCCTCCCCCTCCTCCTCCTCCTCCTCCTCCTCCTCCTCCTCCTTCTCCTCCTCCTCCTCCTCCTCCTCCTCCTCCTCCTCCACCCTCTTCCCCCCTCCAACTAATGGTGGTGGTGGTGGTGGTGGTGGTGGTGGTGGAAAAAAAAAACCATCCATGATCCCAACCGCGACGCCATCTTCGACGCCAGGGTGGTGCCGGCGGGCGCGCGGGAGGAGGCGGATCTCCCGCGCAGCGGCTCCGCGCCCCTGCTGGCCTTCTTCCTGCGCGACGGCCGCCCCGAGCCGCAGAGGGGGGGCGGCGCCTCCGTGAGCCAAAGCTGGGAGCAGAGGCTGCACAGGTCGCCCGACCTGGCGAGGGACTGGAGCCCGCAGTGGCGCGCGGCCCCGTCGAGCCCGCCGCGGCGCCAGGAGTCGCCCGGCAGGGCCTCGAGCCTGCCGCCCGGCAAGTCGCTGGCGGCCGCCGCCCGCGCAGCGCGCGCGCCAGCGGCCAGCTGCAGGGGCCCCCCGGCCATGGCGCCCGCGGGCGGCTTCGGCGCCCCGGCGCTCGTGCCACCAGCCAGTTGCAGCGCCCTCGCGCCGGGCCGCGGTGGGGCGGCGCCCGCGCTCGCGCGGCCCGCGCCCGCGCCGCTGCCCACCGCGTCCCCGCCGTCGGCGAGGTGTCCTCCTCTGGCCAGCAGCTCGGCCAGCGGCTCTGCCGCCGGGCGCGTGCTGAAGGCCATGGCCCGCCAGGCGTGGAGCGACGCGCAGGTGGAGGAGGCGAAGCTGCTGCTGCCAGCTGGGCTTCCGCTGGAGGCGGTCTTCAGGACGCTGGACCGCGCCAACAAGGGCTTCGTTCGCGACTCCGACCTCCTGCGCCTGCTGCGGCACTTCGGAGGCTCGCCAGCCTCAGGGAGCCTCGTGGCGCTGGTGAGGGATCTGCAGCTTCGGCTCCGGTTCGACCACGTCGCTCTGCCCGGGCAGCTGTCGTTCCGCGAGGTCGGGTCCCTCGTGTTCCCCGTCGGCTCCCAAGAGCACGAGGCCCTGTGCGCTGCGGCCTCTGACGCGGAGGCGAGGTCTATCCTGTACCTCCTCAAGAACTCGGAGCCCTGCCCGAGGTGTGGCATGCGCGCCCAGCGTGACGCGGACGCCGCTGGCTGTCCGAGCGTCACGTGCCCTGTGTGTGGGGCTTCCTTCCGCTGCTTCACGGTCGTGGGCGACGCGCCGAGCCTGGAGCCGGTGGGGCTCTCGCCGTCCAGCTCCTACCATCTCTTCCGCCTGATCGACGTGGCGGCGCGCGCCGCGAGCGACGTGGAGGCGGAGCGCGCGAGGCTAGCGTCGCAGCCAGGCTTCGGCATCTGCACGCTCAGCGACGCGTTCGGCAGCCTCGCCGGCGAGCGCGCGTCCTTCCGGGCCGAGGACCTCCGCCGCGCGCTCGCGCGCCACGGCGTGCCGGTGACGGAGGCGGAGCTCGGGCTGCTGTGGGCGCGGTACGCGCCGCACGGCGCCGCCTCCGTATCCTTCCCCGACTTCGCGCGCCAGCTCAGGGGCGGCAGCCCGTACTGAGCGCCGCGCACGGCCGCCAGTGGGGTCGGGTCACGGCGGCCCCCGTCGCCCCTGCGCCGGCAGGCGGCCTCTGCCGCGGGCGGCGCGGGCGGCTCTCCATGCTCGGTGATCGTGTGCAGAGGCATGCTTCGCCAGTGGAGGCCCATGCCAAGAGACACCCTGCTCGCCTCCAGGGTGCCCTGGGTTTTCGTGTGTGTTTCGATGGTTTTGCCATGGAGAGCGCGACGTCCCCGTGCCAAAAATCCACGAGCGTCCTGGGGTCTCAGGGTCGGGTTTCTTGTGGAAGGTTTCTTGTGGACTGGCCTCCACTGTATAGGGCAGTTGCTTCACGACCGCGCGCGCATGCACTGCAGCGCCAGGGGATCGCGAAGCAGAGGCCCGCGAAGCGGCGCCCCCATAGGAGCTGTCTCTCCAGGTCGCTTGGTTCGCGCATGTGGCATCACTCGAAGAGGAACAATCGGCATAAACATACTCTTTCGGCGGTCCGCGCGGATTTCTTGGACCTGCGCTGGACCCTCCTGCCTGCGCCTCTGGCGCCGCCCCCGGCGCACTCCCCTTGCCATGGAGTGGGGTCCAGCGCAGATCCAAGAAATCCGCGCGGACCGTCAAAATTTTGGGTTTATGCTGTTTTTCTCTCTCTAATTCAATCGCGCGCTCCAGATATCATCTGCGAGTGCCTCGGGCGTTCTTGCTGTACCCTACACGTCCTCGAAGGCAAACCTGCCACAGGGCGATTCATTGATTTGTTCATGATGTACGAATACGCCCCCCCCACAACTGGGGCCCAGCACTTCGTAACCATCGGGGGATAATTTCTGATACCCCCTCTTTGGGGCCTCCAAGACGGGAAGGGATGGTCCCAAGAGGCCTCCACGATCGTCCAAATGGTCTCCGAGACGGTCCAACAGCTCTTCCAAGACGCCCATGACGGCCTCGAGACGGCCTCAGAGTTGTCCAAAAGGACGCCTTAAGAGGGCCCTCACGATACCCCCAAGAGACCCCCAAGAGCGCCTTCCTGGGGCCGTCCTGGTCGCGTGAAAGCAACAAGGACTCCCCACAGTTTTTTTTGTTTCCCCCAAGCCGATGCGGCTTTTGACTGCGGTGCCTATCGGTGGTGCGCTCGGGGATTCGCAACCTCAGCGCCATCTGTGCAGTCCCCCTGCGCTCCTTCCCATCCACTCTGGACACTCTCTTCTTCGTCTTGGGCCCTCCCTCCCACACTCCTCCCAGAAACGCAGCGCGACTGTCGCACGCCAGCGCTTCCGAGCGAGCCTCGGTGGCGCCCGCGCCGTTGGGGCCGACGTCGATGCGGGCGCGGCAGTGGCAACGGCGACAGTGCACGTCCTGGCCAGCGCAGCACATTGCAGCATCCTGCCGAGCCCCTCCTGGAACGCAGCGCAACTTTTGTGCGGACTTTGACGCCTGCGAGGACGCCCGACGCAGCAGCGAAGGCTCTCCGGCGCAGACTCTCCGGCGTACTGTCCCTCGGTTTTTTTCTGGGCCACGCGCAAGTTCCCCTGGGGGTGGGGAGCTTTTTCCCTCGACGGCGGTGCCACGGTGGCCGTCGAGATGGCTCTCGATGGCCCGAGGTGCACCTGCGAGGGGAGCAGGAGGAGGAGGAGGAGGAGGAGGAGGAGGAGGAGGAGGAGGAGGAGGAGGAGGAGGAGGAGGAGGAGGAGGAGGAGGAGGAGGAGGAGGAGGTAGGAGGAGGAGGAGGGAGGAGGATGAGGAGAGGAGGAGGAGAGAGGATGAGGAGGAGGAGGAGAGGAGGGAGGAGAGGAGGAGGAGGGAGGAGGAGGAGGAGGGGAGGAGGAGGCGGAGGCGGAGGCGAGGCGGCGGCGGCGGCGGAGGAGGAGGAGGCGGAGGAGGAGGAGGAGGAGGAGGAGGAGGAGGAGGAGGGAGGAGGGAGGAGGGAGGAGAAGGAGGAGCTGCTGTTGTTGCTGCTGTTGTTGTGTTATTGTTGTGTTTTTTTTTTGTTGTTGTTGTCGTTTGTTGTTGATTCATTGTTCCTTGTTGTTTGTTGGTGTTTGTTGTTTGTTTGTAGTTTATTTTGTTGTTTGCTGTTTATTGTTCCTTGGTTGTTGTTTATTCGCAGTTCCTTGTTGTTGTTTGTTGTTTGTTGTTTGTGGTTGTTGTTTGCTGTTTGTTGTTTGTTGTTTGTTGTTAGAGTTTTGTGTTGTTAAGAATACTCTGTGCGATAACGCTTGTGATCGCCCCCGCCCCTCCCCCCTCCGATCACGTCACGCTGTTTTCCCCACATGTCTCAAGGAATCTTCCAGGGTTTCCAGAGAATCTCAAGGGTTTCCCAGGAACTCGTCGTCGTCGCTGTTGCGGGAGGCCGAGAAATCGAGAGCAAAGTCACAAAAACCTCGTTCCTCGAGCCTCGGACCTCGCTCTTCGGAGGGGGGGCGGAAGAGCTCGCCCACGCGGCAGATGCGAAAATCGTCAGTCGTCGCCGCCGCCGCCGCCCCCGGAGGGGGAGGAGGAGTCAGGAGGATGGGGGGCAGGAGGGGCAGGAGGATGGGGAGCAGGATGGGGCGCTCTTGGGCGCCCTTTGGCCCCTCTCGGGCCGCTCTTGGGGCTTTCTCAGGGCCCTCTTGGGCCAGCTTGGAGCAATCTTGAGGCTTCGCAAACCCATCGCAAGGCCAAGCATATAGTTCTTTGTTTTTGAAGGATTCTTGCCTCTCGGGGGCCACCTTGGGAGGCTTCTTGACCACTTGAAGCGGTATGGAGGCATGCTGCGAGCCAACTTCAGCTATGCTGGGCTACCCTGAGCCATCTGAGCTACACCGAGCAGAATTGGCTACAGATCGGTTCTCATCTTCCTCGCTCGCCGCCCGGGGCCTCGAAGAAGGCCCCGGGAGGCAAACACCCGCCGTGCTGTGATCGGCCCCCCCCCCCCCCCGATCACGGCCGTTATCGCGGACAGGACAAAAACAGGCTCTTGGCTGTCGGTTGTTGGCTGTTTGATGCTGGCTGTTTGTTGTTTGTTTGTTATTTGTTGGTCGCTGTTCGTTGGCTGATTGGTTGTTTGTTGTTTGTTACTTGTTGTGTGTTGTCGTCGTCCTCCCCGTGACCTGGCCCGAGACCCACCCGCGACCCGGCCCCCGACCCACCCGCGACCCTCTCGAGACCTACCCCGCGACCCACCCGCGATCCACCCGCGACCCACCCCGCGACCCACCCACATTATTTTAACGAGCAAATCGGCGCTGGCGGCGAGGTCGTCGTATCATTTGTAGAACTTAGGCGCTTGCGGCGGGCTTTTCATAGCCTCTCAGACTGCCGACGTCCCCGCCGCCCCCTCACTCTTATTCGCAGTTGCGGGGTGCTACGTATACAGACACCCTTCAGTGGATTCGCTGGCTCCCAGTGACAAGACATCAATCAGCACGGTTAGCCAGCGAATTTACGCGCCGCCGCCCTCCCCCTGGAAGGCACAGGGAAGACTCATCGGCGGGTGCTTGTGTGTACATATTTTCGTGGCTTACTGCCGTCGCAGTCTCCGCTGCCCTCGGATCCGGGCGTTTTTCTGAGAGGGAGCCCCTTAGGGGGCCTGCCAGGGGGGGCATGCCGCCCTCGCGGATTCGCTATCGTGCGGCCGGCCTATCGCCGACCGATCGGCGATGCATCGCCGATTCCAGATCGAGGTCTCCTCCCCGAGCCCGTCCCCATATCGTTGCACCCCCCCCTCAGTGCTGCCCCAGGTCTTCACCGACTTGGCCCTCGGCGAGAGGGAAAGCCTTGCGATCCAGGCGTTGCACCTTCTCACACCAAGCGCTCTCGCCGGGTTGTGGGGCCCCAGGACCCTCACAGATCGATCTGGCTCGAGAAATGGCGCAGAAAGATGGGGTCCAGGGCTCGCTCCGGCTCGGGTCGGGGCATCGTCAGATCTCGGGACCGCCAGTGCCGCCAGCGCCCTCTCGAAGACCTCCGGCCGAGCTCGAGTTTGGCGGACGGCAACGGGGGTGGCCAGTAATCAGGGGCAACGATAGAGGGGGATAGGCATAGGGGGTGATGCATCGACCCCCAATCGCCCATTGATCGCCGATAGGGGCCCGATAGCCCCAACCTGCCCGGGAAGGTGCGGACTCACTATCAGAGGCTTATCGCCGATCTATCGGCGATGTATCGCCGATGCCAGGTCGATGCATCCCCCCCCCATGCCAGTGCCCCCCTACCGCTGCTTCTCAAGTAAGCCCCGGGGGGATCGAGGGGTGGCGGGGACGCGGCTCCCCTGCAGGGGGCCCTGCACGCCCCCCCTGAACTGACTGCCGCGGGCCCCCAGAAGGTGCACGAAGGGTGCGCGCTCCCTCGAGCTCCGGCGTTGCGAGAGGGATGGTGGTCGGGCGCCTCGAGACGGGGGTCAATGCAAACGGGGGTCAGCCAGAGCGCCCGATCTTGCAGGACCCTGCACGAGCAGGGCTGCATTGACCCGGAATTGGGTGCAGGATCCTGCAGGATCTTGCGGGGTCCTTCGCGTGGACCCGGGCTCGGGTGCAGGCTCTTGCAGGATCTTGCAGGATTCTGCAAGGCCTGGCTGACCCGGGCCTGGATCGACCCGGGCCAGAAGAGCCCCGAGGTGAGAGACCGTGGGGCGACGAGACCTATGCACATCCACTGCTCCCGGCCAGGCCCATCCTGGGCCCAGGAGCGGTGTGTGTATGCCTCCCGGGCCAAGCCAGGAGGGCGTATACGCAGCTCTTGGGCCCAGGATTGGCCTGGCCGGGAGCAGTGGGTATGCATAGATCTCGTCGCCCTATGACCGCGGCGAGAGCTCTCTGGGCCCCATCGCCTCGGCGGCACTCTGCGGGCCGCATCGACCTGTGCTGCTCCCGGGGGCCCGAGGCCGGGCCGAGGCTGGCGTGCCAAGAATGTGAGGCCCAGGTCACATCCTCCTCCATCCTCCTCCATCCTCCTCCTCCTCCTCCTCCTCCTCCTCCTCCTCCTCCAGGAGGAGGATGAGGAGGAGGAGGAGGAGGAGGAGGAGGAGGGAGGATGAGGAGGAGGAGGGAGGAGGAGGAGGAGGAGGAGGAGGAGGCAGTAGGAGGAGTCCTCCTCCTCCTCCTCCTCCTCCTCCTCCTTCTCCCATTTCCGCCCCGCGTTTACTGCTGCCCCCGTGAACGAACACCTGATCGAGGCCGTGGCGAGGAGCCCGACCTGCGAGCCACCCGCCAGCCGCCTCAGGCTCGGACGGGCGCCTGTTCATGAGGATCAAGCACCGCAGGGCCGAGAAGGCGGCCTCGCCCTTCTCTCCGCAGTGCCCTCTTCCTCCCGAGGTCCTCTCTGTATGCCGCGAAGGCAGCGTTGCGAGAACTCAGGCTGACCAAGCCCGAGGACTCCGTGCAGACTAGTTCGGTGGGGATCGGGCGTCATTCTACGATTGCCTTCTCCTCCTCCTCCTCGTCCTCCTCCTTCTCCTCCTTCTCCTCCTCCTCCTTCTCCTCGTCGTCTTCCTCTTCCCGCTCTCGCCTTAGCACCGCGCGCATTCGTTTTCAAAGCCTGTTGCAGTTTTCATAGACCTGGCCAGCCGGGGTCCACAACAGGCGCTCCTACCAGGAAGCACTCGCAATTGTGATGCACATCGCGGTTCCCGTGATGTGCATCGCGGGCTTGGGGGTGCTTCGGAGGAGGAGGACGACGATGATAAGGAGGATGAGTAGGAGAAGCGGGAGGGCTGCGGGGGCCCGCGAGGGCTGGGTAGAAGCCCTTGAGCCAGCTCCCTGCGTGTCCTCGGCCCCTGTGCGGGTGCGAGCGGCGTGCAGTGGGGGCGGTGTTGTAGCAAGGATGGGAAGCTGGGCATGAGGCGACGGCCCCCTTGGCGCTAGCAGTGGCTGGGGTGGGGGGCCCCCGGCATCCGCCTCTCCCCTCCGGGCTCCTCGCACCCCCGCCGGTTTTACGGACGAGTCATCCCCATCGCGGAGAGGGGCCTTCCAATTCCTGGGAAGGGCAGGTGCCCTGCGTGCAGAGCCCCCTGCGTGCAGCCCCCTGCACCGCCACCCATAAAAGGAGAATCACCATCACCTCACCCTCCGCCTTTGTACCGCCATCGCACCGCTTTCAGGGCTCATCGGGGATGGGCCCCCGTGTGCCGACACGAACGTGTACGGTGGAGACCCATGCCAAGAAACACCCTGCTTGCCTCCAGGGTGCCCTGGGTTTCTTGGGTTTCGATGGTTTTCAGAGGAGCATGGCGTATTGATATGGATAGTTTTCAAGATTTCCAGATTTTCTTGTTCTTCCGCGCGGGCTCCAGGGACGAATGGTTGAGCGCATTCCGTCGCGCAGGTTCTTTGCGTGATGTGCGCGGTGCATTTTTTGCGCATCGGAGCGCCCTCGGAGATTCCAAGCTGCATTCTGTTCTGCTCTTGGGGGGGGGGAGCCGCGAGTCGCAGTTGCCGTGGCGCGATTTTCGAGGCAACCCCTTCGAGCGCTGTTCGCGGACGCAGGGCGCGGCGCGCGGTGCGCTCAATCGCGCGCGGTGCGGTGCGTGAATCAGCCGGCCGCGTCCGTCGGACCGCCCGGAAATTATTTTTGGATTGTAGAACGTTTAGAAAAAACGTTTTTTTTTTTTGGGGGGGGGGGGGCCTTTTTGCGCAAGCGGTTCCGGACATTTTCAAAAGGGGGTCGGACATTTTCATAAAAAAAAAAACCAGTTCTGAGGGGTGGAATGCGCCCGCCGCTCAGGACATCTGAAGAATTCTGAAATCCGAAATTTCCAAAGTTTTCGAAATTGGTTCTAGGATTTTCCAGAAAGTAGGCCGGACATGTTCAAAGACATTCCCGGATATTTCAAATTTACCCCCGGAGAATTTCCCAGAGTCGCGCGTGATTCGCCTCGCCAGGTCTTTGGGAATGAGCTGCGCGGTGCGCGGCCGCGGGCGACGGGGCGGCGCGCCACCGTCCCCCCTGCGCTCGGCAACGAAAGGGGGGATCAGCAAGTGACGAATAGCCCCGTGCGGGCGACCACTCGATTGCGAATGGGTGACCGACCAGCGGCGCCAGGCAGAGTAGACAATACTCGACGCAAAGTGTACCCCGCGCGAAGGCTGTTAGAAATCCCGGAAACCCTGGAACGTATCAATGGCACGTTGCGTCAATAAATTCATCTCGTTAGGTTTTGCTATGGGAAGCGTGACGTTCCCACACCAAAATTGAGTGGACGTCTTGGGTCTCAGTGTTGGGTGTCTGGTGGAAGGTTTTTTGTGGGCTGGCCTCCGCTGTACCCTCTTCTCTGTCCGACGTCTGTGGCCATGTGGGCTCACGCGCCTGGTCGTCTCTGAATAGCCCACCCACAACCACCCTGGGGCACCAACCTCCTGGGGGTGGCAGGTGCCTTGCGTGCAGGGCCCAAGTCATCGCCACCCATGCAAGGGGAATCCCCGTCATTTCACTTTTCCTCTTTTCACCGCTATCGCACCGCTTCTAGGACTCATCGAAGATACACAAACATCATCATCATCATCATCATCAACATCATCGTTACTCCCCGCCAGATTGGGTGGATCAGCCTCCCTGGCTCCTTCCCCTCCGTGCCCCCCCGAAGTGACGGCCTCCTACCTCTCCTCGAAGCAGGAACAACGTCATGCGCGTGAGCATTTGAAAATCCGCGCGGATTCCGTGGACGTTCGCTTGACGCCCCCCCTCCCTTCCGCGCGGATCGCACCAGAGGCGGCGTTGGAGGCGCTGCCAGACGGGGGCCCAGCGCCCATCCAGAGTCCGCGCGGACCTCCGCGAGGCTCTGCTTCCACCGCCCTTGCCCCCCTCGGCAGCACGCGCGAGCAGGCCCGATGCCCCCCCCCTCCGAGTGACGCGACCGCATCGGCGTGCCCTCCCGTTTTCCCCGCGGCCTGCCTCGCGGATTCTCCCCGGCGCCCCTCCCGCTGCCTCCTGGGGGCCGCCGGCCGGCCGGGCGGCCGACGGGGGTCGCCCGACGGGTGGGGGGCCCGCCGCGCACCTGGGCCCTTGGAGGGCGCAGGTGCGCAGGAGGTGGCGGCCAGCAGTGCAGGAGGTCCGTTTCGATCCACTTTTTTTTTTTTTTTTTTTTTTCTCTCTCTCTCTCTCTCTCTCTCTCTCATATATATATATATATATATATATATATATAGTGCGGGACGATCCGGTGCGGCGCCGATGATTGCACGGCGCTGGTTGTGCATCCCGGCGTGGCCGGTCCGATTCGATTCCAGCCCCGTGCGGATGCGGCCCGATCCGTGGCACATGTCGATTCGACCCAATTTTTCGATGATCTTATCGCCAATCTGGAAATAACCTTCACTGTCGTGCGGGCCCCATAGGGAATGGGCTCCCGCCTGAGACTTCCTCGCAATTCACTCACAGACGAGCCTCCCGCTTGATATTTCCATCATATTCAGGCCTCAGGAGCCCAAAAGGTGACGACAGTTACAGGTTCGAGGATGACCCGCTCGGAAAAAACATGAAGTGCGGGCCCCATAGGGAGGGGGCTCCCGCCTGAGCCTTCCTCACAGTTCACTCACAGACGAGGCTCCCGCCTGATACTTCCCCCATATCGAGGCCTCAGGAGCCCCAAAGTGACGGCAGTTACAGGTTCGAGGATGACCCGCTCAGATTAAAAACATGAAGTGCGGGCCGCATAGGGAGAGGGCTCCCGCCTGTGATTTCTCTTCAATTCATTCGTAGACGAGCCTCCCGCCTGGTACTTCCCCCATATTCAGGCCTCAGGAACCCAAAAGTGACGACAGTTACAGGTTCGAGGATGACCCGCTCGGATTAAACACATGAAGTGCGGGCCCCATAGGTGAGAGGGTTCCCGCCTGAGATTTTTTTGCAATTCACTCACAGGCGAGCCTCCCCATATCCAAGCCTCAGGAGCCCACATGTAACGACAGTTACAGGTTCGAGGATGACCCGCTCGGATAAAGATAAACATGAAGTGCGGGCCCCATAGAGAGGGGGCTCCCGCCTGAGACTTTCTCGCAATTCACTCACAAACAAGCCTCCCGCCTGACACGTCCCCCATATTCAGGCCTCATGAGCTCAAAAATGATGACAGATACAGGTTCGAGGATGACCCCCTCGGATTATAAACATGAGGTGCGGGCACCATAGGGAGGGGCTCCCGCCTGAGTTCCTCGCAGTTCACTCAAAGACGAGCCTGCCGCTTAATACTTCCCCCGTATTCAGGCCTCAGGAGTCCCAAAGTGACTTCGGTTACAGGTTCGAGGATGGCCCGCTCGGATTCGAAACATAAAGTGCGGGCCCCATAGGGAGAGGGCTCCCGCCTGAGACTTCCTCGCAATTCACACACAGGCGAGCCTCCCGCCTGATATTTCCCGCGTATGCAGGCTTCGGGCGCCCAAAGTGACGGCAGTTACAGGTTCGAGGATGACCCGCTCGGATTAGAAACGCTACGTGCGGGCCCTGTAGGGAGGGGGCTCCCACCCGAGACTTCTTCGCAATTCACTCACAGACGAGCCTCCCGCCTGATACCTCTCCCACATTCAGGCGCCAGGAGCCCAAAAGTGACGACAGTTACAGGTTCGAGGATGACCCGCTCGGAATACAAACATTAGCTGCGGGCCCCATAGGGAGATGGCTCCCGCCTGAGACTTCCTCGCAATTCACAGACAAGCCTCCCGCTTGATACTCCCAGCGTTTTCAGGTCTCAGGAGCCCACATGTAACGACAGTTTCAGGTTCGAGGATGACCCGCTCGGATTATAAACATAAGGTGCGGGCACCATAGGGAGAGGACTCCCGCCTGAACCTTCCCCACAGTTCACTCACAGACGCGCCTCCCGCCTGATACTTCCCCCATATCGAGGCCTCAGGAGCCCCAAAGTGACGGCAGTTACAGGTTCGAGGATGACCCGCTCGGATTAGACACATGAAGTGCGGGCCCCATAGGGTGAGGGCTCCCGCTTGAATTTTTTTTCGCAATTCACTCACTGACGAGCCTCCCGCCTGATACTTCCCCCATATTCAGGCGTCAGGGGCCCAAGAGTGGCGACAGTTACAGGTTCGAGGAGGACCCGCTCGGGTTAGAAGTATGAACTGCGGGCCCCATAGGGGAGAGGGCTCCCGCCTGAGATTTTCTTGCAAATCACTCACAGACGCGCCTCCCGCCTGATACTTCCCCCATGTTCAGGCGTCAGGAGCCCAAGAGTGGCGGCAGTTACATGTTCGAGGATGACCCGCTCGGATTAGACATATGAAGTGCGGGCTTCACAGGGAGGGGGCTCCCGCCTGCGATTTTTTTCGCAATTCACTCACAGACGCGCCTCCCGCCTGATTTTCCCCCCATAGTTAGGACTCAGGAGCCCAAAAGTGAAGGCAGTTACAGGTTCGAGGATGACCTGCTCGGATTAGAAACATAAAGTGCGGGCCCCATAGGGAGAGGGCTCCCGCTTGAGACTTCCTCGCAATTCACTCACAGACGAGCCTCCCGCTTGAGACTTCCTCCAGAGTCAGGCCTCAAATGCCCAACAGTGACGACAGTTACAGGTTCGAGGATGGCCCGCTCGGATTAGACACATGAAGTGCGAACCCCATTGGGAGGGGTTCCCGCCCGAGACTCCCTCACGCTTTACTCACAGACGACGCTCCCGCTCGAGACTTCCTCCGTATTCAGGCTAGGGGGTGAGTGGTGACGAAGTGATGAGTGAGCGAGTGATGATGATGAGTGGTGATGACGATGCTGCTGCTGCTGCTGCTGATGCTGATGATGATGATGATGCTGATGATGATGATGATGATGATGCTGATGATGATGATGATGATGATGCTGCTGATGATGATGATGATGATGATGATGATGATGATGACCGATGGTGATGATGTCCGATGAATGGGTGAATGCGTGAGTGAGGCGGAGAGTGGGAAGGAGGTTCCTGCGCCGAGGATGTCCAACGAAAACAAGAACCCCACTTTGGATGTGGGGAGAACGACAAAGACATAATCGATCGTCGATTCCTTAGAAAGTATGGGAAGCTATGGGAAGTGGGGGGAAGACGAACACCCAGAAACATGGAACATATGGGGAATCCTGGGATTCGTGTGTACTTATTTGAGTGTCCCTGGGCCCCCCTCACTACTGCAGGACTTCCCCGAGGGGTAGTGGGTGCTCCTGCGCAGCGCGGGGCCCACCACTCTGTTGGGCGCTCCACCTCTGGCGTAGGGCAATCCACCCCACAGGCACCAGTTAGCAAGTGCGGGCGCGCTTTTGCACTCGTCCCAACTTGACAGGGTCATGCCGCCTTCAGTGCCCAGGCGTTGTCTACAAGTCTCCGTCCGCCCTTAGCCCGAAGTGTATCCCTTGGAAGTGGACACTGGTGGTGGGAGGACATGCGCCTCCTCTCGTCTCTTGTCCTTCTCCTCGTGCTCCTCGTCGTTTTCCTCCCACCCCTCGCCTACCGGTCCCTTCTCGCTTCTGCTGCTGCTCCTTTTCCTGTTCCCCGTGCCCCTCCTCCCCCTCGCCTACCGTTCCCTTCTCGCTTCTGCTGCTGCTCCTTTTCCTGTTCCCCGTGCCCCTCCTCCCCCCTTCTCTCTTCTTCCACATTCGTATCCGCTCTCTACACCCAAGACCTGCTAAAACAACCCGTTGTCGTCGTCCTCCTCCTCCTCCTTTTCCTCTTTCTTGCCGTCCTCCTCGTCGTCCTTCTCCTCATCCATTCCTTTTCCTTATAACCAACTTTTGACTCTTCGCTTATCCCCACCAGCCCATCATATACGATCGCCAGGTCCGTTGCCTTGATGAGGACAGCCTAGAAGCATACGGTGCGACAGCCACCTTGGATGCCTTTCGGGTGTGTGTGTGTGTGGAGGGCGGGAACATTTGTTGTATGAGTCGTCAAAAGGTAGCCGAGCATTTTCTTTGGGTGGAGGGCAAAGGGTGACATCTGAAATCCCGCTTCGATGGATTTTCGAGGCTTGAATCTGCAAAAGGTGAATCAGAAGCCGGTTTGCATATCGAGATGCCAAAGCTCATACGGATTTCACCCTGAGCCCTCCACCCGAAGGAAATGCTCAGGTTAGGTTGAACAGGTCGACCTGGCGTCATTTTGGCTCTATGGGGTCTTCTTGGTGTCCTCTTCGGCACATGTTAACCTGCCACGGTCATATCATCGGGGAGGTTCTCCTGCACCACCATGCTGCCAATGCTGGTCCGAACGGGTTTCCAAACACG
>CAUYUJ010021754.1:0-23438 GCA_963575745.1 Prorocentrum cordatum | reverse complement strand
CCCGAAAGGGTACGCGATGCATTGTAGAGCACGGCGTGGCATGGTGTAGAAAAGCACCGCAAAGCGTAGTATCAACCTAACATTGCTTTGCATGCCGTGGCATGGCACGGGAAGTGACGCCAGCGCTGCAGCGGGAACACGAGTCGGAACGAGCGGAAGCGCGGAAATGAGGCCAGCACTGCAGCGGGAGCACGATTCGGAACGAGCGGAAGCACGGAAATGAGCACGATTCGGAACGAGCGGGGCCCGAAAATGAGGCCGGCGCCTCAGCGAGAGCAGCATTTTGGAAAAAATGCAGGCGAAAACCCAACTCCGGGGCATCCTGTTTGTAATAAACCAGTACGCCGGTGGGGCGAATACTTTCAAACCGTCATCAGGGGAAGAGGGAGAGTAGTATTCAGATTGAGTAATTGTTGAAGAGAAGGAGGGGGAGTCGGAGGGGGAGGGGGAGAAGGAGGTAGCATGCGGCCCTGGCTGTGTCACTCGTTGCCAATGCTTTGCTGAACGGTTTTAGAACAGCATTAGATCATGTTGCCCGCATGACAGAGGAGGAGGAGCAGAAGGAGGAGGAGGACAAGGAGGAGGAGGAAGAGGAGGAGGAGGAGGAGGAGGAGGAAACGGAGGAGAAGAGGTCGTGGTCCCTGGGGCCTCTTGGAGCGTTTTTGATGCCTCGGAGGATCCTCCTGGAGCCTCTTTGGTCTCTCATGGGGGCCTCTTGGGGTCATCTGTAGGCCCTCCCTGGTGAATCTGGGAGCCTCCCTGGTGATGCTCTACGCCTCTTTGGGCTCTCTTGGGGCCATCTCGGAGGAGATCGATAAAAAAAGGGGAAATCAATTTTGCGTGCCAGGCACGCCTGGTGCGCCAGATGCGCCACGTGCTGCGCGTGCGCCAGGTGTGCCGCATACTCCAGCCGCGCCAGGTGCGCCACATTCGGGGCACGTGCAGAGTGTCTCAGGTGCGCCTGCGCACGTGACAGCACACATCGGGAAACATGTCGGCCCCGACCATCCTTGTCGAAAAGGAATGCCCATCATTGTGTCTGGTGGGCCTGCGCACAGCAGGCCATACGCCACCATCCGCTCTGTCCCTGTCAAAAACCACTTGACAGTGATCGCGGGGTGGCCGCGCATGGTCCAGATTTAGCCGCGAGGTGCATGTTTCATTGTTCTGTCACAAGCAATACAAGCTGATCGCGGGCCCACGAACATGACTCATGACTTTGGCCCACAGGGTGCATTTCGTCATGTTTTTTTGATAGGGTGGTGTGGGAGGCCGCCTCGGGTTGGCCGCGCATGCTCCGAATCTGAAGGCAGAGTGCGTGTTGTATTGTTTTTTGACAGGGATGGTGGGGGGCGGCCCGCATGGTGTCCTCATGGTTCCTGGTTGGCTGCCGGTCGCCTGGGCGAGGGGGTGTATGTTAACAGGGAACAGTGATAAACCATGCCCCCGAGCAGGGGAAGGAGGGGCTGTGCCAGGGAGCTCCTTCAGACCACTCAGTCTCAAGGCTCGAGGGCTGGTGATTTTCAAGACGTGGCTCTCGCTTCAGCGCCGTGCTCCTTCGCTTTCAAGTCTGCACGGGTCTCGAGGATGATGGAGGGCGGGCCCTCTTCGAGCAAGGGCTCTCGCTTTAGCGCCGCGCGCATGCGTCTTGACACCTGCCACAGTTTCAAGGATGGAGGTCGGGTGGTTTTCGGAATGTGGTTCTCGCCTTAGCGCCGTGCGCAGTCGCCCTAAAGGCTCGCAGCAGTTTGAGACATTCGTAGGGTGGAAGTCCCAGGAACTGTGCTCTGGAACGAGTTAGGATTGAGGGGACGCAGCAGTCACGTTGATTCGTCGTGTTTATTTTTTGTCCCAGCGTTGGCGCTCTGAAGCGATTTAGGGTTGTCATGACGTAACTGTGAAGTTGATTCGCGGCGTTGAAGTCCAAGGAACGGTGCTTCGGCACAATTGGGGAGTGTCAGACGCTTGTTTTTCAATGGGGCAATTACCGCCATGGGAATACATGTTTGTAGGGACCTATGAAGAGGGAACTTGGAAGGGGAGTTTATGGCAACATCTGTGACTCGCCTTGGGCTTACACTGTTCATCCCCCAGAGCGCGTCCTGGCCAGGACTGCGAGAGGTGTCAGGGAGGCCCCCAAGTGGCGACAGCCAGCGCGAACGGGTAATCCCCACTTCGGCATGTCCATGCTTGCATCGGGGGGGTACGTCCCCGCAGACGCAGTTCCCTCCACCGCTCGCTCGAGCCTGGCGGGAGCCGCTGGCAGCCGGGGCTTCTGCGTCCGTGTTCCCCGTCAGGGCCAAGGCTTCTGAGAGACATAGAAGCACGGCCACCTAACGGCCAAACCTGAACCTCCTCCGCCTCCTCCTCCTCCTCTTGCGTTTCTTCCTCCTCTTCCTCCTCCTCCTCCTCTTCTTCCTTCTCCCTGGGATCCGACGTTGCGCAAAGACTGCAACTCCGCGAAACATCACAACTGGAGCCCTAGACCCCATCTTCCTGCCGCACTTTTCGATCTGGATCGATCTTTGATGGAACGGCTGGTGTGAGAAATTTGCAACGCCTGGATCTCAGGGTCCTCCTCCTTCTCCTCCTCTTCCTCTTCCTCTTCCTCTCCCTTCTCCTCCTCCTCCTCCTCCTCCTCTTCTTGTCGTTCCTCCTCCTCCTCCTCCTCCTCCTCCTCCTCCTCTCTCCTCCCTCCCACCTTCCACCTCCACCTCCTCCTCCTCCCCCCTCCTCCTCCTCCTCCTCCTCCTCCTCCTCCTCCTCCTCCTCCTCCTCCTCCTCCTCCTCCTCCTCCTCCTCCTCCTCCTCTCAGTATCTTTTTAACCGACCCCTCTCCCCTGTCACCGTCTTCATCCAGACCCCCACAGTGTTACGGGTGGTCTGGTAGGTAGCCAGTCTGAAGAGGGGCGGTGAAACGGGGACGGTGCTCATCCTCGGCCGTGGCGGCGGCGGCCGCCGCGCGGCGCGGCCGCAGTCCGACTGGGTGGGCGGCTGGGCGCCGACGCCGTGGGAGGACTCTCCGGAGGACGCTGGCGGCGCCCTCGGGGGGAGGGGGATTTTTCGT
The DNA here is from genome assembly GCA_963575745.1 of Prorocentrum cordatum. Classification (NCBI taxonomy): domain Eukaryota; class Dinophyceae; order Prorocentrales; family Prorocentraceae; genus Prorocentrum; species Prorocentrum cordatum. The sequence goes on along the minus strand of CAUYUJ010021754.1, from coordinate 20,371 downwards.
TGTCGCCAGAGGAGGAGGAGGAGGAGGAGGAGGAGGAGGAGGAGGAGGAGGAGGAGGAGGAGGAGGAGGAGGAGGAGGAGGAGGAGCGATGGGGTCCAAAACGGCTCCGACGAGTCGGCGCTTCAAGGATGGAATCCTGAGCGATGGGGCCTTCAGGATCTTAGAAGGGGCCAGAACGGCTCCGACGAGTCGGCGGTTCTGCAGCGCCGCGCCTGAGTTGGCCTGCTTCTCGGCTTGAGCATTTCCAGCACGTCGAGCCTGCGGAGACCCTGGAGCCCAGCAGGATCACGGTCCGAGTGGACCTTCGTTTTGGCAGCGTCCACCGCGCCAAGCTCTGGAAAGGAGTCTTGTGATGAGCGCCCTTATATCTGGCGCCAGATTTCTGCGTGGGGGCGGCGGCGGCTGAGAGCGCCACACTTCCCTGTGGGCAGCCTACTAGCCCAGTCCTGAGCGCTGGGGCCTAGGGCTCTGATGCCTTCCAAGTTGTCTCCCCCCGCCTTCCGGCCCCGCTCATCCCCGTCCAAGAGCGCACACCCCATCGCCCGTGCAACCAAAACCGGAGGCACCTTGGAGACAAGACGGGTGTCTCTTGTCATGGTAAGGATGGGTAATCTTGCCAGGGGCACCCCTGCATCCTTGCCTCCTCGGTCCGTCCTCGACCACTCGACGGCCAGCCCCGCTCGACAAGCTTCGGCATGGGCCTCGAGGCCCTTGCACCCTTGCCGCGCATCCCTGCTATCAGTTTGCACCGTGGCCATTTTGGCTCGAGCCCCTCGCGGGCCTCTCAGAGGCCTCCGGCGCCGCCCCTTCGCCGCGCGCCTCGCCGCGCCGCCGCGGAGGGGCCAGCCGCTCGGCGTCGGCTGCGCCCAGCCGTTCTGCGCCGGAGCCCTGGGCGGGGCCCCAGGTCGAGCCTCGGGGCCCCTTCGAGTCGGGCGACGTCCGCCGACCACCTCACCGACCATCGGTCGGATCACACAGCGACGACGGAATCGGTTGAAAAACGGCTCGCCTCCCCCCCTCCTCCTCTCCTCCTCCTCTCCTCCTTCCTCCTCCTCCCCCCTCCCTCCTCCTCCTTCCTCCTCCGTCCTCCTCCTGCCCCTCCCCCCTCCTCCTCTCCTCCTCCTCCTCGATCCTCCTCCTCCTCCTCCTCCTCCTCCTCCTCCTCCTCCTCCTCCTCCTCCGGTCCTGTGCCCAGGATCGGTGGGGTGGTCAGTTGACGTCGCCCGATGGAGGAGCGCGGTCCGAGCCGCCTTCGGGGGGAGGAAAGCCCACCCCGACGCGACAACTGGCGTTTGCTGAAGGGCCCTGGGCGTTTGCTAAACAGCCTTGCCCCGTTCGATTCCTTCTGTGGGTGCGCCTGCTGAGCGGCTTCGCGTGTCGGGGCGATCGTTCTGCGGGTGGATGTCCTGCCCTCTGCTCTGGGCCCGGAGGAACGCGAGGCCGAGGTCGAGCCTCCGTGCGCGGTCCGAGCCGCGGCGTTATATTATACAATACCTGCTTTTATTATTCTTATTATTAGACTTGTTACCATCATGATAAGTATCATTATTACTACTATTTGTATTGTTGGTAGTATTAGTATTATTACTATTCGCATTGCCATCTTTTTGTTCATTTATTTTTTGTTATATATATATATATATATATATATATATATGATTTTTTATTGATAATATTATTAATCGGTTTATTCACTTAATATTATTATGATTATTTGTTAATTTGTTGTTTTTTCCCGACTCGAGAGAGAGAGAGAGAGAGAGGGCCCGCCGCCGAGGCGCGCCAGGGACAGGCCTCCGCGAGAGGCGAGGCGAGGCGAGGCGAGGCAGGGCCCGAGCTGCAGAGAGCAGGGCCAGGGCCGCGCCGCCCTGGGCGCGGCCCCCCGGGGGCGCCGGGCGCCCCGCTCCGCCAGGAGAGCCGGCGGAGGGAGAGGTGCCCACACCTCGGAGTCGGGCCTGTCCCCCCACAGGGGGGATGTGCAAAAATAGTCCAAACATAGTCAGGGGACGTTTTTTTTGCTTTTTGTTTGTTGTGTTTTTTCTCAACAAAGAAATTAAGATGGAATATCTCTATATATATATATACAAACCATTTTGCAGTATATCGTTAAGTATGTTTCATTTTTCGTCGACGATCCCCCTGTAGGGGGGACACGCCCGACTTCACCACACCGCTACCCTTCCCTCATTTCCCCCTTCTTGGGCCTCCTCGGAGGCCCTCGTCGCCACCGCTGGACTCGCCCCGAAAGTCTGGTCAGAGCGCGCCCCAGGAGAGGTCCGCGGTATCGGCACAATTCGGTTTCCCAGAGAGGCCCCGCGGCGGCCACGGGCCAGCCAGGCGCTGTCTGGGAGACCTCCAGCGTGCAGCGGAGGCCCATGCCGAGAAGTACCCTGCTCGCCTTCAGGGTGCCCCAGGTTGCTCTCGGGTTTCGACGGTCTTACTGCGGAAGGCGTGGCGTTCCCACACCGAAGTGGAACGGACGTCCTGGAGTCTCAGGGTTGGGTTTCTTGTGGAAAATTTCTTGTGGTCGTAACTGAAGCAACTATTTTTTTCGTCGTTTTCGGCGTCCGTAGGCCGTTACTAAGGCGCGGGGCTGTCAGCAGCAACAGTGCGGGGATGTAGTCCCGGCCCCTGGGAGAGCATCGGGACTTCTGGTGACCCCGTATTGTATTGAACAAACCAGGACGTCGCAGGTTTGGGAACATGGATCCCGCCGATCCTCTCTCTTCATACCTCCATCGTGCTGAGAAAATGCATGCAGAGGTTTCTCTCGACGTGATCGGTCTCCAGGGGCCCTCGCCGGGCCCTGAGGCCCCTCCAGATCGGCTTTCGATGAGAACCCGGCCCTGGAGAGAGGGTCGGGACTTCGGGGAGCCCGTACCTACCGTTCGTTGAGAATATCAGAGGCGACCGTAGGGGCGAATAGCCCAGGGGAGAACGATACATGTATTCGGGTGCGCCGCTGATCTATGTCTTCGAAAAGGCTCCCGGGCGAATACGTGTAATGCCCGCCCCTGGGCTATTCGCCCCTATCGTCGCCACCGAGAGTATGTATACATATAACGGCGCACCGGGTCCGGGGGCCCGGGGCCGGGACCTCGACCGCAAATGTGCACCCCGGGGGGCCCGGAGGCTCGTCGGGGCTTGCCGGAGGCCTCCCCGGTCAGACAAGACTGCCCCAGAAACGCCCAAGACGGCCCAAGAAACTTCCAAGAGGCCTCCAAGAGGGCTCCGAGATGCTGAAGATGGCCTCCAGACGTCCAAGGACGCCCCCCAAGACGCCCCAAGAAGCCTCCAACATGCGTCCCAAGAGGGCCCCTAGACGCAAAAATTGGCCCATTCCCTTCGTAAAACGTACATTTTCAACAAAGTTGTCTTTTGGGCTTTCCGACGTTACAGGACGGCCCAAGAGGCGCCCAAGACCGCCCCAAGACGGCCCAAGAAGCTTCCCAGAGGGCCCCAGGACAGCCCAATAGGGCCCCAAAACGGCCCAAGAGGCGCCCAAGATGGCCCAAGAGGGCCCCAAGACGGGCCCAAGAGGGGGCCCAGATGGGGGACCACGAACCGCAAGCTCGAGCCTTCCGCCCCAAGAGGCCGCCAGGAGGCCCCCAGGAGGCCCCTCAAGAGGCCCCAGGAGACCCCAGACGACCAAGGACGCCCCCAAGAGGCTCCAAGAAGCCTCCAACATGCGTCCCAAGAGGGCCCCTAGACGCAAGAATTGGCCCATTCCCTTCGTAAAACGTACATTTTTAACAAAGTCGCCTTTGGGGCTTTCCGACGTTACAGGACGGCCCAAGAGGCGCCCAAGACCGTCCCAAGACGGCCCAAGAAGTTTCCCAGAGGGCCCCAGGACAGCCCAAGAGGGCCCCAAGACGGCCCAAGAGGTGCCCAAGATGCCCCAAGAGGGCCCCCCAAACGGGGGGCCCAAGAGGGGGCCCAGAGGGGGACCACCGAACGGCAAGCTCGAGGAGCCTTTTATATGCAGATGGGGCAGTTTTCCTCCCCGCCCCAAGAAGGCCGCCCGGAGCCCCCAGGATGCCCCTCAAGGAGGCCCCAGGAGACCCCAGACGTCCAAGGTCGCCCCCAAGAGGCCCCAAGAAGCCTCCAACATGCGTCCCAAGAGGGCCCCTCGACGCAAAGATTCGCCCATTCCGTTCGTAAAACGTACATTTTCAACAAAGTTGTCTTTTGGGCTTTCCGACGTTACAGGACGGCCCAAGAGGCGCCCAAGACCGCCCCAAGACGGCCCACGAAGCTTCCAAGAGGGCCCCAGGACAGCCCAAGAGGGCCCCAAGACGGCCCAAGAGGCGCCCAAGATGGCCCAAGAGGGCCCCAAGACGGGCCCAAGAGGGCGCCCCGAGGGAACCCCACGTGGGCCCAAGGAGGCCCAAGAGGGACCCAAGAGAGCCCCAAGAGAGCCCCAACATCGGTCACGCGGAAGAGCTCTCGCGTGACCGATGTTGGGCCCCCTCTTTGGGCTCCTCTTGGTGCTCCGAGAGGAGCCAAAGATGGCCCCACGAGGGCCCCGACGAGACCCCAAGAGGACCCAAGCAGGCCCAAGAGGGACCCAAGAGAGCCCCAGCATAGGTCACGCGGAAGAGCCCTCGCGGGACCGATGTTGAGCCCCTCTTTGGGCTCCTCTTGGAGCTCCAAGAGGGGCCCAAGATGGCCCCACGAGGGCCCCGAGGGAGCCCCACGTGGGCCCAAGGAGGCCAAAGGAACCCCAAGATGGCCCCAACATCGGTCACGCGGAAGAGCTCTCGCGTGACCGATGTTGGGCCCCCTCTTTGGGCTCCTCTTGGTGCTCCGAGAGGAGCCCAAGCTGGCCCCACGAGGGCCCCGTCGAGACCCCAAGAGGGCCCAAGGAGGCCCAATAGGGCCCCAAGAGGGCCCCAACATCGGTCACGCGAAAGAGCTCTCGCGTGACCGATGTTGGGCCCCTCTGTGGGCTCCTCTTGGAGCTCCGAGAGGAGCCCAAGGTGGCCCCACGAGGGCCCCGACGAACCCCAACAGAGCCCAAGAGGGCCCCAAGAGCGCCCCAACATCTCCTCTCCTTCCTCCTCCTCCCTCCTCTGCATCTTCCTCCTCCTCCTCCTTCTCATCCTCCTCCTTCTCCTCCTCCTCCTCCTCCTCCTCCTCCTTCTCCTCTCCAGGGGAATGAAAACCAGAGGATAGCTCACGGAGAGCCCAAGCACCCTCTTGTTGCATCCATCTTGGCTTCCAGATGGAGCCCAAGAAGGCCCCAAGGAGGCCCCTCAAGAGGCCCCAGGAGACCCCGGACGTCCAAGGACGCCCCCAAGACGCTTCGCGTCACCAATTTCTTCTCGCAACGATTCCTGGGTCTGTGACTCGACAGAACCTAAGCGCGCGCGAAGCGCGCGCGTGGTTCTAGTATGTATGTATGTGTGTATGTATGTATGGTTTGGCATGGTATGGCATGGTATGGTATGGTATGGTATGGTATGGTATGTATGTATGTATACATGTATGCATGTAGACATGCATGCATGCATGCATGCATATATGTGTATGCATGTATGTATGTATGTATGTATGTGTGTGTGTATGTATGTATGTATGTATGTATGTATGTATGTATGTATGTATGTATGTATGTATGTACGCATGCATGTATGTATGTATGTATGTATGCATGTATATATGTGTATGTATGACTGTCAGAGTGTATATATGTATGTATGCATGTCTGTATGTACGTATGTATGTATGTATGTATGTATGTATGTAGGTAGGTAGGTAGGTAGGTAGGTAGGTAGGTAGGTATGTATGTATATATGTATGTATGTATGTATGTATGTATGTATGTATGTATGTAGGTCGGTCGGTCGATCGGTCGGTAGGTAGGTAGGTAGGCAGGCATGCATGCATGCATGCATTTATGTATGCATGTCTGTGTATGTATGTATGCATGTATGTATGTATGTATGTATGTATGTATGTATGTATGTATTTATGTATGTGTGTGTATGTATGCATGTATGCATGCATGCATGCGTGTATGTATGTATGTATGCATGCATGCATGCATGTATGTATGTATGTATGTATGTATGTATGTATGTATGTATGTATGTACGTATGTATGTATGTATGCATGTATGTATGTATGTACGTATGTATGAATGTTTGTGTGTATATATATATGTTTAGGTGTATATATACATACACACATATATGTATATATATATATATATATACGTACACATATCGTGATCCCCAGATCCCACTCTATTTCAGGCGTCTTCGCGCGCGGGAGCCAGAGATCCCAGGCATCGAAAAATCAGGACGGAGGCTGTTTCCTCGTTTTCGGCCTCTGGAGGCCTTCGCTAGGCCCTGGGACCGTCGAAAAACGGCGGCGCAGGATGACAAGCCTGTACCCGGGAGTGGGTCCAGACTTCCAGGGACACTGTGTTGCACAGATCGCCGCATCGGACTTCCTCTAGGTACTGTGCGGCCGCCCCGGGTTCGCGACATGGGCCTGTGGCTGACCCAGGTTTAAAGGTGGCCCGGCCCAGCCCGTCCGCGAGGGGAGGGGTGAAGAAACAGGGGCTCGGGAGATATTGTGCAGCCGCCCCGGTTTTGCGACATAGCCGTGGCTGACCCGGGCTACCTGTAAGATCGAAATTGGAATTTCGGACGGGGCTAGGACGAGGGTAGAATCCGTTCGAGAGCGTTCTGGAACGCTCGTTCGGGAACGCTCTGAGAAGGCCGCGACGCCCGACGCGTCCTCCAAAGCCGCCAGATCTCAGAGATTCTCGATGCATCCCGAACTTCTCCTCGTCCTGGCTGGAACACAGGGCGACGAAGACGGACGGCAGTTCCTGCCCATCTTGAGCAAGACTCGCTGTCGGCGTCGCGCGGGCGCTGTCAGTGTGAGACAGAGATCGGCGCCACCCCGGCACATCTCTGCTACGTGGGCGCCGCCGCCCCCCCCCCCCCCCCCTCCCCCCCCAGGGGCGAAGCGTGCGCCGAGAAACCTTCGAGCGTAAGCTCCGTGGCGGGCGCTTTCTGGCCATGCCGCTCGGGAAACGATATATACTACAGGATGGCTATACCAATTCTCCGTTCGGGTCGGACGTGCGCCTCCGAGGTGTCATTGTGCGTCTCAAGAGAGGCGCCTGCTTAATAGCGGGCGCTGTTAACTTTGGGCAGCACCTGCCGTTGGGCATCGTGCTCATGTTTTCGTCCGCAACCGCTGCGGGCTTGCCAAGGCCAGCGCTGGCCCGTGCAGGCCCGTCCCCGAGGGGAGGAGGCAAAGGGAACTCGGGGAGGATCGAGAGCTTGGAATCGAAGAGCGAGGACCGACATTCTTGCATGCATCTTGTATTTCACGCCCTTTTTTGCCTCTGGAGGCTTTCAGGAGCCTTCTTCCCGAGATATCCAGGGACCTCCCAGAATATTTTTGCTTGTCAGATGTCCCTGCCGAGATATCCAGGGACCTCCCGACTTCTTTTTTGTCTGGTTGGTTGATGCATTCTCAGGCTTCCAGATGCCACTTCTTCCGATGGCCGCGGTTCTGTCAAAAGACGATGCAGAATGAGAGCCGGCACCATGGAAGAAAGAGGTCGAGATCTAGTCGAGTCTGACTCCCACGCTCGACCTCTGAGGTCCGATGTCTTGACTTCTTCAATTCGGGGTCCCAGGAAGTCTCGATCCCCTCCCTGGCACCAGCTTTCATCCTGAGTCGTTTTGGACGGTCCCGTGGCCAGGCGAGGGCCTCAACTCTAGAGCTCGAGGGAGGCCGAACGCCGAGAAAAGCCTTCGTTCTGTTCTTCCCATGCGTGGGATCTCTGGCTCCCGCGCGCGACCCTGGGCAAGGCGATTGTTGTTTATTCATTGCTTTGCTGATCGGCGCGGGCCCTCGCATCCCCCCCCTCCCCCCCCTGCCCTGTGTAGCAGATCTTGGCCGTTTCGGGCGCCTGTTCCAGGCAGCTGGAGCCGCCCCCTCCACAGGACGTACTGCTGCAAACAGTCGCACTACGCAGAGGTCCGGAGCCAGACCCCCCCCCCTTCCGCCCAATTGTCGAAACACCGAGTCAGAAAACGCTCACCAACGAAGTGCGAGGGAGGCCCGCGCAGCTTTCCGGAATGGAGGCGGAGGTCACCCGCAGGGGCGCGGAGCCGCTCAACCGCGCCTCGCGCGCCGCGGCCCCGAGCGGCGCAGGAGCCCCCCCTCTGTCGTCCTCCTCCTGTTTTCCTCCTCCTCCTCCTCCTCCTCCTCCTCCTCCTCCTTCTCCTCCTCCTCCTCCTCCTCCTCCTCCTCCTCCTCCTCCTCCTAGGAGTCCCGGTTCCGCCGCTTCGTGGAGCGCTTCCACCTCGGCCCCCAGCGCGCGTTCCCGCAGCTGCCGGCCGCTCAGCCTCGCCTGCGCCGCTTCTCCTCCGCGCCCCGCTTCCTGCTGGGTCCTCCCTGGGTGGCCACGTCAGGAGGAGGTGCAGGAGGAGGAGGAGGTGCAGGAGGAGGAGGAGGAGGAGGAGGAGGAGGAGGAGGAGGAGTGAGGAGGGAGGAGGAGGAGGAGGGGGAGGAAGGAGGGAGGAGGAGGAGGGGGGGGGGGAGGAAGGAGAAGAGGAGGGGGTTAGAGGGGGGGGGGAAGAGGAGGCGGAGTGATCTGGCGCGCGGGCGGAGGCTGCGTCGCGGCATCGGCTGCTGCTGTCGGCGCTGATTCGTCTTCGCCGGGCTGCTTACCTGCGCTGCATCAACTGCGGCGCCCACGATGCATCGGCGGTATCGAGGATCGAGGTTCGAGGTTCGAGGTCTTCGGATGTTTTCGCCGGGTCTTGTCGGCTCTCCCGCTTCGGGATATCCTCCAGCAGCTGCGCCTCGCCGAGGGCGTTCCAGGGGTTGTCCGGAATCTCCCAGACGGCCGCTTGAGAACGGAGTTTTGGCCCGACCAGGCAGCGTCAGGCGTTCGGGGGGGAGAGGCTCAGCGGGGGATGCATCGACCCCCATCGGGCGAAGAGAACGATGCACATGCATCGATTCTGGCCAAGCCCATCTTGGGCCCAGGATCGGTGCATATGCTTTCCTGGCCAAGGCAGGAGGGCATATGCACCGATCCTGGGCTCAGAATGGGCCTGGCCAGAACCGGTGTATGTGCATAGTTCTCTTTCCTCGACCCCCAAGCGCCCATTCGGTGCCGACGGGGGCCAGATTCGTTATCGACTCTCTCGCCGATCTGGCGGCGAGGCACCGCCGACTCCGGGTCGATTGTCCCCCCCCAGGCCTGGGCCTGGGGGGACCTGGGCCCCACCCCTCCTCCTCCTCCTCCCCTTCCTCCTCCTTCCTCCTCCCCTGTCCTCCTAAACCCCCTCCTCCTCCTCCTCCTCCTCCTCCTCCTCCTCCTCCTCATCTCCTCCTCCGCCTCCCTCCTATCCTCCTCCCTCCTCCCCCTCCCCCTCCCCTCCCTCCTCCACCACCTCCCACCTCCCTCCTCCCTCCTCCCTCCTCCCTCCTCCCCTCCTCCCGTCCCCCTCCTCCCTCCTCCCTCCTCCCCTCCTCCTGCTCCTCAACCGGCTCCTCCCTGCGCCTCCCTGCTCCTCCCTCCTCCTCCCTCCTCCGCCCTCCTCCGTCCTCCTCACCTCCTCCTCCCTCCTCCTCCCTCCTCCTCCCTCCTCCCTTCTCCTCCCTTCTCCTCCCTCCTCCTCCCTCCCCCACTCCCCGAGACGGTCCTGGTCCACTGCTTCGAGCTATGGCCCGACCGGGGGACAACGTTAGGCGCTAGGGTTGAAAGTCGGGCTTGCCCCTTCTACAGGAGGAGTATCAAACAACTCGTCCACAATCCGTCTGGAGGAGGACATGCCCGACCTGACGCTGGAGAGGCTCTGTGAGGGACGGTCGTATCGGCCCATCGGTCGCCCAGGGGCCGCCGACGGGTGCCGGAGAGAGCCCGCCCCGCCTGGGACCGTGCAGGCCTTTTGCTCTCGGAGGGGGCCCACTGCCGATCCATCGGCGATGTTCGGAGAACAAAAAACAGTCAGGAGGGGAAACAACACATAGACGCAATCATGCGTCGATTCCCCAGAAGATACTGGAAAATATGGTGAGTGGGGGGGGGGAAGACGAACATCCAAAAATATGGGGATTTGAGCCCGAGGTCGTTTCCACTAGACCGCGTTTTGCTAAAGGGTGGTTCTGTCCATCCCCGAACAGGCGATCGCAAACATGGATCAAGGGATCAAGGGGGCGTGGACTAGCGACGCGCCCCGTTTCCAAGGCGGCCCTGGCCGCACGTCGGGGATGGCACCTCCCCCGACCCATGGATTTGGCGACCGCGCGCCGAATCCATGGATCGCTAATCTATGTTTACGCGCTCCCGAAAAAACGGCAACAACATGAACTTTCGACGGTCGGCCCACATGTCTTGGAGGACCGCCGACAGTTTATGTTTGCGTTTTGGGAATAACGACCATCATACCTGCTTTACCACGGCCAATCAATGCATTCTGTTTTTATGGATGTCATTCCATGCGTGGCATGCTCTCCCCCTCCCCACACTCCCTCCCCGGTGCGCGGAGCCCGCGGTTCAAGGGGGACCACAATTGGTGACCCAGGGAGGCAACCTTCCTTCTCCTGCCGCTCCTCCCCTGGCCTCCCAGATGGTGTCCGAGCAGATGTCGTCGGAGGCTTGCGATTTGGAGCCAGATTTTCTTGCGCTGACGTCGTCGATGCATTGCCGGCGAAGCGTTGGCGATGCGGCACGATCCTCCGACCCCATCGGGCTCGTTTGGGAGGTCTCTGTTCTCTCTTTCGTCCTGCTCTCCACTGGCATCCTCTTCTCGTGGCGGTGTCGGAGGCGCCGCAAGGGGTATCTTGGGAGGGTTCGTGCGGCGAGCCAAGACATCCCGGCGGGCCTCCGAGAGCTTATGCTCAAGTGGGGCGTGTCCCTGCACAGGAAGAATATTCAAAAGTAGTAAAAAATCGTATGGTGTCGATTTGTTTAAAGATTATGTTTGGTCATTTTTGAATATGTTTGACTATTTTTAGTTTTCGTCCAAACCCGCCTGTAGGAGGACGTGCCCGATGCAAGCTTATGCCTGTGAGTTGTCTTGTTCTTCTACCCCCCCCTCCACCCTTCCCTTCCCTCCGAGCCGATTCTAGGCATTTGCTGCAACGACCGGCGGAAGCGCGCAATGACGTTTTCACCTGCCCCTTAGGTAGTTCAGTGCCAGGTGATTTGGACCATCATCCCCTCTAGTTGTACCACCTTTTGGACTAGCCAGGCCAGACCCTCGCCCTGATCGGCTCCGCGGTCTTGGCTGATCGTCCAGCCCCCCATCGCGGTGATGGATCTCTTGGGTCTCCCTCTTCTTTCCAGACCGCGGCCTGTAGCACGCGGCCACGCCCTGACCGTCTCCTCCCCTCCCCTCTGTTATCTTCCCTGCTGCTGCTGCTTCTGATGATGATCCTCCACCTCCACCTCCTCCGCCATCACACTCCTCCCTCCTCTTCCTCTCTGCCTCCTAGTCTCTCTTGTTTCTCCTCCCTTCTTCATCCTTGTTACCCGCTCGTCGTTAGCACAGCTCTTTCGAGTATCTCTCAGACGCCTGGCCCTCTTTGCTGCACCCTTGCGGAGATGTTCCACGGTTTGGGATCGGCGCGGTCGGTGACGTCTGGCCAGGTTGAATCCCACCATGCAGTACCGGATGCTGCGGACTGCTGCGGAGACCGATTTACCGCAGCTTGCTACGGGGGGGCGAGGGCTTGTCAACAACCACGGGGCCAGAGCCACTGCATAATTAAGCCTTGGGTTGAAACATGTGCCTGTTCACCCTCGACGGAGGATGATGATGAGGGAGGGGAGGAAACGGAGGGGCCCGGGGTCTCTTTGATGTCCCTGCAGGGGCTGGGTAGGACGTGGAACTCCTGACGGCTTTCAGCTGCATTATTCCGCTCATCATCATTCGGTGTAGCCGAGAAGCATTACGGAGATGCCCATGACGGCTCTCTTGTTACAAGGAGGGCGCCGATCACTGCTGCATCTGACAACCATTGTGTTGTTTGACATTATGCTAGTCAAGCTGGTTTACGAGAGAAGGGCTACTTAAGGTTGTACTCTCTAGGTTCGCCGTGCGCAGGTGAAGGCGCAACCAACGCAGGGAGGCTGCTGAACCAAGGCATTTGGCGGTTGCATGGTGGGATCTCGGCGGAAGTGGGATGCTGAGCTACGTCGATTTGTGCCACTCTCTTCCCTGCCAGGATGTTCGGGCGTGAGCTGAAGAGCTGACCCAACTTGGGCAGTGCGACGCCAGACAGACCGCGGTCGACCTACCCAGAGATCGGACGTCGCGAACAAACATCGAGCATCGCGAAGCATCACGAGCGGAGACCTCGACCAAATCTTCCCGCGACAGCTCTCGAGGCCAGATCGAGCCGCGAGCGCCCCCGGGCCCGGATGTGGGCGAAACATCGCTGGGCGCGAACCCATTGCGACGACCAGACCTCGGGTTGCTTGGCGGCGCGCAGAGGGGGGTAGGGGGGAGGGGGGAAGGCTTCTCAGATGTAGGATGCAGCTTAGGAGGCGCCGGCCTTACATCCACATAGAGAAGGCCCGCGCCTTCTGAGAAGCAGGGGTGCTTCCGAGAAGCCTTCCTCCCTTCCCCTACCCCCCTCTGCGCGCCGCCGAGTTGCTGCGGGCCAGGCGGCCTCCATCGAGCGCAAGACCGCGCAGGGGCGCGGACCTCCGCCGAGTGACTGCGCGCGTGAGCGCCCTCGACCGGCAACAGGCGTGACTCGATGTCGGCGAGGCGCGCAGGCCGAGCCGCCCTCAGCCCAGGCCCCCGTCGCCTTGCACCGCGCCTCCTCCTCCAGCCTGCTGGGCTCTTGGGGCTCCTCGGCCCGAGCAGCCCAGGTATCTTCGAGCTTCGAGCCTCGAGCCTCGAGCCTCGAGCGCCGTCGGCGTCGTCGCCGCTGGCGCCCGGACCTCACATGGCTCGTCGTGGCGATCGAGGTGGGTACGGAAAGAGTGGGTGCGAGGCTCAACAGCGTTTCCGGTTCCTTTTGAACAGGACTCGCTGTTTACATCGCCGCCCCGGACGTTTTGTTCGTGGGAGACAAAAAGCCGCCTGCCCGACAGCGGCCGCTGTCGGTTTTGGACAACCTTCGTGATTGGGCCCACTTCGGGCGCTCCACCCTGGAGAGGCTCGGTGTGGAAGTCTCTTCTCTCCCCCCTTCGGCCTCCGGAGGCCCTCGCCGGGCCCCCGGGCCGTCAACACCCGGCTCGGAACGAGAGGCTGGCCCCTGGGAGGGGGTCCATGCTTCCGGGGGCCCCGTGCTTCGACTGCACGTTAGAGCGACCCTTCGCTGGAGTGGCCTGTGGTGCGGGCCAGCTGGGGTCCTCCGACCGCTGAACTCTAGGCCTCCTAGATGGGGTCCGAGCAGGTGTGGTCGGAGGATCGCGCCGCATCGCCGATGCATCGCCAATACATCGGCGGTTCATTGGCGATGCGGCGCGATCTTTCGACCACACCTACTCGGACCCCATCTAGGAAGCCTCTATGAACACGTACGCGATGCGACAGCATCGGCTCGGCGCTCTGTCGAGGTCCTCGCCCGCCCCCCAGGGTGCCGCACTGCGGTGGCAAGCCGCACCCTGTGGAGGCCGCGCCCTTGGGAGTCGCCGAGGGCTCCCCCCCCCTTGTGCAGCCTTCAGGGGCGACGTCAGGGGGCGAAGGTCGATTTTCGAGGCTTTCGGATATTTCCACCGCTCGGGGGCTCTCCAGCCTCGGGATGCCCTCCAGCAGCTGCGCCTCGCCGAGAGCGTTTCTGAGGCGCCCAGATCGACCTGAAGGGCCGCTTGAGAGCCGAGTTATGGCTCGGAGGCCAGGGGGCAACGCAGGGCGTTAGATGGGAGAGGCTCAGCGGGGGATGCATCGACCCCCAATCGCCCACATCAGTGCTGATGGGGGCCAGATTCGCTACCGAGTCTCTCGCCGATCTAATGGCGATGCATCGCCGATTCCAGGTCGATGTCCCTCCCCCCCCAAGGCCTGGGGCGGAGAACTGGGTCCTGGGAGTCCGTCCAGGCCACTGCTTCGAGTTCCTCCTGGCCCCGGCAATGGGGGCGGGCCCAGATCGCCGTGAGGGAGCAGGGTCCTGAGGGGGGGGCCGCCCTGGGCCGTCCAGGCTCCCTGCCCGTCGGAACCGACCGAGGATGAGAGGATGCTCCAGGACCCGTTTCCCTCGGGACCCCCGTCCCTTGCCCCCGATGCCGTGAGCCTTTCGCCACGTGGGCCCCCAGAGGTCTAGAGCCTTCCCCCGGGACCGTTGTTTCATCCCTCGGAGCGTGAAATACCTACCCCGCTTTCGCTTCCAGGAAGAACCAAGTCATACCACGCGCCTCCTCGTCAAGCGGCCTGACCAGTACAGGCCGTAGTTTGGCATCGTTTGGTATCTCTTGGAAGCGAGGGTGGTCAAAAGCGAGGTAGGTTTGTTTTTCCCCTTAATCCCGAGTCGCTTTTCGATGGTCCCTGGGCCCGGTGAGGGCCCCCCCCCGGAGGCCGAAGCGTGCCAGACGGAGCCCGCCCGTCGCGACCCGAGCGGGCCTGCGTGCCCCGCTGCGCCCTTCGGCCGCTCCCGCCCGCGTCGGGGCCTCTGCGAGGCGGCTCTCCACCTACGAGGAGGAGGAGGAGGAGGAGGAGGAGGAGGAGGAGGAGGAGGAGGAGGAGGAGGAGGAGGAGGAGGAGGAGGAGGAGGAGGAGGAGGAGCAGGAGCAGGAGCAGGAGGAGGAGCAGGAGCAGGAGCAAGAGGAGGAACTATCTGAAACTACTTGCCCACGGACCTCTGCCCTCACGGTTTTTTGTAGCGTCGGGCTGGCTGCCGGTGGAAGGCACTTCAGCCCGACGCCTCTGACGCTCCTCCCCCCCCCGGGTCACCCGCTTGTCACAATCGGGGCCTCTCGCCGCCCTCAGCAAGCGCTGGGCAATGGCCTGCGTTCGCTGCTCCTCCGCCTCCTGACGCAGAGCCTCTCTCTCTCGCCAGTCCTTGCGGGCGCGGGTGACCTCAGGGGGCTCGGTGGGGGGGGCCGCCAGTCTGGCCACTGCTCTCCCCTCCGTCCCCGTCCGACGACTCCAGCCGACGACCTCCCCGAGCAGCCATGGCCAGACCGACGGCCTTGGGTGGCCCCTCCCGCCGAGGAGACAGATTCTGCTCGATGCGCCGCAGGTCCCCCACTCCGTTCGGAGTGAGTCCCAGGCAGCTCCCCCCGAGGAACCGTGCATCGACGGTAGCATACCATGCCGCAGGCCGTGCATGCGTGCAGGGACCCTGTGCGCGACCAGCGTGGCCGGGTGCGACGGGCGAATTTTCCGAGCGGGGCCCCCGACGCCGAACACACACTCCCTCGGTCCCTGGGATTTGGCACCTGGGGGGCCCTCGCAAGTGGTGGCCGCACACCGACACAATGTGGAACTCGAGACAGGGCTGGACCCAAGCGCTGTTTTGCTGGACGTCGGCTGTGTTTTGTGTTTCGTTTTGGAGGGGAGGTACAGCAAAACAGGTGGAGCAAACCGAACAACAAAACGACAACATAACGAAAAGCAGCGTTTAGGTCCAGCCCTGACTCGGGACCGCCACCTCGCACTGAGAGCAGCACCGCTTGCTTCCAGCTCTGCCGAGTTGGCGAGGTGAGTCCCCAAGCGTACGCTCTGGCTTCGGCAGCTTCTGCACAGGGGGTTGGGCGGCTGGCTCTCGCTCTCTCCCGCCTCCGGCGAGGCGGCCAACCTCAGCGCCCTGCGTGCTCTCTTGCGCACCACTAGTCAGGAGGGGGAAAACACACACACAGACACAATTAATCGTCGACCCCCAGGAAAATATAGGAAAATATGGGAAATTTTGGGGAAGAAGACAACAACCAAGAACATATGCGAAAACATAGGGAATCTTTTGATTTGTGTGTATTTATTTGTGTGTCCCAGGGCCCCTTCAATTAGCGCAATGGAGTCGATCCGATCCGTTTCGGGCGCCCTGCCCACCAAACCCTCCTCCCACGCCAGCTCCGCCCCCGTGCGTTCAGGTCTTCTGGCCTCTCATCCGGATGAGAAGGGACCCAGGTGACCTCTGCCTCCTTGCACTGGCGGTTGCTCCAGGCGTCTCTGGCGCGGGGCCCAAAGGTCCTCATTGGATCCCGTGGCCCTGGGGCGCTCCCAACGGACTCTCCAGGTTCTCGCGACCGTCCGATGGTCAGTGACAGAGACGAAGCTTGACCGAAGCTGCTCCAGCGCGAGCACGAACGATCACATCTCAGCTCCAGGTACAGTGTGCCTGGGGCCCAGGAGAGGGACGGCCAGTGCAGCGCCCACTCTCCACTCCCCATCTTCCTCCGCAGGAGGGGGAGGTGGAGGAGGAGGAGGAGGAGGAGGAGGAGGAGGAGGAGGAGGAGGAGGAGGAGGAGGAGGAGGAGGAGGAGGAGGAGGAGGCGAGGGACAGGGAGAGAAGGGGGGCGTTGATGGCTGCTATGCTGGCTCCGCACCGCCTTCGCCAGGGGTCGGACGAGCAGCGGCCTCCAGAGCCATCTCCAAAAGCGTGGGGCTGCTGATTAAATCTCTGCATCCCTCCTCCTCCTCCTCCTCCTCCCCTCCCCCTCCTTCCTCCTCCTCCCTGCCTCCTCCTCCTCCTCCTACTCTGCATCCCTCCCAGTCCTCCACCGCTCCAAAACTCACCTCCCTCCCTTCTAGAAGACCCTCATCGAAGCGAGGGTGGTGAGGGGGGCTGGCGGCAGTCCTCGAAGCCACAGAGCAGGCTCAGAGTCCGCTTGCGTCATCGCAGCGGGGACGAGGGAGTCCGTCAAATGGAAGTCCTCGTAGTCCGTGTTCTTGGGGCACAGCCAGATCCTGTGCATGAGGGTCTCCTCTGCCTCTTTGCATCTGTCGCATATCCTGCTGGGTATGAAGTATCCGCTGTCCGCTGCCCTGGTCTTGTTCCACTGCCCGCCTGTGACCACTGCCACATTTAATCCAATCGTATCCAGTTGTTCTTTCTTCTCGAAGCGTTTGTGCTTAGCTCGGATCTGCCAAACATCAGCTCCATGGTGTAGTCCAACTCCTTCAGGGTGCTGAGCTGTTTTCGCCCACAACTGTTTGGTAATATCCTCCACGAAATCGTCGATGAGCGGCTGGAAGCAACCGTTTGCCTCGAAGGTCCCGTCCAGCGACGAGGGGATGTCCCACTGCTCCGCCATGTCTTCATCTCCGACAGCTCGGGACCAGCTCGTCGCCGTCGGCGCATACCAACCCACATCCATCAATGTCGCCCGCTCTGCTCCGACTGGCCCTCGAACTCCTCTCCATCGTCGAGGTCCCAGTCCAACCGATCTCCTTCTTGTGTGGGTCATGCTTTCAGGACCCTGTGGTGAATCTCTGGAAAGCGCTGCCACAGTTTGATCCATTCCTTGAGGATCGCCGTCCTGAGAGCTATAGCTGGATCTCCTTTCCACATCTCTTCCGCCAGCGTCGTAGTAAGTCATCGACCTCTAGCCATACCTCCAGTTACTTGCCCTGCTTGTCGGCGTAGTCGCTGAAGTTCGTGAGCCGCCATGCCGAAGGCCTGGTGTCCACAGACTGCCTGCGGAATGGCTCCCGTTATTCATAGTTCTTTTTTTTCGTGCCAGTGCTGCAACTCGGCGCGATCTGATTATCTTGGCGAGCCTCTTCTTGGCTTTGTGTCGACGGAGGGACGCTTTCGCCGTGATCCGCTTGCGTCCTGCCGAGGTGTCTGTGCCTAAGTCCACCGCCACAGTGGCCGTCCGGATGGGGATCCCCTTCTTGCGCAGCTCCTTCGCGGTCCTCCTGACATCCTTGGTGTGGGAGCCAAGGAGCACCGACTTGCTGGACACCAGCATCCTCTGCTGCCCGAGGCCGTCCATGATGAGAGAGGTGACCTCCTTGATCGCATCGCGCACTCGAGCTCTGGAACCTTCCACCCTCGCGACAGTGTCGTCGACGAACGTCCACAGACACGAGGTGGGAGCTCGACGAGGTGCTCGGTCCAATGCGGGTTGGAGAAACAACTTTGCCAAACCCACTCCATGTGCTGAGCCGCGATCTGGTAGGCCAGATGGCTTCGCACAGAATGCTGCGCTCCTGCAGGAACCTTGGCCCGATGAGGGCCGTCACTTCTAGGGCCGCCACGACCGATGGGAAGCCCGCCTTGACTGTAATGGGAATCAGGATGATGAACGAGGCCGTGTCATAGAACTCTCGACATCCAATAATTGTGTCATGGCTGATGCTCCCAGGCTCCCAGCTCCGCCCCCACCTCGTCAAGGCATGCCCTCAACAGGGCCGCCCTGAGAGCGGAGCTGCCCTTGAGCGATGTGTCCCAGTGTGCCTCCAGACCAGCACTCCAACGATCGCAGCATCCTCCTCTCGCTCTCGACCACAGCTTGATCGGGAGCGTCACCATACCCAGAACACGGTCTCCACTTTTGGGTTTGGCTGCCAGTGCACACTTGGTGGCTGCCAGTTGCCTCGGCCAAGTAACCTCCGGCTCGGCATACTGTAATAGTTGGAGAAGCCATACTCGAGCCTCTTTCGGCGCCCTCTCGATATCTTGCGGTTCCAATTCGCCGACACCTTTCGCCTTAGAGGCGAGAGGCGGACGATGATCTGATGGCGCCGTCAAGGCCCTCAAGTGTGAGCTGTTCAATGTCTTCCTCCCATGCCTTGGTCCTCATCAGGTTCAGCTGCTCTGCGATGTCCTGCTTGGTTTCCACTGGGTCCGTCCATATATATGCTGCCAATCCGACTTCTTGATTGATATCATAACATGTGGGTCTGCCATGCCCTTGTAGTAACCATCTCAAAACTGGGGCACTGCTGCTCTTTAACATGACGGTGTAGTAGTCCAGCTTTGCTATTCCATGCAGTTTTGGCCCACTTGGTGAAATTTCTCCTCTGGTTGGTGAAGCTTCTCGCCATAGCCGTCGCTAAATCTCCTTCTGACTGGTTGACTAAGCTCTGGATCTGGGCGACATCCAGGTCCCTTAGGTTTCCCAGCATCTCGTAATAGTTGTTGCGTGCTTCTTGCCCGTGCTTCCTGCCGAAGACCTGGTTCTTGCTCCAGCTGCTGGAGCGCTTTCATCTGCCCGAGCGAGTCCGTCAGGCACTTGGCTTGCTGGCCAGGATCCGTGTCATTGGAGTGAAGGGCAAGGTACCAGATCAGCACCGCATTCATGCCCTAGTGCTCCGCCACGTCGAGCTTCATGTGGGTACGCCCTGGCGTGGGTCGGGCCTTGACCCGCCTGACCTCGAAGCCACCAGCCCAGCCTCTGTAGTGTACTGCTTCACCTGCTTTGATATCGTCTGTGATGATGGCCACCTCCTCCAACCTCGTGACCGACTCTGCGTAGATTTTGGTGGCTGTCTTTTCTGCCAGCTCATGTCCTCATGTCGGTGGTCTCGAACGATGAGGTCTGTGTCCGAGGCCTTCAGCTCGTCCGATAGCTCAGGAGGACCCCAGTCCGCAGTCATCACTTGCTGCCACGTGTCACTCGTGATGCTGAACTGTTTCACCGTGGTGCTAGTCTCCGTCTCCTCTGGCATCCCCTGCTCCTGGAACGCCTCATGCAAGTGTGTCTCCAGGCGCTCCTTAGCACGCTGCTACTTTCTCGCCTTTTCGCTGTGCTCTTACTCTTTGGGTTAGGTGCCTTCTTTGGCTTCGGCGGGGTGGCGAGCTTCTTAGGAATGATCAGCTTCTTGTGCCACCATGTGCTGGATGCGCCTTCGATGGACAGGGTGAGCCCGCAGTGTGTCCTCCACGGCACCGTCCTGACCGCTTCAAGCTTTACCTTGTTCCCTACCTAGGCTCTGCCTAGAAGGGTTCTTACGCTCTGTGCTTAAAGGGGCTGGGCAGTGGAACACGCCCCGGGCGGTTCCCCCAGGATCCGCCCCGCGGTTCCCCCAGTTGCGTCCCATTAGCTTAGCGTTGCTTATCTCATCTTAGCTTAACCTAGCTTAGCTTAGCTTAGCTTAACTTAGCTTAGCTTAGCATAGGTTAACTTAGCTTAGCCGAGCCCAGCCTAGCTTTGCTTAGCTTAGCTTAGCTTAGCCTAGCCTAGCTTAGCTTAGCTTAGCTTAGCGCAGCTTAGCTTAGCTTAGCGCAGCGCAGCGCAGCATTAGCATACCATAGCATATCATGTCATAACATATCATATCATATCATAGCATATCATAGCATAGCATAGCGCAGCATATCATAGCGCAGCATATCATATCATATCATAACATAACATAGCATAGCGCAGCATAGCATAGCATAGCATACCATGCAGGTGTAGATGTAAATGTAGCTGTCGGTGTAGATGTAGATGTTGCTTTCCTAAATGCTCCAACTCCCAGGTAGGGTCGCACTGTGATAATC
>CAUYUJ010021753.1:0-132500 GCA_963575745.1 Prorocentrum cordatum | reverse complement strand
CCCTGTGGGCATGGGTGTGTGTGTGTTGTTGGTTCGTCACCCACTGCGAAATGCCCGGGATGGTATTCGGATGCTGCCAAGGGCAGGCGGCTCCAGCATCGGACCGATCAATCGAAGCGGCTCGGCCCGCTCATCGAGCCGGCAGAACTCGGCGGACACCTCGAATCGGCGGAGCTCGCAGGGGGGAAGCGGGTCCTGAGAGAGAAACGGGTCCCGGACCTCGGGACCTTCCCCCCAGGCGAGATCTCCTCCTCCGCTTCCTCCTCCTCCTCCTCCTCCTCCTCCTCCTTCTCCTTGTCCTCCTCCTCATCCTCCTCCTCCTCCTCCTCCTCCTCCTCCTCCTCCTCCTCCTCCTCCTCCTCCTCCTCCCCCCCGCCTCCTCGGGACCTGAGCCGTTTGCTGACAATCCCAGGGCCCGTGGAGGGCCTCGCGGCCCGAAAACGGCGACAGACCTCAAGACCCTGATGGGCCTGCTTTCCACCACCACCACCACAAGTTGGAGGGGGGAAGGAGGTAGAGGAGGAGGAGGTAGAGGAGGAGGAGGAGGAGGAGGAGGAGGAGGAGGAGGAGGAGGAGGAGGAGGACCCCTCCCCCTCCTCCAAGTCATGGTGGTGGTGGTGGAAAACAGGCCCATCAGACCCGTCTCCCTCAGGACCCGTTCCCCCCATGGCGGCAGAAGCCGACAGGGTCGAGTCGGGTCGAATCGGAAACGAGATCGTGCCAACCGTGACCTTCCAGAGAACCAAAAAGCAGCCCTCCAGACCTGCTGACTTATCTGGACTGAGGAATTTAGGCGTCAAGGTTCTGGTGCTTGTTTTAGCCCTCCTCCAAGGTCCGGGAAGCCCCCTGGGTTATGTTGTGTCCATCCTACTTAAGGACCACATCCCAGAAATAATTCCGAGCACCCAGACAAGTGCCAAAAGATTGCCGAAACAGTGTCGGGCGAGTGTCTCCCAGGGCCCGACACGTGCAAACCCTCGAGTTTCGGTCCTTTTTTCTGGCTGCTCGAAATTCTTCCTGGTGATCAAGGCTCGGCGGTGGACAAACCTCCCTTTACTAAACCTCCCTTTAGTGAAAACGACCCGGGACCGAAACCGACGGACCTGGACCCGCAAAAATAACGGCCGCGACGCCCTCTCGAAAACAGAAGACGGACAGTTCATTAGTCGACGTGTCAGAGGGTAGGAGGTCTGCCCCCCCGAGAGGCTAAAGTAGGCTGGGACATCCTAACCCCTGGGGTCACCCCCGAGGGGGCTGGGGCCCGCCCCGGAGGCGGCGAGGCCGAAGGCGCCGACGGCAACGCGCGCGCAACCGCCCTCCACGCCGCAGGCGCCGCCGCCGCCGAGGGGTGCCCCCCCCCCCCAAAGGGCGTCGGGCCGCTCCGGGGGCTGCGGGGGAGGCCCTCCGCGCCTCGCGAGGGGCGTGCCCTGAGGCTGCTGAGGAGGAGGAGGCTGCTGAGGAGGAGGAGGCTGCTGAGGAGGAGGAGGAGGAGGAGGAGGAGGAGGAGGAGGAGGAGAGGAGGAGGAGGAGGACCCAGACATCATTTTGTCGGTGCGCGGGCCCCAGAAGGATGGGCCACTTCCCCAGGGCCAATGCTGCGTCCTCAGTCGTCGTTTGACGCTCCCGAGGCCCGGCGGGGGCCCCCCAGAGGCCGAAAACTGCCCAAATCCGCCACTCCGATTTTGTCGGAGCGTCGGATCTCTGGGAAAGGAGGAAGAGGAAATGGAGGAGGAGGAGGAGGAGGAGAAGCAGAAGGAGGAGGAGGAGGAGGAGGAGGAGGAGGAGGAGGAGGAGGAGGAAGAGGAGAAGGAGGAGGAGGAGGAGGAGGAGGAGGAGAGGAGGAGAAGGAGGAGGAGGAGGAGGAGGAGGGAGGAGGAGGGAAGAGAAAAAAAACAAAAAAAACAAAAAAAAAAAAAAGGGGAGGGGGGGGGAGGAGGAGGGGGAGGGGGGAGGCGCGGCCCGCAGCAGAAAAAACAAAAAAAACACGAACCCTCAGATCTCGCTGTGAATGTTCGCCTTGTCAGCCGTGTCCCTCTGCAGGAGGATTATTCCAAAATAGTCAAAAAAAGAGTCTGGGGACTGTGTGTTGAGTCTTGTTTGGCTATGTGGGGGCATGGCTTGACTATGTTTTATTGTTCGTTCACAATCCCCCTGTGGGGGGACAGGCCCGACTTAAGTCAAGGAGGGGGAGGGTCAATGCAGGGGGTCGATATCAAGGGGTCTGAAGGAGGAGGGGGGGGGGAGGCACAACAGGTTACAGGAAAGGGGCACTCTGGGGACCCTAAAAGGCGAGTAAAAAGCCCACCTGGAGGCCAAAAGAACAGCCCCACGGTGCCCTTTTCTTCGCCCCCACTTATTGACCCCCCCTTGCCGACCGCCCGAATCATGTCGTCGATGTATTCCGCCTCGTCGCCATCCAAGGTGCAGGGCGGCGGTTACATCTTCTCGTCGGACTCTCGAGGTCGTCGCCGAAGCCAGAAAAAAGGGGCTCGACGATAGCCTCCTGCTCACTCATGCGTCCGCCCAGGTCCAGGGGGGGCGGCGTTGGTGGGTGGAGTGGAACGCGTACCATCACTAGGTACGTCAGTTTCTGGGGCAAGAGCAGCAAATGTCTCTCATCTGAAGAGCCGAACTCTATACACCGACGCATTCTGGCCCCGCACTGAAGTTCGCACAATACGGGATCCAGGTGTATGGATTTTTTCGCTGCTTCCCCGGGAACACGGGGACAACAACGATGCACCACAACACACCCCGACGCCGTCCCCGACCCCCCAAGAAGCCCTGGGATTGAAAAGCAAGAGCAGCCCGCCACTGGTGAGCGTTGTTTTACTCGGCGTTTCGGCAGTGAGCGGCAAGGGGGGGAAAGGGGGGGGGGTCTGGCTCCAGACCTCTGCCTGGTGCGACGGCTTGCGACAGTGCGTCCTATGAGGGGACTCCACCTGCTCGGAACAGGCGCTAAAACAGCCAATACATGCTCCATGGGGAGGCATCCTTCCTCTCACCCCCCCCTTTCCGTCCCCGTGCCTCCTTTTTGGGCCCAGGGCTCTGGAGCCCTGGGCCGTCGGGCCCCTCGCCTCTTCGGCCCGCGCCGGGCCTCCTCGGCCCTCGCTCTCGTTTGGCCTCTTGAGGCCCTCCTGGAGGAAATCTCTGCGCGGCCACGGCGGGCCCGCCGCGCGCCGCCGTCGCGGCAAAGGCCGCTCCCCCCGCCTAGGCGGCACAAGCCGCCTAGGCCTCGGCCGCGTCGCGAGAGCGACTTGGGGCCGTGCTCGAAAGGCTCGAGAGTGGGGGGGGGGAGGGCCCGCGCCGATCGGCAAAACAATGAAACAAAAGATCACCGGGTATGGTATGTGCTTCGGCTTCTGATCGTCCAGCCGCGTGGCCAGGCCGAGCCCGCGCCACATCATCCCATGCTCCGTGACGCCGTGGGCCTTCTGGCGGGCCTCGACGGCTCGATATCGCGCTGCACCTGGAAAACCGCGCCAGCCCCCCGCGCCGGGGAGCGGAGGATGGCGCCCCTCGCGATGCTGCTGCCTGGCCAAGCTTTGTGACACCAGTACTGTACGTCCTCCTCGGAGGCGCGCGTCCGAGCCGAACCAACAGTATACCCTTCTTGTAAAAGATCGGTTCTCGAACCGTGTGGCCAGAAAGTGCCCGCCACGACGCCTAGACTGCAAGATGTCTCGGTGCGCGCGTCGCCCCTGGGGGGGCGACGCACACATAATATCAGTCTGTTGGGGTGGCGCCGAAGATACTCAGCTTCGGCTCGGGTCCGAGAAACCTGTACACATTAAGTCCATGAGGGGTGCCAGGGCGGCCTGTGATTTCACGGCCAAGCAGGACTTCCATTTACAAGGTGCGCCAACTTACCCAGTTGCCGAACGTGTTCGCATCCCCAAGCCAATGCAGACGTTCGGAGCCCAGTGCTGCGCCCACATCGTGATCCTGGCAAGCTGGTTTCAACGACTGGTCAAAGACACCTCAGATTCAACATCAGGACGATCATCATCGGGAGAGCTGTCATCCTGGTCGTGGGGTGAGCTGGGAGATTCTGCGTGGCCCAGAGACTGCGGGTCTTCAACGGTCCATGCTGTTGAAGAGCCAAGTCCCTGAGCGCACATGGGGGTACAACAACTCTTTAGCGCGCTTCCCAACCGCTAGAGCGAGAGAGATCCAAATCCTTAGAATAAAAATAAGAGTAATAATACGAAAGCAAAGCGGCATAAACATACATGTTTGGCGTTTATTTTTCATCATCTTCTTCTTCGAATGCTCCAGAACAAATTTTGGGTGTATTCAGATTGGGGGGGCGCATGCTCGGCTTCTCCAGAGCGTAAGAGGACGCGGTACGAGTGGTGCCGCGCCACGGCGCATGCTAACCACTCTCTGCCCCGCCCAGGTCGGGGACGACAGCTGGCAGGAGGGGGGGCCCGAAGGACCAGAGAGGCCCTCTGATTGATCTGAGGGCCTGTGCTTCGAGCTGTGGTAGGTCGTGCGGCTGCGAGCGCTCTCGCAGTTGAAGGCGCGCCTAGCGCCTCGCGGCATCCGCCGATGGGTGATCCATTTGCCGCGTCGCGTCTTCAGCGCGATGGCCCACCAGCTGAGTGGTTAGGGAGGCCGCTCACCCCTGAAGCCTGTTCCAGCCGGTTGAGACTTGCGTAGACGGTTAGACGGTGGTAAACACCACTTACTTAGAAGAGGAATCGGAAGAAGAAAAACCGGCATACACATGAGCTTTTGGCGCTCCGCGCGGATTTCTCGGATCTGTGCTGGACCCCCCTCCCTGGCGCGAGGAGCGCGCCAGGGGCGGGGCCGGAGGCGCCGCCGGGGGGCCCCAGCGCGGTCCAAGGGAAACGCGAGGCAAACTGTGAAACAATTAAGGAACACGGAGCCCCTCCCCAACCAAACAGAGTTCCTTCTTCAGCGCCCCTACTGTGAATGAGTAAGGAGCAGTGGCCCACCTGTGGCCACTGACCAAGAGGTCCGCGCGGAGCGCCAAGAGTCGATGTTTATGCCGATGTTTCTTCTTCGATTACTCATCTGCTCGGTCGGCAGGTCGCAGCTGCCGCAGGAGACCTTGGCCTGTGGA
Organism: Prorocentrum cordatum; assembly: GCA_963575745.1. Lineage (NCBI taxonomy): Eukaryota > Dinophyceae > Prorocentrales > Prorocentraceae > Prorocentrum > Prorocentrum cordatum. The sequence continues at coordinate 127,411 of CAUYUJ010021753.1, read as the reverse complement.
TGCCGGCGGGCCGCAGCGAGGCCCGGCGACCGCCCCGCACGGCGGCGCCCCCCGCACGGAGGCGGGGGGCAGCCTGCCGATAGGGGGCTGTCTCTCTTGCACGGCACCCCCGTCGTTGGTCCCCTGCCTCCCGCACTTGCCTGCCGCGCCTCGAGCTTGCCGCGCCGGAGCCGAGTGCTGAGCGGCGCGCGGGTGCCGAGGGGAGGCGGGAGCCAACCGAACAGTCAGGGTGACACCAGCAGGTGCTGATCTGCTGCCCCGCGTGGCCCCGTCGCCTGCTGAGGGGGAAATCTTTGGCCGCTTGCTCCAAATGCACCGCCAGGGGGGCTGTCCCCAGCATGCCGGGGCGAAGGGACCAAAACGACCAGGCTCAACGATCATGTCCAACGAGCCCGACTCCATCACTGCCTCGTGCAAAGCACCTGTGACTGCTTTCCAATGCGGTGCGGCTTGCAAAGCCGTCCACTGCCGACTTGCCACCGCGACTGTCCCATTCATGAATCTAACATGCACCGTGCAGTTCTATCATGTTGTGGAGGTCGGCAGACCTGTGCAAGCCTAGCCAATAGGAAAAGAGGAAGGGGATGAAGAGTAGAATGAGGGAAAATCACGGAGGGACAAGGACGAGAGGAGAAGAAAGAAGGGAAGAAGGAGGATGAGGAGGAGGTACGGGATATGGCTGATAAGGAACATGTCGAGGAGGAGGAGGACAAGGAGAAGGAGGAGGCAGATGAGGAACTCGAAAACGAAAACATGCAGGCGGAAGACCGTGTGGAGGAACGGACAAAGAAGATTTGTCTCTACGGCTTACCATCCTGGGACCCACACATGCAAGCAAGTGCATCACTACCGTATTGACGTGCCGATGATGAATAAGAGTGGAGCTGACAACTGCGTCCTGACTGTGCTTGCGAAACTTTTTCTCCTCGTCCACCGGATGCTCATCCCAAGAAAACTACCCTTCCCCTCATCAGTATTAACATCCTCATCCCACTTTATCGGAGGAAGAGTTGATGGACGAAAGAGGATGAGGAATTGTTGGAGGAGAGGCGCAGTGAGGAGAAGGATGAAGAGGCAGCATCTGAGGGGGAGAGTTGGAGGAGGTGAGACAATATTGAGAGCTGGGGAAGCAGGAGAATGAGAAATCGAAGAGTTTGATCGAGAAGAAGTGGTCGGCAGGAGACGGAAAAGACGGAGACGTAAGAGCAGGCGTCAGAGGAGGAGGAGGAGACGGAGGAGCAGGTGGAATAATCAAGATGAGGCGGAAGATGAGCAGTGGCGAATCCGGGGATCGAACATTACCTCAAAGAGGAGTGGAGGTTCGCTGATGTCCGCATCGCTCTGTCCCTCTCGGCACTCGACGACAACGACCAAGCTGAGATGACTGCTGATTGGTTCGAGCCGCGCGTGGGGCACCGAATCCATGGAGAACTTCAGGACCTGCGAGGCCCGCACCTTCGAGCCCCTCCCCTTCGGGGACTTCGACGACTCCGCCTTGTTTGCCCTCAACGCTTCTGGAGATCCGCATCTTTTTCAAATAGCATACCCCTCGGGAGGCAGCGAGGAGAAGGGAGAGACTGAATCGACCCTCCAAGATCAAAGGTTTATGTACGGGCGCAGCCCGTAAATCGATTTTCGGAAAGTGGACCGACTGACTGATTGACTGACTTACAGAACTGACAACTGAATCACCAAGACCAGTAGATGGAAGTTTTATTTCTGGGGGTGAGGATATTTCGCTGGCCGTTTTAAGTCAGGGGGGTGAGGAAATTTCGCTGGCAGTTTTAGGCCAGAGGGGGTGAGGATATTTCGCTGGCAGCTTTAAGTCAGGGCGGTGACGACATTTCGCTGGCAGCTTTAGGCCAGGGGCGTGAGGATTTTTCGCTGGCGGTTGTACGTGAGGGGTGTGAGTGAGCGCTGGCAGTTTTAAGCGAGGGCGGTGAGGATGGTTCGCTGACAGACTTAGGCCAGGGACGTGAGGATATTTCGCTGGCAGTTCTAAGCGAGGGCGGTGAGTACTTCACTGGCAGTTTGAAGTCAGGGGTTTGAGGATATCTCGCTGGAAGTTTTAGGCCAGGGGCGTGAGGATATGTCGCGGATTGCTTTAAGCAATGGGTGTTGAGATACTTTGCTGGCAGTTTTACGCCAGGGCGAAGACGATATTTCGCGGGCAGTTTTAGGCCAGGAATGTGAGGATATCTCGCTGGCAGTTTTAAGCGAGGAGTGTGAGGATATTTCCTGGCAAGTTCTAAGCGAGGGCGGTGAGAATAGTTCGCTGGCAGATTTAGACCAGGGGGGTGAGGATAGTTCGCTGGCAGTTTTTAGTGAGTGGTATGGGGATAGTTCGCTGGTGGTTTGAATGAGGGCGCCGAGGAGACTTCGCTGGCAGGTTTGAGCGAGGACTGTTGGGATATTTCGCTGGCAGTTTTAAGCCAGGTGGGTGATGATATTTCGCTGGTAGTTTTAAGTGATGGGCGTGAGGATACATCGCTGCCAATTTTAAGCGAGGTCGGTGAGGATATTTCACTGGCAGTTTTGAGCGAGGAGTGTGGGGATACTTCGCTGGCAGTTTTAAGCGATGGCTGTTGGGATATTTCGCTGACAGTTTTAGGCCAGGTGCGTGGGGATATTTCGCTGGCAGTTTTAAAGGAGGGCGGTGAGGATTCTTCGCTGGCAGTTCTAAGCCTCGGGGGTGAGGATATTTCACTGGCAATCTTAAGGGAGAGTGTGAGGATATTGCACCGGCAGGTTTAAACGAGGGCGGTGAGGATACTTCGCTGGCAGTTTGAAGTCAGGGAGCCCTGCCTTGCCCAGCCGAAGGCTACACATCCAGCTCGGTGCTGCGCCCGTATATATGCTCGCCCCTTCGGGCTGGCGGGGGGCCAAGGGGCAATATGTCCGTTGTTTGTTTGGAGCGATTTTGGCATTGCCTCCTCCTCCTCCTCCTCCTCCTCCTCCTTATCCTCCTCCTCCTCCTCCTCCTCCTCTTCCTCCTCCTCCTCCACCTCCTTCCCTCTCCACCCCTGCCTCCGCCTCCTCCTCCTCCTCCTCCTCCTCCTCCTCCTCCTCCTCCTCCTCCTCCTCCGTGCTGGGGACGTGACCGGCACAGTGACTGCCCCGTGCGGTGCAGAAGCCCCCCCCCCCCCGGGAGAGGGGCGGGGCGCGCCTGCCGCGGGGGCGGCCGGGCGGACGGGGACGACGAGGGAGGAGGGAGGAGGGAGGAGAGGAGGAGGAGGAGGAGGAGGGGAGGGAGGAGGAGGAGGAGGGAGGAGGACGAGGAGAGGAGGAGGAGGAGGAGGGGAGGGGGAGGGGGAGGAGGGGGAGGAGGAGGAGGAGGAGAAAGAGGAGGAGGGTTTCCCGGGGCAGGTCTTGCCCTAGCGGCTCTTGCTCCTCGGCGAAACGCTGACGGCGCTGACATGTGTAATGCGGGATGACGATTAATAAAAAAATGGGGGGGGGGAACGATGAAAAACATAGTTGTCTGCTATCTCTGCACAAGTCTCTGACTGGAGGAGAACGATTTAAACAAATAATTTTCCAGCCCGCGGCCGGTGTTTTCTAATCGTCATCCCGGGCGCCGCCGCGTGAACACGACCCTCGGTCATTTATTAATCGTCATCCTCCATTACCCGCGAGGAGGGCCTCAAAATGCGGACCCACGCGAGGGAGCTCCAAGGTAGAGCCAGACCGAGCGGACCCTGGGGTGTCGACCCTCGCGGAACCTGAGCACCCTGAGATGTTGACCCCGACCCGAGGGGCCTCGATCACCGGCCTCGAACTCGTCCCTATCCCTAAGATTGACAAGCCAAAAGGCGATGACAATCGTAGGGATTCGCCCTGAAAAACAAAGAGGAAATCCCTAAGATTGGCATCGTGATGAGGAAATTCCCAGCATAGGGATAGGGACATGTTCCAGGCTGGTAACTTGAATGTAGACCGCGCGCGAGGGGTCAAAATCTACCTTTGGGGGTGCGCAGGGCAGGTCTACATCGCAAGGGCCGCCTGTTCTTCCCTGAATTTCTGCTGGCTTTTGGTCGAATCTTCTGGGTGCTTGGCGGGTCGCGGCCCCGTGGCTTGAGCACGGACCGACCGTCCCGGCATTCCTATAGACAGAAGTACCACGAAACCTCTTTAAAACCCAAGCATGTTCTAATAAGGAAGACAACCTTCTTATAACATAAAGCCAAAGTGTGAAAACAAAGCAATATCAACCAGAAGTGTTCTTAGAATATGATTTGGTGGGCCTCTAGGCAAACCAGGACGCTTCGCAGCTGCTTGAATGGCCTCCTCGTGGCGGCCTTTGTGCGCAGGCTGGGCTTCTTCGAGGTATTCGGCCGGCCGCTGCCCTTTTGGCCGCCGCGTGGCCCGCGCGTGCGCTGGCGGGCGTTCGCCCACTCACGGACGCACGCATAGATTGCAATCGCCAAGGCCGGGATAACGGCGAGGTTGCTTCTCGGTAGTGCTGGGAACCGAATTTGTGGAAAATCACAAGCCACACTTTCCTACATCTCCCATCTGCGAATGGATCGAGCGAGCACGACACAGCGAACTGCAGGAAAGCGCGAGCCACGCAATTCCACAATACCGGCACCTACATCGCCGTTGCCTATGTCGCCGTTAGCCCGTTTACGGAATCACAGATACTTCCATCTCCAAAGAGAAATAGAATCCACCAGCCGCACCCAATACTTATCGATACACCGTGGGGTAACACCGTTTGAATATGGTTTTGTCTCATCGTCCCTCGCGCAGATTAATTCTGACCTCCCAAGCCAGCCGGTGTGGACCACACCCGGTGCATCCGCGCTGATCTAGAATGCGCCGATGCGCACGAAACCGTAACAATGCATACCATGCGGGCCACACGCGCGTGCCGCCACACGCGCGGGCCGCCACGCGCGCGCATTTCAAGATAAAGCGCTTCAGACACATGTGAACAAGTATTCCTCGACCAAAAACTTAACAGCTGTCTGGCATTTCCGAGAGCGCACTCCTTCGCTATCGCCCTGATTCAGCGCCGCCGCTTCACCGCAATTACCGTCATCGCCGATCACCGCCATTATCGCCATCATCAGTCAATCAGCTTCATCACCAGCACATGGACATCATCATCGCCATCGTGACCAACAATGGCGTCGTCATTGGCCTTGCCGTCGTCATCGTCATCGCCACTACCACCGCTGAAATCATAACCGTCGCCGCCGCTGTCGACGTCATCATGATACCGCGCCCGCCAGGGTTACCGACCCGCACTGAAGTGCCCGGGAACCAGCGCGACCTTTGAGACGCGCGGTGACATTCCAACCAGACAACACCATCGCGGCCACATCGGTTGTGTTCTGCGTGCGGGCTTATTACGCGCGGTAATTCACCCGCAAAAATGCGCCAATCAGTACCAATCAGTCACCGTAATGGCAGCCGCATGGGTTCTGCAACAAAAAGTTTCTGGTGAGGGGGTGGGCTGATTGCGTGCGCACTGGAGCTGCGTCGATTGCACCGCGCATGTGGGCCCACATATACATTGCACCCCATAGGCTGAACCATGCAGGTTGCGCCGCCAAGTTTGCACCACGCAGCTTGCACCAAAGACCTTGCACAACATATATATGTATATACATACTACAACGCAGAATGCCTTCCATAAGCTGCAATGCCTACAACTGGTAACGCGCGATGATGATAGCAATGATGCTGGCGACGATGCTGCCAGCGACGACAGCGCGGCCAGTGACGGCGCCGACGCCGTTCACGCCGACGACGATGACGGCGTATTCGCGTCGGAGATGAAGGTATTAAAAGGAATTCGAAATGCGCGCGCGGCAGACGCGCCAGAGTGGCTCACATGGTTTAATTTCACACGGATCGTGCCACACAAGCACGCGCGCAGAGGGCGTTCTAACGATTTCGACATGCGCGCGCGAAGCCCGTTTGGTAGCACTTCATGAATATGCTGAAGAACTGATGGTTTTCTTCAGAATTCGCTGGCATGAGCGCGCACGCTTTTGTTGAAAATCCGCGTTGCGAAACCCTGTGCGTGTGCATGTTGTTTGGACACTCGATTTCGACATCCTTCTGAAGCCGAAGGTTTTTGAAGGATCCGGCAGGCGCGCGCGCGACCACGCGCGCGCACTTCGTCTCATGTGTTGCAAGGGGTTCTCGCAACGGCACGCGCGTAAGGGCGCTCGAAGTATTTCGGCATACGCGCGCGCGAAGCCCGCTTGGTATGATGTCGTGATGTTATGAAGACGTTGAAAATATGTGTTATTAAGACCTTGCAAGAACGCTTGCGTGCTTGTTTTGAGAACCCGCGTTGCGAAACCAATTGTTTTATATGTGTTTGGAACATTCGATTTTGAAATCCTTCCGAAGCCGGGAGTTTTTGAAAGATTGCGGCATGCGCGCGCGACGAAACGCGCGTGAGCACTTCGTCTCATATGTTGCAAGGGGTTCTTGAACATTTAAGACTTTTGATAAACGAATGCGTGCGCATAGAATGTTTCGCAGAAAGGATGGTGGGGGGGTCGATACCGGCTGGCTGGGATAATATGAACTCACAGGTCGGATGGACATTTGGTCAGAATCACATGTGTTTTGCATCGGTTCCCGGTGAGTGGGTGCGTCCAGGGGGAGCGGGTGGTAGAATCTATACCTGTTGTAAAAAAAAACCTGCGTGGTGCGATTCATTCTGCCGGACCTGAAGTTGTCAACCCGACTGCTCGCGGAATCATCCCACCCGCCCGCCCGCAGCTTGGTTTGCAAAACCCATGCGGCGGTACTCGCGACGAGCGCCTCCGGGCGCACAGCACGCAAAGCGCTCGCAAAGCACGCCCCAGACCACCGGAATCACGCAGACATGTGGGCCCCCTGCGTATCCGCCACCGCCCGCGCGCGACACCGCACCGTCACACAAGACGCCGCTGGCCAGAAACTCCTGGCCTCGCAACACTCACAGAAGGTGGCCTGCGCGCCGTCGCTAGGGGGCCACATGCCAACCCCACCCCCTCCTCCTCCTCCTCCTCCTCCTCCTCCTCCTCTTCCTCCTCCTCCTCCTCCTCCTCCTCCTCCTCCTCCTCCTCCCCCTCCTCCTCCCCCTCCTCCTCCTCCTCCTCCTCCTCCTCCTCCTTCCTCCTCCTCCCCTCCCCCCCTCCTCCCTCCTCCTCTCCTCCTCCTCCTCCTCCTCCCCTCCTCCTCCTCCTCCTCCTCCTCCTCCTCCTCCTCCTCCTCCTCCTCCTGGCGGATGTGGCGTAAGCCTGTAGAATCCATGCGGCGGTGCTTGCGACGAGTGCCTGCCGTTGGCTGGCGCACCGCCGCGGCCGCGCTGGGTAGCGCAGGCCGGCCCGCGCACGGAGCGGCCAATGGCTGGCCGGGCGCGCGACCGGCGCGGCCGCGGCGGCGCGGACCGCTGGGGACTTCCCCGTCGCTGGCCTCGCGGGCGCGCGAAAGTCACTAAGTCGGGTTCGGATTCCCGAAAAACGAACCCGACTTAGCCCTGACCCGAGTTACCCCTGATGATTCGGGGCTCTGATCATTCTGCCGAACCCGAAGTTGTCAACCCGACTGATCGCGGAATCATCCCACCCGCCCGCCCGCAGCTTGGTCAGCAAAACCCAAGCGGCGGTGCTTGCGACGAGTGTCTGCCGTTGGCTGGCGCGCCTCGCCGCGGCCGCGCCGCTAGCGCGCAGGCCCGCGCGCAGAGAGCGGCCATGCTGCTCTGGGCGCGACTGGCGCGGCCGCGGCGGCGCGGACCGCTGGGGACTTCCCCATATCGCCGGCCTCGCGGGCGCGCGGGCACTTTCGAAGCGCGTCGGTGACTCGGGCGGGCGCGGTATCCTGGTGACGTCGGCCGACGCCGGGCGCGACCGACGCGGCCGAGGTGGCGCGAACCGCTGGGGACTTCCCCATCGCTGGCCTCGCGGGCGCGCGGGCACTTTCGAAGCGAGTCGGTGACTCGGGCGGGCGCGGTACGGCAGGTTCGTGTCGTGCCGACCCCAGCGTTGGTTTTTGACACCGCAGGGATCGTTCAACCTTGAACGATCGGCCGCTGCCGCAACGTCCGATCGTTCAACATCGATCGATTCTGGGTCGCCGGCGGCGTTCAACCTTGAACGCCCGCGCTGGGTTCGCCGCTGGTCGACACGACGCAAACCTACCGTATCCTGGTGACGTCGGCAACGGCGGACGCGGTGATGATTGCAGCGATGCCGGTGGCGACGGTGACGGTAGCAAGGCCACTGAGAGCAGCGCTGCTGATCACGCCGACTCGATGACGGTGCCCGCGTGTCGGTGGTGACGGTCATGTATGGAAAGATTGCGGAGTGCGCGCGCGGCCAGTGGGCACGAGTGGCCAGCATGGTGTGATTTGAAAAAGGATCGTTTCCCCCAACCCCCCACCACGCGCGCAAGGGCGTTCGAATGATTTTGGCATGCGCGCGCGAGAGACCCGTCTGGTCGAATTTGGTGTACATAAATTCCATCGCTCTCTGAAACAATCGCAAGAACACGCGCGCATCAGCTTGTAAAACAAAATATGTTTGCAACACCCTTGGTTGTCTCAAATGTGTTCGGGAACCTCGGTCTCCAAATCCTTACGACATCTAAAACTGCTGAAATATTCCGGCATGCGCACGCGACGATCTGCGCGTATGGACTGCGCGACGTGCTTTGCAATGGACCATTGCTAATTTATGATTGCTGCTAAACGCGTGCACGCGCATAGTAGCATTTGACGAAGATGATCAGGGGACCCGGCTTGGCCGCGTCGTCCCTGCGGGACCAGAAATGAGGCTCATGCTAAGGCAGCCCTTTGTCACCCGTCTTGTTCGTCATGACAACGGCTGCGTTAATGACGGACGCCCGATGCATGATGTACCAGGGTGGACAACACGCGGACGAAACCCACTTGCGACAGTAGACCAGCATCGGGCCTCTGGGCAAACCCAAACTTTCGCAGATGCAAGTGCCAAAGGGCAGTAGCACGATTGGCATAGATTAGAACTGCTGTCCGTGCTTGGAGATACAAGCATCGTGAAGCCAGACGAGAGCAGGGCCGCTCATCTGGAGCAAGGAGGGAGGACCAGCCCGAGGAGCAGGAAACAAATTGAGAGGAGAAGACTGTCGAGGAGGGTAATGGGCAGAAGGTTGGATTGAATGGGCAGGAGCAAAGAATGAGGAAGGCGGAGGCAGAATGAGTAGAGACTGGGGAAAGAAGGGCGGCAGAGGAAAAAAGTGGGCAAGGGAACCAGGTGGGAGAATGAGGAAGACAACCTCAGAAACCGACGACACTCACCACCTCCGGCACTCCCCGACCCTCTGTGTGTGCGGACTCCTGGGCTGGGCACGAGAAGTACATGCGTCGGTCCAGGGCCAAGGATGGGACCGACCAGGGCTGTTTTGGTCTTGCCGCCTGGAATACTCAACGATCTCCGACAATCCGTCACCCCTGCCTCCACCAGCCCTCCCTCGCAAAGGCGGCGTCTCCTCTCGCGAGGTTCTTCCGCTGCTCCGCGATGCCATCCCTGCTCGCCTGCTCCCGCTCCTCCACGATGATGCGCGTCTGCACCGACACTTTATCACGCGGCGGGCCGAAGTGACTCACGCTCCCCATGAGCCTGGACGCCTGGACCCTGAGGGCCCGCCGTTGAGCAGGGGCCGACCGCCCTGGTGTCCCTATGATAAGCATAGCGCGACGTGTTCAAAGAAGGGGAACAGAAGCTTCTATCCAAACGCAACGCTCTGATAGCGTGGCGCCGGCGCTTCAAACCAAGACTGCCCCGGCCAGGAGTGCTCCTCAGAACCATGCCCGATCAACCACACCAGATCCTTATACAACATGTTTGGTGGACCTGCCAGCAGGCCTGCTGCCTGGGAGGCAAGGGCCTCCGCGCGGCCCCCGAGCCTTCCGCCATCGTCCCCGCCCACTCCGCCCCTCGCTGTCGGGCGGCTCCGCGGGCCACCCTGCCCCGAGCGCGCGCCTGCTTGGCCCTCTCCTTCACGGACTCGAGGACCTCCGCCGTGTTTCTCCTCGGGGGGGGGGGGGCGCCGCTGCCGGCTGCAGGTAGGTCGGGCGTGTCCTCCTACAGGCAGATCTTGGGCGAAAAAAGTCGGACAGAGATTCAAGAATAGTCCAGCATACAAAAAAAGCGTCCCCACACAATGTTTTGACTATTCTTGGATACTCCTCCTGTAGAGGGACATGCCCGAGTTCAGGCTACAGCGCATACGCACGAGAAGAACTTCTGCTATGCCGGACACAAGATGGGGACGTCCTCTTCATCGATCTCTGAGGGTCCTAGGGTGCCCCAGAGCTTCTCTGGCTCCCTGGGGCCATCGTGGGATCAAAAGCTTCTGCGCGACACCTGCTGACAGGCCGATTTCTTGTCTGATTTGCCGACTGTGCCCGCCTGCAGCGATCCCAGGCAGGCCGATCCCGGGCCAGGGGTCGGTGAAGCCAGGCCCACCACGTTCTGGAATAAGCTGCAGCTGCCACTACTCTCGGCGGTGGACAAACCTCCCTGTAGTAAACCTCCCCTTAGTGAAAACGGCCTGGGACCGAAAACGACGGACCTGGACCCGCAAAAATGACGGCCGCGACGCCCTCTCGCGAACCGAAAACGGCCAGTTCCTTAATCGACGTGTCAGGATAGGAGGTCTATCCACCTCCGATACTCAGCCTTACGCCGAGGCGCGTGGGCGCACACAACGCATACCTACGGAAAGAAGGCCAAACCAATGTTGGTTTGCACACCCAGGTGGCCTCATCGATTCATCGATTGCCGTCCCATTGTTGGTTTACGCAACATCGTCGTCGATTCATGCTGGGGCCTTCCCAGCACGGGGACATGTCGCTGCCCTGCTAGTCTCGAGGTTCCCCCAAACAGCGCTTGCCCTTGCGGGCTCGCTCTTGATCTCTGAAGACATGGACCTGCGCGTCGGTCTGGCGGCCGTGTGGTCGCCGACGCCGCCCCGTTGCCGCCTCATCGCCGCCCGTCACTCTCGCCTGCGCGCCGGGTCCGCCCCGTCGCCGCCTCGTCATAGACCGTTGCGTCGAATTGCATTGCATTGCTTTGCGTTTTTTGTGTTAAAAAATCAACAAAAAACAGATTGCAGCACATGGGCGGCTCGGCCTAGAATGCGCCACATTGACTGCACCACTTCAGGAGATCACTGTTTGGGGCCTACGCTGACCAACAAGGCGTTCTTCGCTCTCTACTCGGCGATTGGATGCCGCGCTGTCTGGCTCTGAGGCTATAGCAAAACTACAGTCGGCCCGTATCAGAAGGATGCGCGACAGGGGTGCACGAGTCTTGGACGCACCTTTCCAAACTCTTCGAGCGGGGCGCGGCCAACGAGAGTGGTCAAGGGTGGGCCGAGGAGGCAAGGATGCAAGGGGCACCCTTGGGAAGGTTGCCCATCCCTGCTATGCGGGTGGACTGTGCCTCCGACGAGAGTGCAGCTAGGAAGGCACGCTCCGTGCGCACTCGTCGTCTTGTTTGACTGTTTGAAAACTTCACCTTGAGGAGGCACGAGGGAGGACGAGGAGGAGGGGGGGGGAGAAGCAGGAGGAGGTGGAGGAGCAGAAGGGGGAGGAGGAGGAGGAGGCGGAGGAGGAGGAGGAGGAGAGGAGGAGGAGGAGGAGGAGGAGGAGGCGGAGGAGAAGGAGGAGGAGGAGGGTGAGGAGGAGGAGGAGGAGGGTGAGGAGGAGGGAGGGGGAGGAGGAGGAGGAGGAGGAGGAGGAGGAGGAGGAGGAGGAGGAGGAGCAGGAGGAGGAGGAGGGAGGAGGAGAGAGGGAGGAGGGAGGAGGAGGAGAGGAGGAGGAGGAGGAGGAGGAGGAGGAGGAGGAGGAGAGGAGGAGGAGGAGGAGGGGGTGAGGAGAGGAGGAGGAGGAGGTGAGGGTGAGGAGGGGGAGGAGGAGGAGGAGGAGGAGGAGGAGGGAGGAGGAGGAGGAGGAGGAGGAGGAGGAGGAGGGGGAGGAGGAGGAGGAGGAGGAGGAGGAGGAGGAGGAGGAGGAGGAGGAGGAGGGAGGAGGAGGAGAAGGGAGCAGGGGAGGGGAGGAGGAGGGGGAGGAGGGAGGAGAAGGAGCAGGAGGAGGAGGAGGGTGAGGAGGAGGGGGAGGAGGAGGAGCGGAGGAGGAGGAGGAGGAGGAGGAGGAGGAGGAGGAGGAGGGAAGACGCCTTCCTGGCTGGCTCGAGGGGCGCGACGGGGGGCCACGACCCTGGGCCCACGAGACGGGCCGAGCCCCCAGCCGCACCCCCGGGCGGACACGGCGAGCAACCTGCCGGCGCCACGACGGCGCGGGCTCCGGCCTGCGTCGCCGCGTGGGCCGCTCACGGCCGTGAGCGACCTCTGATGGGCTCGTTTTCCACCACCACCACCACAAGTTGGAGGGGGCAAGGGGGAGGAGGACGACGAGGAGGAGGACGAAGAGGAGGAGGAGAAGGAGGAGGAGGGGGGGGTGGAGGAGGACCCCCTTCCCCCTCCAACATATGGTGCTGGTGGTGGAAAACAGGCCCATCAACATCCGCCCTCCTCCTGGGTAGACAACGGACAAACCACATAAGCACAAACTGTTGGCGCTCCGCGCGGATCTCTTGGATCTGCGCTGGGCCCTCCCTCCCTGGCGCGTGAAGCGCGCCAGGGGCGGCGCTGGAGGCGCCGCCAGGGGGGGTCAGCGCGGATCCAAGAAATTCGCGCGGAGCGCCAAAAGTTTATGTTTATAATGTGTTTTCTTCTTCGAGTGAGCCGCTCACAGCCGTGAGCGACCTCCGCCCTCCTCCTCCGCCCTCCTCCTGGGGGGGGAGCTCCCAAGGAGGCTGCCGGGAGCCTCCACAGACATGCGCGCTCCACGACGCGCAAAACAACTGCTCGCAAATGGCCTGGAGGAGGAGGAGGAGGAGGAGGATGAGGAGGAGGAGGAGGAGGAGGAGGAGGAGGAGGAGGAGGGGGAGGAGGGGGAGGAGGGGAGGAGGAGGAGGAGGAGGAGGAGGAGGAGGAGGAGGAGGAGGAGGAGGAGGAGGAGGAGGAGGAGGAGTCGATGCAGACATGTGGTTTTGTTCTGACGTCTGCGAGTCGGCACTTTGCGGGTCGTGGAAGGCGCTCGGTGACTTCGGCCCTGCACTGCCGCGCCCGCGCCCGCGTGAGCCGCTCGGCCCTGTGCGAGCTCCGCCGCTGCTGGGGGGCACCGCCGCAAGCGCGGCTGGTGTCCCCCGGCAGGTCTTACCGACCCAACATGGTTCGGGAGACTCTCCATGGGGGGGGATCCCATGGGGGGGCAGGAGGGGATCCCCCCCATGGGATCCCCTCCTGCCCCCCATGGGATCCCCAGGGGATCCTATGGGATCCCCCCCTGGGATCCTATCCACCCATGGGATCCCCCCCCATGAAGAGTCTCCCGAATGGTTACCGAGCGTGGTCAACCAGCTCGGATGCTGAATGCTAAGCTAGAGGCCACCTAGATGGGGTCGGAGTACCTGGGGCCCCAGGATCGCGCCGCGCCGCCGATACATCGGCGGTGCACCGGCGATGCAGCGGTGATGCACCGGCGATGCATCGTCGACGTCGGCGATGCATCGGCGACGTGGACGTGAAGCAAGTCGGGCCCCACATCGAGCCGCATCGGAGGTGCCATCGGGGATACGGCGCGGTCCTCTGACCCTTTCTACTCCGACCCCATCTAGGAGGCCCAGAATCTCGAAAACCTGGAGTCCTGCCACAAGGAGCTCTCGACCGCACCTCCCGCACGGACTCGACGCCGTGGGTTGAGCAGGGACCGACCGTCCCGGCATTCCTATAGCCATACCACGAAAAGTTCTTAGAACCCAAAAACGTTCTAAGAGCACGAACGATGTTCTCATAACACAAACCCGATGCGCTAAAACAAGACAGGCCCAGCCAGAAATGTTCTGAGAACATGTCGTGGGAACCACAAAAGGTTCTTCGAACATTGTCTGGTGGGGCTTTTGGCGAGCCAGGAGGCTTCGCCACTGCTTGAGTGGGGCTGTTCTCCGAAGGGCCCTCCTGGGGCCCGGAGGCCCCGCCCCCTGGAGGGCGCTCAACCCAGCACGCCCGCGCGGGCGTCGCCGCCGCGTCGAGGCGGCGCGGACCTCATCGTGCGGTTGGCGCCACGCTGGGTCACCCGGGGAGCATGGAGAAGCGACACCAGCACCACCAGGGACCACGAGCGGAAGAAGCCAGGGAGGGCCCCCCCTGGTGGTGGGGTGGGTCCCCCTCCACTTGTCGCTCGAGACCTCCCCCATCCCCCATCCCCTGGGGAGGCATCGTGGACCTCCTCGCTGGAGGTGGCCCCCTGGTGGTGTTGGTGTCGCGTCTCCTTCCCTTCTCAAGCGTCCATAGTTTCACCGATACGCAACACGCAGCACGTAGGGTGTTGACACGGGGCTCAACACGCAGACTGAAAACGTGTGTCTGGCGCGATACGGTAAAACTATTGAGGAAGGGTGGCAAGGACGCAAGATCCTTGGAGGCCGAGGTTGGGATTGTCTGAGCGGCGGGCGACCAAAACCCCAGGGACGCAAGAGTAGCCTAACCCAGGAGGGGGCCAGGGAAGACGTCAAAGGAAGGGCCGCAGAGGCAAGGTCACAAGGGTGACCTAGATGAAGGTGCGCGTCCTTAATGCGGGATGGCGATTAATTAAAAAAATGGAGGCGAACGATTAAAAAAAAGTTTCTTGCTATTTCTGCATAATTTTCTGACTGGAGGAGAACGATTGAAAAGAATAGTGTTCCAGCCCGCGGCTGGTTTTTTCTAATCGTCATCCCAGGCGCCGCCGCGTGAACACGACCCCCGGTCATTTATTGATCGTCATCCTCCATTACTGGGCTGGTTGGCTGCACGTTCGCCAAAACGTGGACCGCTCCGCCCCCGAGCCAACACGCAGCCTGTCATAACACGGACGTTCTGGACACGGCACGCGCTGCGTCTCCACACGGGGCGTCTCTCAGGGCAGCTGAGCACCCCCGTCTCTAGGGGGAAAACAAACCTACCTCGCTTTTGACCACCCTCGCTTCCAAGAGATACCAAACGATGCCAAATTGCAGCCTGTACTGGTCAGGCCGCCCGACGAGGAGGCGCGTGGTATGGCTTGGTTTTGCCTGGAAGCGAAAGCGGGGTAGGCAATTCACGCTCTGAGTCTCCTCTCGCGGGGGACCTCCTCCTCCTCCTCCTGGTCGTCGGGGGGGCACCCCGGGCCAACACGCAGCGTGTTATAACACGGACGCTCTGGACACGGCACGCGCTGCGTCTCCACCACGGGGCGTGTCTCAGGGCAGCTGAGCACACCCGGTCTCCTCTCGCGGGGGACCTCCTCCTCCTCCTCGTCGTCGGGGGTGACCTCCGGGCCCGCCGCCAGCGAGACGGACCGTGCGGCCTTGGTGTGCTCCTGGGCGGGCGCCTGGCGAGCGCGCTCCCCCGCCCTCCGACGCCGGGCTTTCGCTTCGCGGCGGAGGAGGAGGAGGAGGAGGAGGAGGAGGAGGAGGAGGAAGAGGAGGAGAAGGAGTGGGAGGAGGAGGAGGAGGAGGAGGAGGAGGAGGAGGAGGAGGAGGAGGAGGAGGACCCCTTTCCCGGGACCCGCGCCTCGTCTTGAGCCGTCCTTGCCGACGGCGGTGGCGAGGCCCGGTGAGGGCCCTGGGAGGTCGAAAATCGCGAAAAACCTCACGTCGCGATTCGGGGCCTCCCACATGGGGTCGGAGTCTGGCCATCGCTCGAACGTCCATTCCCTGTGTTCTGTTTGGTTTCGTGCGTGTTTTTTCGTCAAATGATCCAGGATGCTCCTTGATGGTCCTCGCAGAAAGAAAAATGCACACGTCCGAGCGATGCCAAGGAGTAGATAGGGTCGGAGGATCGCACCGCGTCGCCGATACATCGGCGATGCATCGGCGTTGCATCGGCGATGCACTGGCGACGCCAGCGATGCATCGGCGACGTCGGCGTGGAGAGAATTGAGCCCCACATCGAGCCGCATCGCCGATGCATCGGCGATGCGGCGCGATCCTCCGACCGCGTCCACTCCCGCCCCATCTGGGAGGCCTAGAACGATTCTCTCACGACGCGAGGGGGTCTGGGCTCGGAAGCCGGGTGGGCGGGCCGCCGCCAGCCCCCCTGCATGCTACCGGTCCTTCGGCGGCCCAGTCGACGGCCTGCGGCCGTCGGAGGCCCAGTCGGAGGCCCAACGGGAGGCCCAATCGGAGGCCTTCGGCGGGCTGGAGAGAGCTGTGGGAGGGCGGAAGCACGAGGCGAAGGCTGATCCTGCCTCGTGGAGGCGGAGGGGAGGAGGGAAGGAGCAGGAGAACGAGGAGGACTGAGTAGGAGGCCTCTTCCCTGTCCTTGTCCTCTCATCCATTCCTGTTCCTTATCCTCCCTGTCGCACCATGGGGCCAGTCGGGCGGGCCAGGAATTGAGCCCAAGACTTCCTCACCATTGATGATCCTGAAGCTGAAGAATTGACAACACATTCGGGTTGCTTCCAAAATGTGTATCTAGACTTGGCGCCGCGCACACGCGTCTTACAGCGCACGCTCGTCCTGAAACATACAAGACCTTCACGGATTGAGGGCGGGACGTTTTCAAAAGGTGGTTTTCGCCTTAGCGCCGCGCACATCGACTTAACAAGATACAACAATTGTCACAGAGTGAGGGCGGGCTGTTTGCAAGTGTGGTTTTCGCTTCAGCGCCGCACACCCGTCTTAACAGTTCGCATGAGTTTCACATATTGAGGGCGAATCCTTTTACACATCGTGCTCTCGCCTAAAGCCGTGCACACTCGTCTTACACATCTGTCAGAGCTTCACGGATTCTCATGGCTAACGTACCTGAAATTGCGTTTTGGACCGATTCAGGGTTGCCAGAGAGCAACAGTTGCAATGATTCGCGGTGCTGGATTCCCAGGAATGGCGTTCTGGCACGATTCAGCATCTTCAAGACGCAACTGTCAGGTTGATTCGTGGCGTTGGGATCCCGAGAATAGTTTGTGGCACGCCTCAGGATCTTCAAACGATTGTGTCCCAACGGGACACTTTCCTTCAGTGGAAATGAACCCTTGTGTGGGGCCTATAAGAGTGAGCTTGAAGGGAGGGTGTATTCGAACATCGTTTACGAGTATTGGGTTTGCACTGGTCCTCCTCCTCCTCCTCCTCCTCCTCCTCATCTGCTTTTCTTCTCCTTCCTCATGCCGAATCCCCCCTCTCCTCCTCCAACTCTTCCATGAACCTTCCCATTTACCTACCTCGTCCCTCTCCACGCCCTTCCCACGTGATCGTCCACTGTCGTGACCTGGTCATCGCCGTTGTGCAGTACTGCCACGGCGATCGCCCCTCACTGTACAACGGTGGTGGGCAAAGAGGAATCTCCTGAGAGGCTTTCGTCTGACTTATTAATGAAGGCTAAGAGGCCCGATTGAGGGGCCATTGAGCCAGAGAAGGCAGGATTGAGCAGCTGCATCCCAAGATGTGGCACCTTCGTGCCCCAACTTCAGGCCACCCCATCCCGACAGAGCTGTGACGGTGGCGCCTCTCGAATCCACAGGTCTCGGAACAAGCCTGCGGAAGACAGAAGAAGAAAGTACCGCCATGAGCAGAAACTGTGGGCGCTCCGCGCGCATTCGTTGGACCCGCGCTGGGCGCGACCCCCTGGCGCGCGGAGCGCGCCAGCGGCGGCGCCGGAGGCGCCGCTGCGGGGCCCCAGCGCGGATCCAAGAAATCCGCGCGGAGCGCCAACAGTTTATGTTTATGGCGTTGTTTTCTTCGAGAGGAGCCTCCTCAGGCGTTTTATGGCGTTTTTTTATGCGTTTTCTATGTTTTTTAAAGACAATGCGTTTTATGGCGTTGTTTTATGCGTTTTGATGTTTCATGGTGTTTTTTTATTGTGTTTTATGACAATCGATGTTTCTGGCGTTTTTATGGCGTGCTGGGCGGTGCAGGCTCCTCAGTCAGGGGGACGTAAGACCTGGGTACAGTGGACTCGGAAATCCCCGACGAGGTCGTCAAAAAAATGACGAGGCCGAGCCTGCATTTTGACGAGGCCTCCCGCTGCAGACATCCCACGAAACTCCTCCTCGTCAAAATCCGAGGCGCGGTCGTCAAAAACGATGGCGAACCCGAGTCCTGGCAAACCCGGGTCTTACGCTCCCCCGACTCAGGAGCCTGCACTGCCCAGCACGCCATGGCCGCGCGAGCGTTCGGGCCCTGCGCGGAGCGGGGCGGAGTCGGGCCGAAGCAGAGCTCGAACGGCAAGCGGCGGATGTCCCGGGCGGCCCCTCGCGGGGAGCGAGGCCTCCAGAGCTGTGATCGTGCTGGGAGGGAGGTATCGTTTCGAGTCGGGCACGTCCCTCTACGGGAGGAATCTGCAAAGAGAGAGTAAGAAAAAAATGGTCTGCGGGCAATTCTTCGACTCTGCTTGACGGCGTCTTGGTAGTTGCTTGGGTCTTTGTCCCTTTCCCTTTCAAGATCCGCCTGCAAGGGGGACACGCCCGACCCAAGGGTAGTTCGAGCGCCGGAGGGCGCTCCAGAAGAGAGCCGCAAGGAGAACGGGAAGCAAGGTGTAGAGCCGAATGAAATACAGCATGAAGCCGGAGCTGGGGCGAGAAGGATGGAATCATAAGAACAGCTCAGAATACCTTCCAGGATCTCCAGAGTACAATCAAACCGTATCATAAGAACGCACGATAAGGATGCAAGGGCCTCGGAGGGCCATGTCGACGCTCCGCGAGCGGGGCGTGGCCAGCGAGAGCGGCCAAGGATGGGCCGAAGGGGAAGGGTGCCAGGGTACCCTTGGGAAGCTTGCCCATCCTCGCTGTGCGGGTTGACTGCATCTAGCGGCGCAGCCGGTGCGGAACATCATAGGGGGCAGACAAGCCTACCTCGCTTTTGACCACCCTCGCTTCCAAGAGATACCAAGCGATGCCAAACCACGGCCTGTACTGGTCAGGCCGCTTGACGAGGAGGCGCGTGGTATGACTTGGTTCTGCCTGGCAGCGAAAGCGGGGTATAGGTAGTTCACGCTCTGAAAGAAGGCTTTGCAGCTTGGTTTGCAGCCGCTCTGACCAGCTGGCTTGAGCCAGAGGCGGCGGAGCGCACAGCAGAGGAGATTGGGGGGCGTATGCAAATATCCCCTTCGGCTGGGGTTGGGAAGATACGGGGCGCGACTGTGCAATGAGCCCAAATCAACCTACGCGATCATAGGGATGACATGGTCACTCCTCCCAGCCCCATGCTCCCGACCCGGTGAGCAAAGGGGCTGGGAAGATAACAGGGCGCGATTGCGCAATGAGCCCATTCAACCTTCACGATCATAGGGATGAGATGGTCACTCCTCCCAGCTCCATACTCCCGACCCAATAACGCAAGGGGTTGGGAAGGCACAGGGCGCGACTGCTCAATGAGCCCATTCAACTTACGCGATCATAGGGACGATATGGCCCCTCCTCCCAACTCCATCCTCCCTGACCGATAGGTATCTCTCTGACTCATTAGCGGGTCTCTCGTGCGGGTCCTGCAAAGGCCTTGGCTCCACGCCGAAGCCGTAGCCGGAGCTGGGGCGAGAAGGATGGAATCATAAGAACAGCTCAGAATACCTTCCAGGATCTCCAGAGTACAATCAACCCGTATCATAAGAACGCACGATAAGGATGCAAGGGCCTCGGAGGGCCATGTCGACGCTCCGCGAGCGGGGCGTCGCCAGCGAGAGCGGCCAAGGATGGGCCGAAGGGGAAGGGTGCCAGGGTACCCTTGGGAAGCTTGCCCATCCTCGCTGTGCGGGTTGACTGCATCTAGCGGCGCAGCCGGTGCGGAACATCATAGGGGGCAGACAAGCCTACCTCGCTTTTGACCACCCTCGCTTCCAAGAGATACCGAGCGATGCCAAACCACGGCCTGTACTGGTCAGGCCGCTTGACGAGGAGGCGCGTGGGATGACTTGGTTCTGCCTGGCAGCGAAAGCGGGGTATAGGTAGTTCACGCTCTGAGCTTCTGGATGCTCGTCTTCCCCTTCACTTTAACATCTGTGCCACAGCTTCCTTAGAGATCGAATCGACGATTCATGTGTGTCTGTGTCTACGATTCATGTGTGTCTGCGTCTGTGTCTGTCTGCGTGGGCACGCCTCCGCCTCTCCGCCCAGCTTCGCCGAGGCGGGCGCGGCGGCGCCGGGGGCGGCATCGGCGTCGCTGCCGGCCATATGGGGTCCTCGGCGCGGCGACGCCAGCGCGGGCGTGCCCCTCCCCTGAGGTCCAGCGTGGCACACCACTTGCAACACCGCAACAAAAAACAGGGCGAGAAGGATGTGCCATCACGAGATTGGCGCAGGAAACGGTCCAGGATCTCCAGAGCATCTGGCGGCGCAGCCGGTGCGGAGCACTGAGAACCATGGGAATTCGTGGAGTCCTGGGAAATCCAGAAGCGTAATTATCATTATCATGACCTCTTGCCCCTCCGAGACACATCACGACTGGAGCCCCGCACCCTCTTCCTGCGTCTGCTGTCGAGCCGGATCGATCTTCGAGGACCCCAGCTGGCCATCGCTCGGACGTCCATTCCCTGTGTTTTTTTTTGGTTTCGTGCGTGGTTTTTTCGCCAAATGATCAAGGATGCTCCTCGATGGTCCTCGCCGACGGAAAAATGCATACGTCCGAGCGATGCCAAGCCAGGGCCCGAAACAGGGCGAACACTTCTGTACGCCGCAGCGCTCAGCAAGCCAGGCGACGGCACTGCGAATGGCCGGGGTGCGCAAAAAAAGAAAAAGATGGGGCAAGAGGAGCGGCCGCGGGAGGAAGCGACACAGATGCAGAGCGCGGCCGCGGGAGGAGCGAGGTATAAATTAGTTGCATCGGGTCGGGCGAAAGGGGGGGACACCAAAGGGGGGGCTTGAGAATCAGCTCACGCAGCTGATTCTCCCGGCGCCGGATGCGGCTATGTGTCGAGGAATGGGCCCCTCGGTGAGGCCGAAACCGGCTGCATGCAGCAAATTTCGTACCCCCCCCCTTTCCCAATCCCCCCCTTTCGTCCGGCCCGATTGCAGCGCAAAAAGATCTGCAAAAGCTGCAGCGCCGCGAACACGCCCGCTGCTGGAAGGAAGGCGCACGGCAAAAAACATAAACTGTTGCCGCCCGCGCGGACTTCTTGGAGCTGCGCTGGGCCCACCTCCCTGGCGCGAAGCGCGCCAGGGGCGGCGCCCCTGGCGCCGCCAGGGGGGGGGGGCCCCAGCGCGGACCCAAGAAGTCCGCGCGGAGCGCCAAAAGGTTATGTCTATGACGGCTTGTCTCCCTTCGAGTTGGGAACAAACTGCCACGCCAGGATCTGAAGGTCCTCTCTCTTTCTCTCGTCGCCACGGCCGAGCGCAGCTCGAGGAGCTCTCGCCGGGACGGGCGGCGGGCGGGGTCCCGGGACGGGCTCGTGGCGGACTTCTGCCGCGGCGGCGTGGGCGCGAGTTACGCGCATGCTCGACCGGTGTACACAGCAGCTTCATGACAGTGCACATATAGGAAATGTACTTCCTCTCTTGCTCATCTTTCCTCCTCCCTGCTAGCCTTCTCTTCTCTGCCCCAACCTCCCCCCAACCCAACCTCCCCCCATTGATTCGCTTGGGCGCGAATCAACGGGGGGGCGATCAGCGGACGGGGAGGAGGAGGAGGAGGAGGAGGAGGAGGAGGAGGAGGAGGAGGAGGAGGAGGAGGAGGAGGAGGAGGAGGAGGAGGCAGGGCCCCCCTTCTGGGTCCGAAGGTGCCCCCTTCAGGGCCCCTTTTGCAGGGCCCCCTTCTTCCCCCCGGCAGCCCTCGCTGCCCCCTTCATCGCCCCCCAATCTGTCGCGGCCCAGGCGGCGGCATCGGCGCCGGTGCCCGCCATAGATCACTGGGGGCCATGGTTTTCCACTGGATGACCTCCCAGAACGAAGGGGAACTGGGACACACAAACAAATAGACACAAATAGAAGGATTCTCCATATTTTCCTGAGTTTTTGTCTTCCCCCCCACTTCCCGTATTTTCCCAGGAACTCCTCGGGGTCGACGATGAATTGTCTGTGTGTGTGTGTGTTTTTTTTTCCTCCTGACAGAACACGAGCGGCTATAGGCCTCTCAGAGCGCCTGCCGCCGGCCCTCGCACGTGCCAGAAGTCGTCTCGCTGATGGGCAGCCGTGTCGGTTGGAAGGCGCCCGCGCCGAGTCTCGGGTCGGGCGAAAGGGGGGGATAGCAAAGGGGGGGTTTGAGAATCAGCTCGCGTAGCCGATTTTCCCAGCGCCTCCCGGCGCCGGAGGCGGCTATGTATCGAGGAATGGGCTCCTCGGTGAGGCCGACACCAGCTGCATGCAGCAAATTTCGTAACCCCCCCTTTCCCAATCCCCCCCTTCCGCCCGGCCCGAGAGTCGGCAACGGGACCGCTTCGTCCCGGCAGTGGCGTGCGCCGCAGGGGCGCGGGCGAGGCGAGAAACCGCCGAGCGCGGCTGGGCGGCGCTCGTGGCGTTGCAGCTCCGGAGCGGTGAGCGTACCCGTGTCCGCGCCCTCGCGGTCTGGATTCCGGGGCGCGATCCCGCGGATACGCGGTCGTACGGATACGGTCGGCGCGGGGCATCAGCAAAACCAAGACTCAGTACCTGCGGAGTCGCAGCCCAGGGGCCCGGCCCGCGAGGCCGCGGATACGAACATGCTTTTCGCCCACGGGCAACGGAGATTTCCCCCCCTGACCCGTGCCGAACAGGCGGCCGCTGGCGCGTCGGAGCATGTCCCCGCGCGTCGCGCACCGCGATGCGCGGTTGGCTTCGCGTCCTCGCGCCCCCGAGGCACAAAAGGCATATCACATGGACCAAAAGGCACATGCTCTTGCCCCGGGCCGCGGCCCGCGATGCGCGAGAATCTCCGCGCCCCCGAGGAAAACTGTATATAGAGATCAACTCTCGGAGCTCTGCGCCGATCCCAGGAATCCGCGTGGAGCTCCGAACGTTTATGCTTACACGATCTGCTGTCCTCGACAATGGTTGGCGCCCCACGGTGCCATGTTGCTGCGCCGCGTCAACTGCACAGCGTGGGTGCCAGAACCTGCTGCTTGGGGTCCACGCGCTGGCATGAGTGCTTGCTTTGTCCCTCTCGGCACCACTGCGCGGGAGGGAGCGGGGGAGCGGGCCCCACAACGACGACGCGCCCGACCCACGTCGTGCGCGAAACGGCTGGGCCTGCCTCAGAACACGTGCCGCTGTGCAGTGCGGGAGCGGGGAGGCCAAAGCGGCTGCTCCTCTGAGGAGCGGGGAGGGGGATTGCTGGGGGTCCCAACACCGTGGTGACAGACCCAGCGGTGACCTCGAAATCCACAACGACCTCACCGCAGGGTCCATCACCACACGGTTTTGGGACCTCGGAGGCCCCAGTCGCCCGAGACATCCTCGAAGAACGACCAAAGTCCCAAAACCGTGCCGTGACACCGAATCCCCACCGACTCACCACACGGTGTGGTCACCACCGCGTTTGGGGGCCCCCGAGGTTCACCCCGGAGGCCCGCCGAGCGACAGAGCAGTCCGGGTCTCGCGCTGCTGCCTCCCGCCCCGGCGCCGCCGCGGCCGCGCTTGCCCACAGGCCCGGGGCACACAGCATGGATTGTACCAGGGCTCGGCCTGGTGCGCCGTGGGCGTCGCTGAAGGGGGGGGGGGGGGGGCAATCCTCAGGGGAGGGGGGGGACCCGCGAGGCCTCCTTTTGGGCCCTGAAAAGCCCTTTTGAGGGGCCCCAGAGGGCCCCACGTTCTACAGCCCTCGCTGCCCTCCCCCCCCCCTTATGCACCCCCCCCCCTCCAGTGCGCGACAACCAGGCGCCGAGCCACGGACTCCCACCAGGCCCCACGCACGAGGCCACTTTCGACCTCACGCCATGATTCGGGCAGGCCGCTGGTGGGGCACTCCACGTGGGAAAGACTGCCCCGCGCGCGGCCCTGAGCGGGCAGCTTGCGTGCGAATGTCCTCGGGGTGGCGCGCCACCCCTCCTGAACACTCATCCTGCAAGCTCTTCCTCCTCCCTCCTCCTCCACGTTTCCCTGCTCCCGTCCTTCCTGGAGCACCCGAACCTCTCCCGCCACGCGAAACAGAACCCACGAGAACCCCCTAGGCCCTCGATTTCCTTGCCCGGTCCTCCGCTACCCCCATCCTCGCGCTCCCCCTGCCACAACCTTGCTTCTGTTCACGACCTGGGGCCCCAGAGCTCCCGACCAGACCGGTCCCTCGTCGGGGCTCCTCTCTGAAAGCAGTGCGAAGAAGCCCGGAAGCAGATACCACGCGTCGAGAGGGAGGGCAGCACACACAGAGCCTTCACCCTCACGATCGCCCCGCCGCGCCTCTCCCAAGGGCGCGTTCTGAGGACGTCTCCCCGGGCGCCTGCGGCACACCAGCTCGCTGGCGTTGCGGCGCCTCCTGCGGCCCCGACGAGGCAGTCCAGGCCCGCGGGCACTGAGATGCCCGCGCCACTTCTCGGAAGCAGCACCGGCATCAGCATCAACCTCTGCACCTTGTGCCTCTCTCCCGGCTCCTCCCGTCTGCTGCACCCCCATCTCCCCCTCATCCCCCTTTGATCCCCCCCCCTTCCGATCCTCCCTTCCGATCCTCCGCATGCCTCTCCCTCTTCTCCTGGTCATCCTCTCACTCCCCCTCCTCGCCCTAATCCTCTTCGTCGTTGGCCTCCTCTTCCTCCTCCTCCTTATCCTCCTCCACCTCCTCCTGATCATCATGTAGTTTGACACCTTCCAACGGACTGTGCCTGGGCCTCAGGAGAGGAGCTCGGTGGATAAAACATCACTGAGAGCCATCGACTTGATGCAGCGCCACCGCTTCTGGAGGCACATGAAAAGTTCGTCGGATACGGGGTCTGTATACATCTTCGTGGCGGCGAGTGCAGACGGCGATCTCAGAAGCAGCCGCTCCTCGGGGCCCAGCGGGCGCGCGGCCCGCAGGGCTCACTCCATTGGCGCAGCAGCCTTGCCCGCGGCCGCACAGCCCCCGGGAGACGCGCTGGTGACGCGCAACGGCTGCGAGCCCAGAGTCCGAGCCCCGGGGCGGCGGCGGAAGACGACGGCGGCAAGGGCAGAAGCAGACATGGGACGCACGCGCCCTCCTCCTCCTCCTCCTCCTCCTCCTCTCCTCCTCCTCCTCTCCTCCTCCTCCTCCTCCCTCCTCCTCCTCCTCCTCCTCCTCCTCCCCCCCCTCCCCCCCCCCCCTCCTCCTCCCTCCTCCTCCTCCTCCTCCTCCTCCTCCTCCTCCTCCTCCTCCTCCTCCTCCTCCTCCTCATCCTCCTCCTCCTCCATGGTACATTGTGCGTCCGACCCGAACATCTAAGATACCATCTTGTGGCACGTCGTTCCCGGAGTGGCATGGCCAGAACGCATCCGCCATGGAGCTTATACTATAAGATTTCTCGGCGAGCACGTCGCCCCTGGGGTGATACCGAAGACAGACCCGTTCGCCCTGCGGCAAAGCCGTCATCCACCGTGGTCTGGACACGAGGTATCCCCCCCCCAGCGACGAGCCGGGCTCGAGATCGGCGCTGCAGCATGCTCGGTACCTGGGGACATGCGCTACACTTGGACGCCTTGGGGGAGTTGGCATCACATCAGCAAGACGGGGTAAGGCGTCCGTAGCAGCAGGTCACCTCGTTCGCATTAGAGAAGCTGGTGCAAACACGACGTGTATCTAGCATAGTGGGCCCACGGCTGTCCGTGCCAAATTAGCCTGAGGCGAACGGCCCGTGCCGCACTAGCCTCAGACGACTTATCCGCTCCGAATTGGCCTGAGAGGTATTGTCCGCGTGGCACCGCTCTGACGTGAAATGCACGTGCAACGCGAGGATACGACGTCTGCCCGCAAAGCAGTGCACGCACCAGAGAAAAAGCCCATGCAGAGTGATGATCGATCATCGTCCAAGCCAGACGAACACATCGCCGAATCCAATCGCATAATCCATTCACCCTCGCAACCACAACCCTGGCGCTCCCGACGTGCCCTGTTCAGTATCCAAAGAGCGAGAAATGCTGAAAGTAATTGCCCCGAACCCAGGCGAGTCGGCGAGATGTGAGCAGGCATTTCCCCGTTTGCTGCATGCTGGGTTAGAGGCAATGTAGGTACGCACGTGCACGAATTCACGCATGCAGGTTATGCCCAGTCACGGGATTCACTGCGTATAACATTCCCCATCCCTTTCAAACTATTCTCACGCGGTCCCAAGACCACAAGCGAAACAGCTACAAACTCGGGAACTTCTGAACTTACGCCAATACGCCCGTGCCGAGCTGAAGCAACCAGCAGATGAGTGAGGGCTGGACAATGTAATACTGAGGCAGCGCATAGTGCGCTCTGATGACGCACAGTGACTGTGATAGTACAGAACACAATATGGCTGGCGTGTGCACGGTAACATTTAGAGCGTCGCCAGTCGACACGCGTGTGAAGACTCCATATTACCATACACAGTGACAAACAGATAGTGGATTCGAACTGTCACTTCTACCAGGCCAGGCGAGAATCCGAGCCAAGCAGATCGCTAGCACTTCCCAAGCAAAACCAGCCCCAAAGCAGGCCAAACAAGGCGGTTCAGTGCAAGGAAGTCGCAGGCGAAACTGGCCCCATGCCATTCCAAAGCCATGTGACGTGCGAGCACCCATCAGACATACTGGCCCCATACAAAACCAAACCAAACAAATTGAGGACCTCTCAGGCAATGCTGGCCCCAAACCAGGCCCAATACATATATATATATATGTATATATACATATATATATATATATATATATATATAACTGGGCCAAGACGGGAAGGTTGTGAGAACCTCGCGGGCAGGGCACGCCGCCAACTGAAGCCTAACCAAACCGAACCATGGCCAAAACCAAACACACTTCACAGAAATGTGCTTCACGCCTTGCTTGTCCACAGCTCGAACTCAACTCGATACTGCAGACTGGCGCTCGTGATCATTCCCATTCGAACAGTCTGCTTCCAAGGAGGATGAGGAGGAGGAGGAGGAGGTGGAGGAGGAGGAGAAGGAGGAGGAGGAGGAGGAGGAGGAGGGAGAGGAGGAGGAGGAGAAGGAGGAGGAGGAGGAGAAGGAGGAGGAGGAGGGGGAGAAGGAGCGACCTCCCGACGGAAAACTGCAAGACTAGGCTCCGTTCACTCGCGTGGATACGGCCGGGAGCTTTTGCTTAGCGTGTCGCGGCAGGCGGCCCTGGCGACACGCTATGCCCTGCGAGTGGATGGCGTGTCGCTCCGCGCCGCGGGCCGGGAGGCTCGGAAAAAAACTCGAGACGTTGACACCTGGGGACTCGGAAGTGGACAGCGTGTGGTGCCGAAGCGTCGTGGGCCAGAGAGGACGTTGCAACACGCTATCCAAGCGATCTCGACAGTAGAATCCCAGGAACAAGGCAGGGATGCCGCACATCGGATCGGCGATCGAGATGGTTCGGAGCGCCGAATGTCGGCAACAAAGTCGGGAGACGTCGAATCGGCAGGAATCGACAGGCTTGTGAGGCCTCCAGTGAGGCATCGGAACCAGAATCGGAATACAAAGTCGAATCAAAACGGCATCGGAAGCCAACGAGATCGGAGCGAATCGAATCGTGGGAGTCGAGGTGGGCCCTGCGCAGCAGGGGCACCCTGCCCAGGCGTGAACCCTTCTGCCTTGAGACTCTGATTCGGGGGGCGTCCAGACCCGCGCGTCTTGCAGTGCGCAGCGAGCCTAGCGCAACAACCTCATTCGTTTGTTTGGTTACCGCCAAGCCTATGACCAAGAGGATCATCAATTAAGAAGCCTGGGCCAACTTGCCGAAGTTTCTTGAAACAAGCGTGGGCCAACATCTGTTGTTCACGCTGCAAGAATCGAATGTGCTCAAGAAGCTGGACCAGCTTTCTGGAAAATTGAGTGAGAAACGTTGGTCAAACTTTTCGGGAAGAGGTTTCTTGATCATTTGCTCGACCGTTCTTTTTGTCGCCTACGTGTGGTGTTAAGAGAAGCGGTCCAGAGCCTGTGTTGTGGCAGCATGCTTGCCGAATCCTGACCCTGCTGCCCATGATCGGCGACGAGGGTGCACGGCGCATTTGCAGGCCTCGGGCTTCGCAGCCTCCTGCTCGCTCTCGACGTCGGCGTATCTGTCGGACATGTTCCTTTGGCGATCAATTGATCCAGGGGAGGGGCGACAGTGGGCGATGGGCGCCGAGACCATGAATGCGGCGAGAAGCTGTCGGGACAAGGGCGTTGCCAATCGTTTCCATCTCCGTCCGCCGTCTCCCGCACGGAGAGAGGTCACGAGATTGTTTCGACTGGGTCGCAAGAGGGTTCAGGGAAGCACCCATGTAACCATACGGAAGCAGCTACTGCCTGTCAGACAGAAGCTGCGACTGACTCGTGCAATGCCGACCGTCTCGTCCTCCTCCTCCTCCTCCTCCTCCTCCTCCTCCTCCTCCTCCTCCTCCTCCTCTCATTATTCTCCCGTGGATTCTCCTCAACGTCCTCCTCCCTCACCCCTGCCTCGCTCTTAAGGACACGACGTCCCTCTCCCGCCCCCTCTCCTACCTCATTCCTCATCTTTCCTCCCTCCTCCACCCCGTCCTTCCTGCCTCTGTCTGGCTTCGCCCTCGTCACCCCTTCTTACCGTCGTACATACTCATCCGCCTCTGCATCGCTACCCGCCTACTCCTCACCGTCCCTTCTCGTTCCTCGATCCCCCGCACGTTGTTCCCTTCGCCATACCTCTTTCTCCTCCACCTTTCCTCAGACGTCTGAAGAAAGCTCCGAAAAATTCAGAAAAAAAAAAAAAAACCTTTCCAAATCTCGTGAGGGAGCTTGAACGGAGCTCCTGGCTGGCTCCAGAACCCCAAGGTTTCCTCAAAGGTTCCGAAAAAAGCCAACAAAGTCCAAGTGGGTGAGGAGGCCCTCGGAGCCAAAGTCGGCCCGAGAGCCCAGGTCAACCCCACGTGAGCTGCCGCAGAGTGCCTGGGGAGACCGCCAGCGCGAGGTGCGATCTGCGGCGCGGCCACCCGCGGCCTTCGGAGAGCCATCGTGGGACGCCGCAAGCGGAGACGTCCCTTCCGCCCGCCTGCTTCGTCACGCCGGCACGGGCGTCCCGCGTGCGCGTCCGTCGTCGTATGCATGTTGTTTCCTTCCTCCTGTACACGCTCGCTCAACTTAAGGATCTAGCCTGCAGCATGTGTGTTCGACTGTGAAATGGAAAAAAAGGCCGACTCGGGGCACTGGTACCTGGCGGGCGCCGCAAAAACGATTGTAAGTATAGGCAGGACGCAGAGACTACAACAGTTAGTAGGCGTCCGCCAGGTAGAGGAAGCAGGATGTACCTCAGTAGGTCACAGACAAACCTTACCTTGACACAAACTGTCCGCAATAATAATAAGTACAAAGAGCTTCCTCAGACAAAAAAAGAAATCAAGTAAGTGAGACCTGCTAAAGTTAAGACACATCCTGTAGGATGGCCAGATATGTCGGCTGGCCTGGTCAAAGTGGCGGGAAAAGGCATGCTGCGTCTAATAATGTAACCACTTCTCTTCCTCAGAATCAGGAGCACAGTGCCTGGACAGGAGCAACTGTAAGCTGGCCATGGGTGTTTCCGGGCCTTACTACCACAATAATGTGCCGCTTATGTTGGGGTAGCCTAAGAGCTGAATGTGACGCTGGTTGGTCCTGCTCCTGCAAAAACAATCCCATCCCCCCACAATGTTGAAAAGGTACGCGCTGCTGTGGTCAAGCTGGCTGCTATTAAAGAGCAGGTTGAGAAAATGAGCGCGTGCAAAATGGCAGGCACAATCAAGTATCGTCTACTGTAGGTTGGTCAGTGATCTTGGCTGGCCTGCTGCATGTGGCAGATGGGCATGCTGTGACAATGAATGGTACTACTTAGCGGTGTACAGGAATTTTCCTCTGCCAAAAATGGGAAGCTTATGCTGGATCAGTCTAAGAAGCTGAATGTGGTCGCATCGTATGCGGATGCTATTCTGGGACTGCTACCCTGTAAAGTCAAGAAGTGTGCTGCGTGTGCTAACAAACGAAGGAACTGGAGGTGACCGAAATTAGTCGGTGCTGCATCGCCTGAATTATATGGTAGACCTCCTCCAAAGCACCGCCACTCCACGTTAGATTCAGGATTGCAATAGTGAGCAAGTGAAGCGGTGTCCGCCTAATATGTAACTCTTGGGCTGCTGCCTTTAGAAATCTCCAACATGTGCTGCTTGTCCTGGGACAGTCAAGGAAACTGAAGGTGACCGAAGCTGGTCGGTGCTGCAACGCCCGATGAATCACGGTCTGCCCCCACCTCCGCTATCTCCTCCACCCCAATACCCGCCCCAGATGCGTAGATCGGCTGGCAGCAAAAGTCGGGAAGCAAAAACAAGCTGTAGCAATTTTTGGGTTGCTGTCCTGTTTTTTTTGGGTTTGCCGTAACCCTCCTTGGTCCCAAGACCATCGTGCTTTTCGTAAATGCATATCGGGTTTAGCACGAACCCTGTGTCTTCTACTTGGGTGTAGGTAGAAGGCATTGCCGTCTATGCGAGGCTTGTATATGTTCTGCGGGAAGTTCCTTCCTCCTCCTCCTCCTCCTTCCTCCTCCTCCTCCTCCTTCTCCCCCGGCTCCGGCTGCGGCACAGGCGTGCGCGTGTATCCGGCCGCGCTCGCGCCTCGGATTCTCGACACTCGACGCCCACAATACCAGAATGCCAGACTCCGAGCCCCCTACCACGCCTCGCGTCGTGAGCGCGCGCGCGCGCGCCCGCGCCGATGGGGGCCAGGCGGCGGAGGCGGCCCCAAAAGCCACACGGGTCTGCCACGTGAGCCCGCTCGCCCCCTCCCGCGCACGCGCGCGTTGGAGCCAGCGGCCCCTCCGCGACAGCCTGATGCCATGGCTCGCTTCTTGGCGCTGCCCTGAAGGGTACTCGGTAGACCCAGGCTTGAGTTATGTTGTCCCCGTCCTACTTAAGGACCGCATCCCAGACATGATTTCGAGCGCCCGGGAAAGTGTCAAAAGAGAGTCGAAAGCGTGTCGAAACAGTGTCGGGCGAGTGTCCCCCAGGGCCCGACACGTGAAAACCCTTGAGTTTCGGTACTTTTCTGGGCGCTCGAAATTCTTCCTGGTGGTCAAAGCTAAAGTAGGTTGGAGCATCATAAGGCTTGAGTCGACACATCACATGCTTTTTTCTCGGCACTTTCCCGCGCCCACCTGCGCGGAAGCGGCTCATCCCTGCCACCTTGCTGCGCGATGCCAAAACGCCATCGCTGCACTGGGCACTGAGACGAAGCAAGGGCCGAGACAGACTCAGACCTGGACTTCTGGAAAAACTGTGTCTGACGTTCCAGAACGGCCCGGCATGCTCTGAGAGGATGGTTGGGAAAGCTCCAGAGGACCTATCCCGGTCCTAGCCCCGCCCGGCGTACAGTGGAGGCCCGACCACAAGACACCTTCCGCAAGAAACCCGACCCTGAGACCCCAGGACGTCTATTGATTCTTGGTGTGGCAACGTCACGCCTGCCGTTGCAAAACCATCGACACCCAAGACACCCAGGGCACCCTGGAGGCAAGCAGGGTGCTTCTTCTAACCAGCCTGGAACATATCCCTATCCCTATGCTGGGCATCTCCTCATCACTATGCCAATCTTAGGGATTCCCTTATTTTTCGAGGGCGAATCCCGAAGATTGTCATCGCCTTTTGGCGTGTCAATCTTAGGGATAGGGATACGTTCGAGGCTGGCAATCTCCAGAAAACGAAAGCACCGCACAGACATAAACTGTTGGAGCTGCGCGCAGATCTCCTGGGTCTGCGCTGGAGCCCCCCCTCGCTGGCGCGCGGAGCGCGCCAGGGGCGGCGCCGGAGGAGGCGCCGCCGGGGAGGCCCAGCGCGGATCCAAGGAATCCGCGCAGAGCGCCACAAGTTTATGTTTATGCCGTTTTTCCTTCTTTCGAAGATGGACACGACCCCCCCTTTAGTAAAACGTGGACCAGTGAAAACGACCTCGGGCCCGAACCTGGCGGGCGCAAGCCTGGAAAATGACGGCCGCGGCGCCCTCTCGAGAACCGAAAACGGACAATTCACTAACCGACATGTCAGGGTAGGAGGTCTGTCCACCTCCAAACGAAACGGGTCTGACGCGAGATGGCACAACGACCCTGCCTGGAGGAGGGGAGAGGAGGAGGAGGAGGAGGAGGAGGAGGAGGAGGAGGAGGAGGAGGAGGAGGAGGAGGAGGGGAGGAGGAGGAGGAGAGGAGGAGCGGAGGAGCGTGGAGGAGCGTGGAGGAGCGTGGAGGAGGAGGAGGAGGAGGAGGAGGAGGAAGAGGATTCTTGGCGTGGGCCTCCACTGCATCCCTCTGGACGGGGCACCGAATCTCACGACCGCGGCGCCCGGGGCCCGGCTTCGAGCGCCCCTGGTGGCCGAAGGTGGCCAGGGAGCCTTCCCGGCACGACCCCCGCTCACGGCGCGAGGTGGGAGGTGGGCCCTCCCGCCGACGACAGGACGACGCCGCGACGCCATACCCCAGCCTCCCTCCCTCCCTCCCCTCCTCCCTCCTCCTCCCTCCTCCTCCTCCTCCTCCTCCTCCTCCTCCTCCTCCTCCTCCTCCTCCTCCTCCTCCTCCTCCCTCCTCCTCCCTCCCTCCTCCTCCTCCTCCTCCTCCTCCTCCCTCCTCCTCCTCCTCCCCTCCTCCTCCTCCTCCTCCTCCCTCCTCCTCCCTCCTCCTCCTCCGCCCTTGCTTCTTCTCCTGGGCGGACCCTCCCCCCGACGGCGAAGGGGGACGCCGACGCTTGGGTCGGGCATGTCCTCCTACAGGCGGATCTTCAAAGGAAGACGCAAGAGATAGCAAACGCTTGCTCAAACATGGTCAAAATAGTAGCAAACTCGTCCCCAGACTGTGTTTTGACTACTCTCGAGCATGCCTCCTGTGGAGGGAACCGCCCGACGTAAGCCGACGCCGAGGACGGCAGGCCGCGATCGTCCGCGAGCCAGGCCCTCCCGGCTGGCTGGGCCCGCCCCCCTGCCCGAGGCGGGGACCCCCGCCCTCCCGGCTCCTCCTGGTACAGCAGTGAGCTCGAGCAGGACCAAGGAGGCCTCCTTCTCCTCCTCATCCTCCTCCTCCTCCTCCTCCTCCTCCTCCTCCTCCTCCTCCTCCTCCTCCTCCCCCTCCTCCCCCTCCTCCCCCTCCTCTTTCTCCTCCTCGTTCTCCTCCTTCTCCTCCTCCTCCTTCTCCTCCTCCTCCTCCCACTTCCCCTCCTCCGCCTCTTCCTCCTCCTTCTCCTCATCCTCCTCCTCTCAAAGGGGGGGCCCCCCAAAAGGGCTCGAGCAGGCCCCAGGAGGCCACAAAAAGGGGGGCCCAGGAGGCCGTCAAAGAAAAGAGAGCCCCGGGGCGCACGAGGAGTGCCCAAAGAAGGGGCTCGATGCGAGGGGGGCTTCGAAGCGAGCCCCCGCAGGCATCATGCCAGAGGCTCTTGGTACGACGCTGTTGAGGGCTCTCTTGAGGCCCCACGGCGCCCCGCACTCGCCGTCGCTCGGACGTCCATTCCCTGTGCTTTTGTCGGCTTCGTGCGTGGCTTTTTTCACCAAATCATCAGGGATGCTCCTCGTCGATGGTCCTCCCCGCAGGAAACATGCGCACGTCCGGGCGATGCCAAGCTCGAGGCCCCACGGCGCCCCGCAAGCGCGAGCCTCGGACGCCGCGGCCCGCCCCGCGCGGCCCCGCGGCGCCGGCGGGGGGGCCTCCACAGGCGGCAGGCGGACAGCAGCTGGGCCACGAGCAGCACCTGGCGGCGGCGGCGGCGGCCCGAACGGCGGCGGGCACGGGCGTCTCTTGGATGGGGCGAAATGTCAGGCAGCGAGCCCACCAAACATTTTTGCCACCGTTCGGACGCCCATGCCCAGCGAATTGTTCTCGGTTCCGTGCATGTTGTTTCGCTCGCAAGGGGGACCACGATGCTCTGCTCGAGGCTCCCGCCGAGGAGAAAAAAAGACACACGCCCGAGCGCTGCCAAGAGAAACGCACGCTTCCAGATGACCATGGGACGGCACGAGCCTCCCAGAGCCTTCGCGGGGAGCACCTCAGCCCTGGGCGCCGGTGATGTTACATGCGTATATCTGTGTCTGTAAATGGTATATATATAGACCAGAGTGACCGCGTCAACGTCGATCGATGCACTGATGGGCATCGCCACCTACATGGCGAAACCACCGTGAATAGATTCACGTCTCTACTTCTACAGGTATCGGTCGCAGTAAACGTCCGTCGATCTAGAGAAGGCGCGGCCTCACTGTCTACACGCCCCCACACACATATCATCATACATACACCTGTGTGAGGATGCGTCTACTGGTATACCGATCCTTAGGTCTAGAGAGAGAGGGAACAACAAACAAACAATTAAGAGAGAGAGAGAGTGAGAGCGAGAGAGAGAGAGAGAGAAAGAGAGAGAGAGAGAGTGCGAGAAAGAGGGAGAGGGTCAGAGAGACAGAGAAAGAGATAATGATAATAAGAAGTTGACGAACCATACTAATGAGGAACAACACAGACAAGTAAATAACCAGCAATCCATAAACATAAAAGAAAACAGATGGCCAAGTCAAAAGAAAACGACAGTTGTTAGATATGCCGATGTTTTAGGGCCTCCCTTTGATGCTTCTGCAGGATCGCGACGGACAACTCGCGCGCCGCCGCGAGCGGGGAGATCTGTCAGCCTGCCCTGGCGCTTACCTGCGCCAGAACCTCGGCGCGGCTGTCCTTCAGTAGGACGAGAATAATGTCAAGATAGGATCTACTCAGGATACGTTCCAGGATTTACACCATATCACGCCGCAGCCCTCGTTTCTGCAGCCCGCGTGAAGCATGAGGCAATCTTTGGAAATATGGGAAATCTTGGAGCATATCATTATCATGACCTCTTGCTCCTCATATTCCTGGTTCTGAGAGAAAAAAGCGGCATAAACATAAACTTCTGGCACTCTGGGAGAATTTCGTGGATCTGCGCTGGACCCCCCTCCCTGGCGCGCGGAGCGCGCCAGGGTCGGCGCCAGAGGCGCCGCCAAGGGGGGCCCAGCGCGGATCCAAGAAATCCACGCGAAGCGCCAAAAGTTTATGTTTATGTCGTTTTTCATCTTCGACTCTTGCTCCTCGGACTCCAGGTTCTTCATATCGCTGCCGCGGCCGAGGTTCAGCCACCAACGCTGGTCGGGGACGTACTGACCCGGGTCAATGCAAACCTGGGTCCGTCAGGGCTTGCAGGATCCTGCAGGATCTTGCAGGATCCTACATCCAAACCCGGGTCAGTGCACCCCTGGCACTGCAGGATCCTGCAAGATCTGGCGCTTTCGCTGACCCCTGTTTGCATTGAAACTCGTCCCTTGAGTTAAGTCGGGCGTGTCCCCCTACAGGCGGATTTTGAACGAACCATAGAACATATGCTTTGAAATACCCCCAAAAACATCAAAAACAGTCGAAACATTGTCCCCAGACTATCCTTTGTCTGTGTTTGAATATTCCTCCCGTCGAGAGGCATGCCCGACGTACCCCTTGAGCCCCGAGCTGGGCGCTTGTCGCGATCGCTCCAGTCGCGTCGGAGCCCGCTCGTCGCTATGTCGCAGACGTGCCCCCTGGAGTTATGTCGGGCGTGTCCCCCATACAGCGGGATTTTCGACGAAGAATTAAACAAATCACCAAAAATGCCCCCAAAAGGCCAAAGAATACTTAAAAAAAGGCCCCAGACTATGTTTGGATTTTTTGTTGACTATGTTTGGGGTATGTTTTGTAATTTCTCGTCGGAACATCCCCCCTGTGGGGGCACAGGCCCGACTTTTAACCCGGGAGCCCCCCCCCGCCCTCGCGGCACGAGTCTCGGCGGCGCGCACGCGCGGGCAGGGGCCCTGACCTCCCAGGAGGGCTCCAACACAGCACCAGGACTTCGACGCCCGAACTCCTGTCGCGGCGTCAGGCAGTCCAGATAGGTTTACGTCGGGCGTGTCCCCCTACAGGGGGATTTTCAACGAAAAATGAAAAATACCCCAACAATACCCCAAAAAGGTCAAAAAATACTTTAAAAATAGTCCCCGGACTATTTTTGGATTGTTTTTGGACTATGTTTGGGGTATTTTTTTTCGTCGCAAATCCCCATGTAGGGGGATAGGCCCGACTTAAGTCTAGAAGTCTGGAGGGAGATTTGTTTAGCACTCAGGGGGGAGGGGGGGGGGGGCTTCTCGGTCAGCATGTTCTTACTCGGCGATCCGCCATTGGGCGGCCAAGGGGGAGAGGGGGGGGGGTCTGGCTCTGGACCACTGCTTGTAATGATGCGACTGCTTGCAACAGTGCGACTCAACCTGCTTGAAACAGGCGCCAAAAACAGGCAAGATCTACTCCGTGGGGGGGGGGAGGGGGTGCGAGGGCCCGCGCCGATCGGCAAAACAATGAATAAGAAAACGATCACTTAGAAGGAGGCTGCTTCTTGGAGGGAGCCGGCCCTATATCTATAGACAAGGCCCGCGCCTTCTAAGAAGCAGGGGTGCTTCTGAGAAGCCTCCCCCCCTCCCTCCAGCCCCCGCTGCGCGTAGCCGACCCGTGGCACAAGTCCTCGTAGCCAGTCTTCAGCTCAGCGTTCGCATTCCCGAGCTAGGTGTTCTAGTTTGCCGGCGCCTTGTCACCGTTCTTCGGTTCGGCGTTCTCTGCGGCGAGCGCAGCGTGATTAGCGCCGAGCTCCGAGGAGCAGCGCTCCTCGTTGTTCGAGCGCCGTTCCATTTGCCGCCGCGGATGGGCTTCCCGACTTTTTTGGGCGCATGGCGAGCGGCTCGGAGCCCTTTTCGCGTTCTCCCGCGCCAGCAGCTCGGACACCTCTCTGCGCCACAGATTTTTGCGCTGACCCCGTGTCCGTGGCATGCTGGCCTCCGCAGATGCAGGATTGCAACAAAAAAAAGGATTGCAAAAAAACGAAGGATTGCAAAAAAACGAAGGATTGCAAAAAAAAAAACCTAGAACGAAGGATTGCAAAAAAAAACCCTAGAACGAAGGTTTTTTTGCAATCCTTCGTTTTTTTTGCAACCCTTTTTTTTTTGTTTTGCAATCCTTCGGTTTTTTTGCAATCCTTCGGATCGCTGCCGCCCTCGCGATGCTCGCGCGGAGGGCGGCGGGCGCGGGCCTGCCCTGGGCGGGCCGCGCCGCAAAGGCGCCGGAAGGAAGCCGACGCGACGCGCAAGTCGCGGGCGGCCGTGGCTGCGCCGGCGACCTGCCGCGGCCACGGCGGCGCGGAGGCGCCACGGGCCCTCGGCGCTAGATCCCGCGCCCTGTTTCTGAAGGGCGCGAGGAGGAGGTGTCGCGGCGGGAAAGCCGACGCGGCGCGGGGCGCCGGCGGCCGCGCGCGCCGGTGCCTGCCGCGGCCACGGCGGCGCGGAAGCGCCAAGGGCCCTCGGCGCAGGATTGCAAAAAAAAACCCAGGATTGCAAAAGAAACCCTGGATTGCAAAAAAAACCTGGGTTGTTTTGCAGTCCTGTTTTTTGTTTGCAATCCTGTTTTTTTTGCAATCCTTCGATCCCGCGCCCTGTTTCTGAGGGGCGCGAGGAGGAGGTGTCCGTGGTGCACGCACGCTGGCAGCTCCTGGAGTGGAGGGGTGGCGGACGGGATGCTGGAGCCGGAGGCTGTGGAACCAAGCGTGTTGCGCTGGAAGCGGACGCTGTGGAGCACAGGCTCCATTAAAAGATATCCTTGGGGAGGAGGGTGTGAAGTAATGCGTGGCGTGGTGGAGACGGACGTTTTGGAGACATGGCTTTTGCGTTGTAAGCGGCGGGGTGGAGCATAACATCGCTAATCAGAAACACTCGCGGAGCATGATTTTCAGCGCTGGGTGGTGTGATGGAGATGGAGGCTGTGAATTAGTAGGAGTTGTGTGGAGACGGGGGTTTTGAGACTATACGGACAAGGGGCGAACATGCCTGTGAACCTGCAGGGAGCCTGAACCACACATGCTCCAGAAAACAGCAATAATGAATGCGAGCATCACACCCGCATGAGGTGAGTCATTGTGCAGACAGGGGGGAGACACTTGTGTATACACATACATGTATTTCAACATGCGTGTCTTAAACATATGTTACGAATCTTCCCGAGGGAGTAGAGCGCAGACGCGATTCGTGGATCCCAGAGAATATCGTCAGCGATATGTTGCTGTTTTCCGTGGGACATCCTCACGAGTAATCGGATCGGACGCACCGTTCACGCAGATTGCGACGTCAGGGACCAAAAGCACAGAAGATCTTCAGCACTGACCCATCTTGCCCTCACATACACCATGAATTTCAATAAGTTTGGACGCGGCTCCCGGAAACAATTGCAGTCGCGTGACACATGCCCTTAACATTGAAAACTGACGTCTTCAAGTTGCAAGTTGCCCCCATAGTCTCCAACACGACAGTTTCGCTCGAGACATCCTCCCGAAGTTGACTTCGGACCTGGCGTCCAACTGCAAACGCACGGGGTAAAACCCCCTCCTGCGCAACACTCATCGCAAGGTGTGCCAAACCCGCCTGCATTCGACTGCGATCCCTTTTATTGCATCTCAGTCCTAGCAGCCATCTGGTGATCCTCATTATCCTCTGTCTCTCTTGTTTACCCCTGCTTCTCCATCTCCTGATTCCTCCTACTGCAGCTCTGAACCGGCTTCATATCCCTCTTCTTGTCAACCTTCTGCGATGCTTACGTGCTGCAAGTGTTTTAGCATGAGCCTGGGCACGCACGTGCCACTTGTGTGTATTTATATATATATATATATATATATATGTATATATGTACAGACGAGGGGGAATACAGACAATGACACATAGGATGAGGGGTGATATAGACGTGATGGAGAAACATTGGGACAGCAAGGGGCGAAGGATGTTGAGGAAGGGGGGAATAGAAGCACGAGCACGAGCACGAGTGGGAACGGAGGGGAGGTGGCCGACTCCCCCGACTTACCCCCGCCTGGGGAGGAGGAGGAGGAGGAGGAGGAGGGCGGAGAGTAGGAGAAGGAAAACACGAGTACGAGCGGGAATGGAAGGGGGGGAAAGTGGAAGACGCCCCCCTCATCCCCCCCGTCCTCAAGCCTCACAGAGTCCCTGAGAATCAGGTAAGACCCCCCCCACCTCCTTCCCACTCTCCTCACACTCCGCAGGAGGAGGCGCTACGAGAGGGACAGCGCTTGCCCTGAAGGACCCCAGACAACTCTAAACTCG
Source organism: Prorocentrum cordatum (assembly GCA_963575745.1). Taxonomy (NCBI): domain Eukaryota; class Dinophyceae; order Prorocentrales; family Prorocentraceae; genus Prorocentrum; species Prorocentrum cordatum. The sequence goes on along the minus strand of CAUYUJ010021753.1, from coordinate 88,219 downwards.
CACCCCGCGTCCGAAAGGCGACGGGCAAATTCGCCCTTGGACGCCGCCCTTTGATTCCACCCCCCCGTTGCCGTCCGCCCCACCTCCTGCTGTGAGGCCTTCCTCCTCCTGGTCCTCCTCCTCTTCAGACTAGTACTCCTCATCCCAATCCTCGACCTCCTGGTCCTCCACCGCATCTTGCATATTCGAGACCAGTCGATCGATGGAACCAATCGGCCCTCTCGATCGAACCACCCCCTCGGGCCGATCGAGACCCCTCCCGAGTCAGCCGCGCTGTCTCGAACCGATCGAGACCACCTCCTCCCCTTTTTTTCACGCAAACGAAGCACCAACCAACGTCCATTGCAGAATATCACCAAGGTCAAGCTGCTGAAGGAATTGGACGTGCATGAATAGCGGCCACGCGGCCGGGACATCACTTAACAAAATGGGCCCCCCCGGTGCCGGAACATCATGGAGCGCTACAAGAATTTATGCCAGCGTGCGTACAGCGCGCCATGGACTTTTCCACCGCCTCGCACACGGATGCGCATATGAGAAATGCACAACGGCATGAGGAACCCAGCCCGAGACAGGACAAGGAGGGGGAGGAGCAGAGGAGGAGGGGGGCAGAAAGGCAAAGCGCGCTGAGACTGCAGTACGTCCGCCCTCGGCCGAGAAGGATGCAGCATGCTAAAGACCCTTCGGGCCAAGAGATGGCCGTGTTGTGATCGCGGGCGGCCGGCGACGGAGGACCACGCGGGCTCGTCGGCGACTCCCTAGACAGGGAGCGGTCGGCGAGACCCGGGGGTCCTCCACCAGCCACCTCCGCGTGCACCGGCGCGAGCGCCAATCATCGCACGAAGGGCGACCTCTGGGCCGCGAGAGAGGAGAAGAGGAGGCGGAGGGAGGGGAGGCAAGGGGGAAAGCCATCGCGGAGCGCCGCAGGAACTGCGCCCGACCTCCCGGCGATCGGGGATCGAAGGCGCCACGCCAGAGAACGAGGAAAGGCACGAGGGCCCGAGTCACAGGCGCCACCCCCCGCGGGGGGGCCCCGCGGGCCGCAGGGGAGGCAGGGGACCGCGCCCAGCCGACGGCGACGACGAGGACGGAGGAGGAGAGGCGGGGGCAGGAGGAGGGGCAGGAGGAGAGGGAGAGGGGAGCGGGGAGCGGTCCCTGGCCCCCCACCCGGCGCGGGGCCCCCATGGGGGAGGCGCGCGGCTCGCGCCCAGGGGCTGCCAACCAGGCTGTTCTTCGCGCGCCTGCCGCGGGAGCCCGTTCCAAGGGAGCGTGACGGGCGACTCGCGGCGATGGCCCGACGCGGCCCGGCCCGACGCGGCCCCGCGGCGGCGGACAAATCCTGCCCCCCCCCCCCCCACGCGCGCACGAACAGAAAGGGGAAGGGCCGAGGGCCGAGGGGCGGGAAGGAGAGGCGGAGGAAGCAGAAAGAAGGCAGACGCAGCCCTTGTGGTTGCCCTCGGAGCCGGCAGGGCCATGCATGACCACGGACTCCACCGCGCCAACACAGGGTCATGCATGAAACAGTAAGACGGCACTGGGAACGCGGCAATCAGCTCACGGACTGGACGCAGGAAGCATAGGACGAGTTTAACCGCGAACGAGAAGTAGAACCACCTGATCCGGAAGAAGTAGATGTGGAAGCCTGACGCGACGCAATCAGACGCGTCGCAGGCGCGTGGCCCGCGGATGCCTCACGCAAGAAGCCACGGAAAGCCACCTCCTCCTCCTCCTCCTCCTCCTCCTCCTCCTCCTCTGCCCCCTCCCCGCGCCTCTCGCATCAATGCCGCCTCCAGGCGATTTGCGCGTCTCTGTCCGTCTCCTCCCCATCCTCACCCTCGTCGTCACCCTGCTCATCTTCCTCACCATCCTCCTCATCCTCCTCTTCCTCGTCGGCGTCGTCCTTCCTCCCCTTCCCCTCGCAGAAGGGGGGGGCCCCCGGTGGAGTAAATCGGAGCCTTCAGGGGGCGGGGCAAGCGAAGGGGCACGGGAGCGCAGTGGGAATCGGGCCGGCCCCATCCCGGGGACGCGCTCAGGGGGCCGCGGCGCCAGGCACAGCCAGAACGACGCGGTGACGGTGCTGCTCTCGAAAGTGACCTGGCCGGCGCTGGAGCAGGAGCAGGGATGATGATGACGATGACGATGACGATGACGATGACGATGATGATGATGATGATGATGATGATGATGATGATGATGATGGTGATGATGATGATGATAATGATGATGATGATGATGATGATGATGATGATGATGATGATGTTGCTGATGATGATGATGCTGCTGATGCTGATGAAGACGAAGATGAAGATGAAGATGGAGATGAAGATGATGATGATAATGATGATGATGATGATGAGGATGATGATGATGATGATTATGCTGATTATGATGATGATGATGATGATGATGATGATGATGATGATGATGATGATGATGACGATGCTGATGCTGCTGCTGATGATGATGATCATGATGGCGACGATGATGAAGATGAGATTGCTGATGCGGATCGTAATCCTGTTGATGCGGTTTGCACTGTCTGGGCCGCCTGATGGATCCAGTGGGGCAGCGGCAAGAGTAGCGAAGGAGGGGGCATGTATCGATAGCGATGCGTAGGGAATGCATCAAGCGCAAGAAAGGGATATTGCCTTAATCGGAGTTCAGCCCCTGTTGTGCGACATGCTCTGTGCATTACGCACCCTACGCGCTGCGATCCGCAGAATGCAACATACGTGTGTATACATTTTGATATATGCATACGCTAGAACCACGCGCGCGCTACGCGCGCGCTGAGGTTCTAGTCGCAGGTGAGCCACGGGTGCCGCTGTAAGCCCCGCTGTGGCCACAACGACGATTTCCAGCGTTCTCGGGCCCATGACATCGACGCAAAAAAACGCGTAGTCAACGAATGACGAGGACGAGGCAACGGAGAGGAGGGAGGAGGGGGTGTGGTGGAGCAGGATGGGGATGAGCTCCACAGCTCTGTCCAAGCAGAATGCCAATGATGGAATGACAAAAGCGGGGGTGAAAATAGGACCACGCAGAGGAAACGAAAACGAGTTGGGGTGGAAGCTCGAGAACGCGAGAAAGCGAAACACATTGAAAACAACGATTGAGAATCCAGGATTTGGACCTCTTAGACGCCTCTCGGAGCTCTCTTGGGGCGTCTTAAAGCCTCTTGGGCTGTGTGTTTGCCGTGTTGGGCCCATCTGAAGCCACGTTGGGGCCATCTGGGCCGTCTTGGAGCGCCTTGGCGCCTCCCGCTCGCGCTCTGTGGCCCAGCTTGGGCCTGACCTGGGGCTCTCTTGGGCCGTCTGGGGCTCGTCCAGGGCAATGTTCGGGCTCCCTGGTGCCGTCTTGGGGCTCTTTTGGTGGCCTCTCCCGCGGTATTGGGGCGGTCTTGGGGGCGTCGTGGGCCCTCTTGGAGCGTGGGAAAGTCGAAAACGTGGGAAACCAAAACGACATAGGAAAAACCAATGAAAATCAATGAGTAGGGCCTCTTCGGGCTGTCTCGGGATGCTTCTCGGAACTGTCTTGAGGTCTTTTGGAGGCCTCTTGGGCTGTCTAATTGCCGTGTCGAACCCATCTGGGCCGTCTTGGAGCGCCTTGGCGCCTCCCGCTCCCGCTCTGTGGCCCAGCTTGGGCCTGTCCTGGGGCTCTCTTGGGCCGTCTGGGGCTCCTCCTGGGCCATTTTCGGGCTCCCTGGGACCGTCCTGGAGCTCTTTGGGGGGCATTTTCGGCGGTCTTGGGGCGGTCTTGGGGGCGTCTTCAGCCGTCTTCGAGCATTGGAAGCTCAAGAACGTGAGAAACCGAAAAACATCGAACAAGCCAATGTAAATCAATGGCCTCTTTGGGCTCTCTCGGGACGTATCCCGGAGCTGTCTTGGGCCCTATTGGAGCTCTCTTGGGCTATGTGTTTACCCTCTTGAGCTCCTCTTGGGCCACGTCGGGATCATCTGGGCCGTCCTGGAGCTCCTTGGGGCCTCCCGCTCCCGCTCTGGGGCCCATCTTGTGCCTCTCCTGGGGATCTCTTGGGCAATCTTGGGCTGCTCTTGGGCATTCTTCAGGCTCTCCTGGGCCGTCTTGGGGCTCTGTGTGGGGCCTCTTCGGCGGTCTTGGGGCGGTCTTCGGGGCGTCTTCGGCCGTCTTGGAGCGTTGGAAGCTCGAGAACGCGAGAAATCGAAAAACATAAAAACACCCGAAATTAAGGATATGGGCCTCTTCGGGCTCTCTGGGTACGCCTCTCGGAGCTCTCTTGGGTCCTCTTGGAGGCCTCTTGGGCTGCGTATTGGCCAGGGGCCTCTTCGGCGGTATTGGGGCGGTCTTGGGGGCGTCGTGGGACGTCGTGGAGTGTCGGAAGGTCGAAAACGCGAGACACTGAACAACATCGAACAAAAACAATGGAAATCAAGGATTTGGGCCTCTTCGGGCTCTCTCGGGATGCTTCTCGGACTGTGCATGGAGGCCTCTTGGGCTGTGTATTTGCAGTCTCGAACCCATCTGGGGCCACGTTGGGGCTATCTGGGCTGTCTTGGAGGCGCTCGTCCAAGTCCGACGAGGGCTTCTCGGAGCTCTCTGGGGCAGTCCGGGAGCTCCAGGGCCGCTCTGGGGTGCTCTGGGAGCGGTCTGGAAAAACCCTGGTCCTCCCATGCCCCCCCGTGCCCCGGGCCCCGGGCGCCCGGTCCTCGTGCACGTGTGTATATATATACACACATAGATATATGTTTATGTAGACACATGTATACATACAATATGATACTATGTGTACGTGTGTATATAACTATACATATACATATACATATATATATATATATATATATATATATATATACGTGGCACATGCGTGCCCAAGCTCGCTCAAAAGAAAAACTGCAGCACGTCAGCATCGCAGGACATTCACAAGGAGAGGAATATAAAGTCATATCCGGGAAGGAAGGAGGTGAAAGAAACGGGCCTGCAGAGGAACACTGAGAAAAAGGAGCATGAGTTAGGATCACCGGGGGGCTGGTGGCAAGGAAGTGCAACAACGGGATCGCAGTCGAACGCAGGCGGGGTTGCCACACCTTGCGATGTGTAAGACCGTTGTCCGTATCTTCGGAGCCTCGGGCGTTCTCGCTGCCGCGCGGCAGGGTCCGCCTCGAGGTCCAAGCCCAACGCCACCCGAGAGCACTGCGGGGAGCTGGCCGCAGTAGGGCCACGGCGGGACGAGCCACACTGCACGAAGCTCGAAGAACTATGTAAGGTGCAAAGCGCGAAGCGGCAGTTCAATCCTGTATATATATATATATGTATATATATAGATATCACAGCTCTATGCTCCTTCTATGAGACACATGATCTATATCTAACTATTTATACAACCTTTCCGTATAGATGTGTGTACGGGGTGCCGCCTGTGGGGTGCATTTTTTGGGGGGGGGGGGGAGGGTTCCCCCCCGCGACGCATCACATGTACACTCCACACCGCTCGCCAGGCCCAACACAAAAACAGGCAAACGAATGTGTCACGGATTCGGTGCACGAGCAGTTGCAGCAAGAGGAAACTTGAGACGTCTTATTCGAATCAGACGAAAAGCCCGGAGCATGAGACATAGTCTCAATGCCAACATGTTTTTTACCACGAAGCCAACATGCCAATGGTGCCCAACCGCAGGCACGAGGCAAACCGGGAATCACGCGAGGGCCAACCTGCAATAGGCGAGCCAACACGCGAAACCTTGGCCTGTGCAGAGACAGTGAGAATGGCTTCGCCACGGCACCGTAGCGGGGCTGGCCTGCGAACGTGGCCGAAACTAGGCCCCCAGATCTCGTGCCACGACTCCGTGCGCCACCACGGGAGCACGCGTGCGGACGGGGCAGACTGCGTGCAGCCAGCGCCGAGGCTGGCACGGCCAATGGAATACCACGCAAGAGGTGCAACCGAGAGCGCCCGGAGCACATGGATAAGGAATTGCCCGGAGAGGGAGAGAGAAGGAGGAGGGAGGAGCCGAGGCGAAGGAGAAGATAGGAGACCTGCTGCGAAGCTGCTGTACCACAGAGTGGGCCAAGATATATACACTGACGAGCGAAGATGGCACAATGAACAAACGGCATGCGCGCGCTGAGACAGGCAGGGGGGGGGGGCACGAGCGGAGGAGGAGGAGGGAACAACCAATCCAAAAGAAACCAGGCCCGCCGTTGCGACAGATACCCCACTGCGCACCGCGGGGCCTCCTGCGTGCAAGCGCGAGGAAAGAAAGCGCCTTGGGGCGGCTCTGGGCTGCCTCCCTCGCGAAGGTGGGAAAAGCCTCCTGCACAGCGAGAGGCTGCCACAAAACCGTGGCGCGCACTGCCGTGCGCGCGGGAACGTGCGAGAACACCACTGGCTCGCAGAACAGTGTATGCTGCTCGCACCTCCCCTGCTGGGAATACTGCGGAAACGAATCATTTACAACGTTCCCTCTTCCAACCCCCTTTTCATCCCAATATATCACTGTTTCCTATTAATAAACACCCCCTCCCCCAGCTGGGCGGCAGCCGACCCGGAACCATTCGGGAAGAGCTGGGAGGTGGGGGGCTACGCCCAGAAAGCCTTCTAGGCACTGCGGCCTTGGAGGCATGCTGAGACCGAGGTGGCGCTGACACAGTCGGTGAAAACGCCGGCAGCCTGTGGGGTGCAATATATGCTGTGCCGTCTGGCCCCAGCGTGGGATTCGAAAAAACACCAGGAACTGGTGGACCAAATAACGATCTCGGGCGATCTGCGGGGGAGTGCCGGCCGAACAAAAGCACATCACCGCCGCGGCCGTAATTGGAGCGGACGCCCGACCGCCAGGAAGGAGGCTCCGTTACAGCGGAGGGTTTGTGCCAACATGGCCGTAACAACAAGAAAGCGAGACGAGTAGGGACGGCAAAGGTAGGAGCTCCTGCCGCCGCTGCCGCCGCTGCTCGCGCCGAAGGAGGAGGGCATGTGAGCAGACTCGACCGACAACGAACAACGCCAGACAGGCCCACGAAACCTGGAACGGCAAACGCTCGCAAACCCAATGCAGCAGGCAACGCAAACTGGACCAAAAACAAGATTGCTCGGCTCTGGACAAGGCACATACTCACACTGCGCTCGGAAATCCACCACACTGCACCGTGCATGTTTGCTCCCGCTCGGGATTGGACCGTGGTTTGCACTGTTCATCCAACCATTGTGGGGTCGCGCACAGTCGCCCAGCGCGCCTGATCAAAATGAGTCTCGCGCCCCGTGGAATCTGTTCACCAGCCTTGGAAAAGGGGGAGAGGGGGCATTTTTTATCACAAGCTGGCATTCTGGAAGAATCTGTGCGGTGTGGTGCAGTCTGTTCGGTGCAAGCCGAGCTGTGCAGCCTGCGTGGCGCAGTCTGCGTGCTGCGATCCACCGGCGCATACGGCCACGGAGCGGCCACGGGCAGCACCTTTTAGGGGAACAAGAAGTGGCATAAACATAAAAACTCTGAGGTCCGCGCGGACTTCTCGGATCGGCGCTGGGGCCCCCCCAGCGGTGCCCCCGGCGCCGCCCCTGGCGCGCTCCGCGCGCCAGGGAGGGGGGTCCAGCGCCGATCCGAACCTCCGAGTTTTCATGCTTATGTTACTTTCTGTTCCCCTAATCTTGGCGAGAACCCTATATCGGGCGTTGGCAGAACTGGGTTTAATGGAGCCTGGTTTAGTGATTTGTAGCGGGGGCGCCCCCCCGCTCCATTTCCACTCACCGGAACTGCCGTCACGCGAAAAACACCGGTTACGGCAAACCTGGCTTAGTGAATCTGGCCAGTTGAGGGGCCCCAAGGCCCTACCACTAACTGGGTCCCCTTACCCGGGATCCTGACTATACACGACTTTAGGGGAACAAAAAATCGCACAAACATAAAAAATCGGAGGTCCGCGCGGATTTCTCGGATCGGCGCTGGGCCCCCCGCGCGCTCCGCGCGCCAGGGACGGGGGTCCAGCGCCGGTCCGAAAAATCCGCGCGGACCTCCGAGTTTTCTTGTTTATGTCACTTCTTGTTCCCCTGATCTTGGCGAGAACCCTAATTAATCTTGGCTTCTTGTTCCCCTAATCTTGCCTTTTTTTGTTCCCCTAATCCTGGCGAGAACCCTATAGGGGCCCGGCCAACGCGAGAGGCGGTCCCGACGGCGGCCGTGGGCGGCGAGGCACCCAGAGAGGGCCCAGGCCGACGCACGATGGCGGCCACGAGGCGCCCGCGGCCGGCGCACGAGGTGGCCACGGGCGGCGACGGGGCGAGAAGGCGCGCAGGACCCGTGCAGCGTGCGAGGCGGCCAGAGGGAAACGGAGGGAGGGAGGAGGAGGAGGAGGAGGAGGAGGAGGAGGAGGAGGGAGGAGGAGGGAGGAGGAGGAGGAGGAGGGAGGAGGAGGAGGAGGAGGAGGAGGAGGAGGGAGGAGGAGGAGGAGGGAGGAGGAGGGAGGAGGGAGGAGGGAGGAGGAGGAAAAATAACTATGCACATACACCGATTCTGGCCGGGCCCATCCTGCGCCCAGGATCGGTGCACACGCCCTCTTACCTGGGCCAGGAAGGCATGGGCGTTGTCAGGATCGGTGCACGTGCATAGTTCTCTTCGCCCGACAAGAAGCCATCCACCCTCAATACAAGCACTGGCTGGCGAATGTCGGGGGCGGTGCATGCTCCAGCCGGCATGACGTTCCCAGTGGACCAGCGTGAGTGCTGAGAAGCTTCCGGGAGGGAGGTTGTCCCGCCGAACGGGCAGCTTCTCATCAGTGGCACTGGCAGAAGAGGAATGGGGTGTGACAACGGGAGGCATGCCGAGGATGACAGAGGGTAATGCAAAAGCAGAGGAAACACAGAACGCGACAACGAAAACGATGATAATCAGGAAGCCGACATTGTAGCCCAAGCCCTTCAGATGATCCGAGAACCTGGCGCCGCCGCGCTCGTTCTCGTCCTGCTCCTTCATTCCTCCTCTGCCAGCTCCTTCTTTACGTTTCGTCCTCCATCGTGCATCGTCCCTTCGTTCTCCTCCCTCCTCTCTCCATGATCTTCCCTCCCCCTCCATCGTCCTCCCTCCGAATTCCTCCTCTCTAAGCTCATCCTTCCTCTCCTCGCCCCTCCTCCTCCACCTCCCGCCTCTTCCCCCTCTGGACATTTGGTTCCTGTCCCAGCAGAGCGGGGTCCGGGTCTCAGCCCCTCAGCCCGTGCTGCGCTTCGCAGAAGGCTGATGCCCTGCGATGCGTGCCCCCAACTGAGGGGAGCAGGGGAGCACCCAAAGACCCCCCAAAGACCCCACCGGGCCCCCTCCCCAGAGGGGTGGGCCAAGTTGAGATGGGGCACATTTGGGAGAGGATCGGAGGGCGCGGATATGGATACGTTCGTCGCTAGTGCGTGTCGGGGCCCAGGACCATCGCGCATCGATCCAGCTCGAAACATGTAGCAGAAATATTGGGTCTAGGGCTCCAGCCGCTTTTCCCAACCATCCTGTGGTGTTGGGTCCTCGTTTTGAAGAGACAGCGCCCCGCGGCTAATCACTCTTCACTCACTACTCCTCCCCTCCTCCGTCCTCTCATATCTGCCTCTGCTCTCCGCATGTCCACCATTTCGGCACATTCCTCACACGTTTCGTGGCCCCAGAGGGAGCTTCACCAAAGGCGACAGCGGCAGGGTCCGCATGCGTCCCCCCGCCTATTTCGGCACACCTCTCACGAGAATCGTGGCTCCATCAGGAGCTCCACCAAAGGCCCCAGCAGCAGAATCCGCATGCGTCCCCCCGCCCATTTCGGCACACCCCTCACGAGGATCGTGGCCCAGTAGGCAGCTCCACCGAAGGCCCAAGCGACAGGGTCCGCATGCGTCCACCCCCCCATTTCGGCACACCCCTCACAAGGACCGTGGCCTCGTAGGGAGCTCCACCGAATGCCCCGGTGGCAGGGTCCGCATGCGTCCCCCCGTCCATTTCGGCACACCCCTCACGAGGATCGTGGCCCAGTAGGTAGCTCCACCGAAGGCGCCAATAGCAAGGTCTTCATGCGTCCCCCCGCCCATTTCGGCACACCCCTCACGCAAATTTCGGTACACCCCTCACACGGATCGCGGCCCCATAGGGAGCTCCACCGAAGGCCCCAAGACGCCCTAAGAGCGCCCCAAGACGGCCCAAGAGGCGCCCAGAACTGCCCGAGACACTCCCGAGACGGCCCCAAAAGGGGCCCGAGAGAGGGAGCGCAAACCGAAAATCCGAGCCTCCCGCCCCAAGAGGCCCCGAGCCCCAGGAGGCGCCCAAGAGGCCCCCAGGAGGCCCCCAGTGGGCCACCACGAGGCCCAACCGGAGGCCCAAGACGAGCCCCCCACAACGGCCCCCTAAGAGGTCTCAGAACGGCCTCCGAGAGGCCCCCGAGGCCCCCCACGAGATCCCAGCGAACAGCCAGTCACATGTTTACCCACAACCCAGGCACGGTGTCGGGAAGGGCCGAAGGCCATTAGATTAACCAGCATGGCTGCAAGTATCACTCGTAAGATCAAATATATTTGGCCTCCCAGAGGCTTCAATGGACTTCCACACGCTTCCCAGGCCCTCCGAAGACTCATTACCCCCAGAGGCTCCCGATGGCCCAGACCTCTGGCGACTCGAAAGGATCGGCGCCGCGGGTGTTTCCTGCCTTTGGGCGTGCCGCGGCAGAGGGGCCGATGGGGACCAGTTCAGGGGGGCAGCATCGAGAATGAATCGCCGACGCATCGCCCATATATCGGCGATATGCCCCGATTGCGAATCCGAACGTTCCTGAGCGGGGTGCTATCAGGCCCCAATCGGCGATGCATGTGCGATTGGAGGTCGATGTCTCCCCACCTGATCCTATCCCCTCCCAAAACGAACGTTGCCCCTTTGCTTTCGGGTCACAACTTGGATAGCTGGCCGCCGTGTGGGAGGATCCGGGAGTGCTCCCGGCGAGACGCAGCTGCTGGAAGGCAAACCGCCGAAAGTCAGCGAGAACGCCCCAAAGCATCGAATCTTGAACCTTCCCCCCGAGCCTGTCCCCCCTCACGATCGGCGTACCTATCCGCGTGCGCGCCCTCGCGGTCTGGACTTCCTGGGCGCGATCCCACGGAGACGCGGTCGCCCGCGGAGACGGGCCGCCTCCGCAGAGCTATAACGGCCTCGCATGCGCGGGGGCGCGGCCCAGGGGCCTGACTCGCAGGGCCGTGGATGAGTACGGACCTGTTCTTCGCCCACGACCCCTCCTCCTGCTCCATTCGGCTACACGCAAGAGCGGCCCTACAGTCATCGGCCTGACCTAAGGAACGATACATAAGGAACGAAGCCCCTTTTTTATCCCAAGGAATAACGCATAAGGAACGATCAATAAAAACTAACGCATAAGGAACTGTAAATAACGCATGCAAGCCTAAGGAACGACCGAGCCCCTTTTGAAAACCAAGTGTTCCTTATTCAAGCCGCTCACTGTATGGGGGCGCGTGGTGGCCAAATCCAAGCGCGCAGGCCGCTGCCATCGCATCGTGCGCAGCGATCGCGGGAGCCCCCAAAGGGTCCGCGCCACAAGTCGCTCGGGCAGGGCGAAAGGGGGAGATAGCAAAGGGGGGCTTTGAGAATCAACTCACGTAGCTGATTTTCCCGGCGCCTCGAGGCGCTGGAGGCGGCTATATATCGAGGAATGGGCCCCTCGGCGGGGCCGAAACCAGCTGCGTGCAACAGATTTCGTACCCCCCCTTTCCCAATCCCCCCCTTTCGTCTGGCCCGAGTCGCTCCGGCCAATGGTTAGTCGATCCTGCTCCCGCGGGCCAGCCGCGGCACGAACGCCCACGTGGGGAAACCAACAGGTGCTGATGCCGCTACTCCACGGACCTCTCCCCGTGTACACGTTCCGACCCGGATTTCGAGGCGAAGCCAGCGGTGGCGACGAGGGCCTCCCAGGAGGCCTAACAAGGGGAAAGCGGGCGAAGCGTGGCAGTATGGGGTACCTCTTCTCTCGCTGACTAGCGTGCAGCCGATCCTGCTCCCGCTGGCAAACCGCGGCACGAGGCCCCCCGGGAGGAACGACCTCTCCTCCTGCTCCTGCTCTCCCTCCTGCTCCTCCTCCCCCTGCTCCTCCTGCTCCTCATCCTGCTCCTCTTCGCCCACGACCCCTCCATCGGGGATCGACTGACCTGGGTCAGTCCCAAACCGGGTCGGTCAGGCCTTGCAGAACCCTGCAAGATCCTGAAGGATCCTGCGGGATCCTGCACGTTAGCCCAGGCCAGTGCACCCCTGGCTCTGCAGGATCCTGCAAGATCCAGCGCTCTGACTGCCCCTCGCTTGTATTGACCCGCCTCTTGAGCGCCGATCGGGCGGGTGCTAATGGGGGGGTGGCCCAACTGGGGGGTGAAGCAAAGGGCCCTCAGGGGGCCCGTTGGTGCCCCCCTTGGGGAGCCAGCAGGTGCCCTGAAGGGGCCCCCCCAAAGGCTCCATGCAGGGCCCTGTTCGTCACCCCTTTGAAACTTGATGGTGAAAACAGCTTTCACATTTGAAATCAACCATGAAAAACAGATGGAAGAAAAACAACAAGTGAACCCGCCCGAACCAGCTCCACCTGCTCCTGCTCCCGCCCGCAGGCCACGGCGGGAGGCCCCCCCCCCCCGAGGGGGGAGGAACGAGAGGCTGCACGCGACCACCAGCACGAAGTCCAGCAGCGCCCAGACGAGGAGGCCGCCCGCCGTGACGCCCTCCCCGGCGCCGCCGCCGCCGCAGACACCGTCGCCGTCCGGGTGGCGGAGGAGGAGCGAGCAGGAGGAGGGGGAGGGGGAGGGGGAGGGGGACAAGCTATGTGCGCTCGCGTCATATCTGACGTCCTACCCCTCCCTCCCATCCCTTACCATGGCGCTGATTTTCTCTATCCGCGGACGCGTGTCGTAGCGGACCTGTGGCTCCGCGCGCGCGTGCGTAGTGGGTGGTGGTGCGCGTGCGTGCGTGCGTGTGTGCGTGGTTGTGGTTATGGTTATGGTTGTGGTTGTGGTTGTGGTTGTGGTTGTGGTGGTGGTGTGGTGGTGGTGGTGGTGGTGGTGGTGGTGGTGGTGGTGGTGGTAGTGCGCGTGCGTGCGTGCGTGTGTGCGTGGTTGTGGTGGTGGTGGTGGTGGTGGTGGTGGTGGTGGTGGCGGTGGTGGTGGTGGTGGTGGGTGTATGTGTGTGTGCGCGTGTGCGCGTGTGCGCGTGTGCTGTGGTGTGACGTGGTGTGGCGTCTTGGTGGTTTGGTGGTGGGCCAGGTGCGTGCGTGCGTGATGGCGGTGGTGGTGGCGGTGGTGGTGGTTGTGTGTGTGTGCGTGTGTGTGTGTGTGTGTGCGTGTATATGTGTGTGTGTGTGTGTGTGTGTGTGTGTGTGTGTTTGTGTGTGCGTGCGTGCGTGCGTGCGGGCGTGCGTGCGTGCGTGCGTGCGTCTGTGCGTGTGTGTCTGTGTGCGCGCGCGTGTGATGTGGTGTGACGCGGTGTAGCGTGGTGGTGGTGGGTGGGTTAGTGGGGTGGTGGTGGCGGTGCGCGTGCGTGCGTGCGTGCGTGCGTGGGTGGGTGGAAGTGGCGGTGGGCGGGGCGGGACGCGGTGCGGTGGTGGCGGGCGGATGGGCGCGCGAGAAAGAGGCCCGCGCTGGGGCGAGAACGCCATCCTAAACGACGGAGGCAAAACACCGATCCGAAAATGAGACCCACGCTGCAGCGGGAGCACGATTCGGAACGAGCGGGGCCCGAAAATGAGGCCGGCGCCTCAGCGAGAGCAGCATTTTGGAAAAAAATGCAGGCGAAAAATCCAACTCCCTGGAATCCTGTGTAAAAAAACAGGACGCGGGGGGGGCGAACACTCCCAGCACGTCATCAGGGGAAGGAGGAGAGTAGTATTCATATTGAGTAATTGTGGAGGAGGAGGAGGAGGAGGAGGGCGGAGGAGGAGGAGGAGGAGGAGGAGGAGGAGGAGGAGGAAGAGGAGGAGGAACGGGGAACTGGGAGCGAGGCTTGCCATCGCTCGGACGTCCGTTCGCTGTGCGCTCTTCGGCGTCGTGGGCGTACTCTGTCGCAAAAAGATCCACCATGCTCCTCGCTGTGGCTCTTGCCGAGAACCATGCACACGTCCGAGAGCGTCCAGGGTGGAGGGAGGGGACCCGTAACCTCCACGCTTTGGCAAAATTGGAGCGGCGGGCACTTGGCCGCTGTCAGCCTCCAGAGGCCCTCGCCGGGCCTCGGGGCCGTCAACCAACGACGGCGGACGAAACGCCGGCCCCCAGGGAAGTGGCCCAGACCTCCGGGCCCCACGCAGCGAGAACTGCGGCAGCAGGATGTCTGGGGAGGGAGCAGGAGGCGGGAGGGGAAGGAGGAAGGGGAGGGAGGAGGAGAGGGGGACTACCTACCAAGCCACCCCCGCCCAACCCGAAAACACCGTTGGCCCGTCGATTCCTGGCGGGGGGGGGGGGGAACTCCAACGAAAATTGAGGAAACACGGTGGAACCCGTACACCCCCCGACCCAACATTTGCGGTGGTCTAGGGACTTCGGGTTGGGTGGGGGTGGCTCGGTAAGTGCATCGCTGCGGGGTAGACGACAACTGCCATGCTGTATGAACCAGCCGCACAAGCAAGACTCCGCACCACGGAGGCCTGCCTCAGCCACGCACCCAGGGACACTGTAAGACCACAGCCAGTCCACCTTGCCTTGGCAACTGTTGCCGAACGGTAGGACGCAGGTGCCACCCTCGGGGATGGACAGACCTCCCTTTAGTAAAACGTGGTTTAGTGAAAACGACCGGCGGCCCAGACCGGGCGGACGCAAGCCCGGAAGATAACGGCACGGGCGCCCTCTCGAGAACCGCAAACGGACAATTCACGAATCGACGTGTCACTGTTGGGGGTTCTGTCCACCCCCGACCACCCAGGAGGCCACAGGCACAGAATGGCCCAGAGGAGCCCTGCAGCTCCCGAGACCCCCGGGAAGAGACCCCGGGCAGCCTCTCGGCAGGCCTCAGGGGTCCGAGGGTGCCCCGGGAGGCCGCGGGAGGCTCCCTGCGTGAGGCCCCGGGTTTCGGAAGCACGCCGATCGGAGGCCACAGAACGCCCCAGCCAGGACGCTCCAGAGGGCCTGCAGGAGGCACCAAGGGGGTCCACGAAGCCCAGCATGGACGCTCCAGAGGGCCCCAGGAGGCACCAACGGGGGTCCCCGAAGCCCCGAGGGTCCTGCGGATGTCCCGAGGGGCCCCAGGAAGCCCTAGGAGACCCCGCAAGGGGCCGCGGCATGCCCATGGAGGGTCCAGAAGCTCGCCAAGAGATCCGGAAGGAAATCTATGAAACCTCGTCCGCATGCTCGCCTGGGAGTGCCTCACGGACTCCCCCACTGTGGGTGAGAGGGAGTTTCCTTCGATCACTGTGTTCACTGGGATTTTGCACAGCCGCTCGGATTCCCCCCAAATGGGAGATCATTGTTTAAAGTATGTGTGGATAGCAGAGGTTCCATATTACGCACATTGTCTTGGAGAAGCCGCTCGAACTTGGAGAGGCACTGAAGCTCAAGTTGTTCTCAATTTACTCAGGAATGCGGCCGTAACCAATGACATCGTCACAACTCAAGATCAGTAGTAGCAGTTTACATATCATGTGAGAGTGACACGAGAATTAGGGTGTGGGGTTGACGACTAGGGCCTAAGGGCGAGGGGGACAGTGAATGTGAGCGTGACGCACCCCTAGAAAACAAGAGCCTCGTATAATTAATTGCGATGCGGAGAAACGTCTCTGCGCGTCTCATTGGGTTGGGCCTCCCAGCCAAGGCGGCCTCTAGAAAGCACGGGAAGGATCTCCAGGAGCCTCAAGATGGCCACTGAGCCGCCCAAGAGATGCTCCAAGCCGTTCGAGCTGTCGGCGCCAAGGCAATCCAAGACGACCCCCAACACGGGCGCTGGACCCCGAATGGCCCCCCCAGGACAGCACGAGAGGCTCCTCAGGGAGGACTCCGCAAACTCCCTCCATCGACCGCAGCTCGCTGCCGGTGCCCTGGAGACTGGCCATCGCTCGGACGTCCATTCCCTGTCTTTGTTTTCGGCTTCGTGCGTGGTTTTTTTTTCGCCAAATCATCAAGGATGCTCCTCGATGGCCCTCGCCGAGGGAAAAACGCACACGTCCGAGCGATGCCAAGGGAGAAGGCCCGGGGGGTCCGCAGGCGCAGGTGCGCCCACACCCGCGTCGCGGTTTGCTCGCGCAAACTTGTACCTCGGAGGCCCGTCCACGAGCAGCCGTCCACGAGGAGCCCCACCCTGAGGCCCCAGGACGTCCATTGATGTTGGTGCGGGAGCATCGCGCTCTCCATGGCAGAAGCATCGACACCCAGGACACCCAGGGCACCCTGGAGGCAAGCGGGGTTTCTGCTGGCATGAGCCTCCACTGCACCTCGAAAGAGCGCTTGTTCATCCCGAGTCGTTGTCTCACGGCCCAGGGGCCCGGCCGCGACTTCTCCCACGCCGCCAGGGGCTGTCTTCTGAGCAAGGGCCGGCCGTCTCGGCACTCCTCTCGGCCGACCGCGACATGCTCTGAGAACACAAGAACAACTATGCTCTTGGCACATAGAACCGATGTGTTACACCAAGGCTACCTCATCCAGAAATGTCCCAAGAACATGTCGCGCAAACCGCGAAGAGAACATTATTTGGTGGGCTTACAAGCAAGTCAGGTCGCTTCGCCACTACTTCTTGGACGCCCGAAATGGGTACGGAAAAAGAAGGCACACTGCCCAGCAACAAGTGCTGTCCAAAACTGACAGCGGCCACTGCACGGCAAGCAGCTTTTTGACTTAAAAAACAACTTCCGCGGCGGCGCGAACAGCGAATCCTGCTTAAAATGAAGAGGAACTGCTGTTGGACATCGCACACACTCTTTCCGTACCCATTTCGATCGTCCCGATGCTTGAGTCTGGGAGGACCGGCAGGCCCGAGCGGCGGAGCCTTGCCTTGAGGACGCCGAGGCAGCCCTGGCCCATCAGGCACCGGTCCACGCCGCAGATGCCGAAGCCGAGCTGGGCGCGAGGGCGGCGCGGACGGCCGCAGCGGGTCGGGTGTTGCTAGAAGCGCCCCTGGCCCAAGGTGCCCCCAGATTTCCGCTCCATTTTGGAGCCCCTGGGGCCCCCATGGCCTCGCCAGGGGTGCTCTGCAGGCCGCGGGGGCCTCCTCGAACATCCCGGGGGCACCTTGGTCCAGGGGCACTTCTGGCGACACCCGAGCGGGTGCGTGACCCGACCCGCCGACCCCTTCGGACCCCTCTGGCGCGTGGCCCCCTCCACCCCCCGCTCACTGACCGCGGACCTACGCCGGCCCTCGCCCCTCCCCCCCCTAAAGTTTGAACGCCCGAAATGGGCACGGAAACAATGGGCACAATGCCCAACAGCAAATGTTGTTCCGAAGCAACAGCGGCCGCTGTTTGGCAGGCGGCCTTCTGTCTCAAATGGGCACAATCCGCGGCGACGCCGACAGCGAATATGGTTTTAAATGAACCAGAACTGCTGTCGGTCTTTGTGCCCACCCTTTCCGTGCCCATAAACAAGGGCTCCCAACGTCGCGCTTCGCGCTGCGCGAGGCGCGAAGTGCGAACCACTTCGCGCCCTCGCGCCGCCTCCCAGGGGAGACGAGGAGGACGGGGAGGAAGTGGAGCCGAAGCGCGCAGCGCGAAGCGCGAAGAACTCCGCGCCCTCGCGGGCGCCCCTGCCCCCTAAAGTGGGCCGAGGCCCCGAGCCCACCGCCCCGCCTCGACCCCTCCGCCGCGGGGGCCCGTGCCCCCCCGCCGGCCCCGACCTCGCGCGGCGGCCGGCTCCGTTCGAGCTATCTGGGCCTCCCGCGCTGGCCGGGTCGGGGCCGCGGCCCTCAGGCCACCGCGCCTCGAGGAGGGGAGCACACGGGGCAGGTCTGCAGGACTGTATTCCTGCAGGTCTAAGTATTCCTCCTCCTCCTCCTCCTCCTCCTCGTCCTCCTCCTCCTCCTCGTCCTCCTCCTCCTCCTCATCATCATCTTCCTCTCCTCCTCCTCCTGCCTTCTCAGAACACGAGGAGGTGTAAAACAAAAACTATCAGCCAGGCATGTCGTGAACTCGTGTCGCGCAAGTAGCAGAAAACAATCGCATCTATATCATGTTGCATGGTGGGCCCACAGGAGCAGGACGGGACGTCTTTTGCGCTCCGCACGCGCCCGCTGTCGGGGGCCGTGGTGGCTCTTCCTCCTTGCAGGCACGGCGTCGAGAGGTCCGCGAAGCCCACGCCACACCCGCAAACTATAATGCACGCCCCGGCTGCCAGGGGGAGGGCCCGAGCACGAAACACTGCGGCAGGGCAGGTCACCAGACCACCCGGCGTCGCACCAAGAGAAGCTGCGACGGACGGCTCCCTGTCATCGGTGTCAGGCTGTGGGTTGCACGCAGACAGTCCCCCGAGTTACTTGTTCTTGGTTGTTTGTTTGTTTGTTTGTTTGTTTGTTTGTTTGTCTGTTTGTTTGTTTGTTTGTTTAGTTGTATTATATCTCTCTCTCTCTCTCTTTATTTGTTTTTTTTCTGTTGTGTTCTCTCTATCTCTCTCTGTCTCTCTCTCTCTCTCTCTCCTGCCTTCAGAGAAGGCCCCCCTGCATTGCTTCTGGGAGGGACATCATCCTGCGAGGCCGCCCGAGGCGGGCTCGCGAGACGGCTCCCCGCTGGAGCCCCCGCGAGGCCTGCGCAGCCCCTCCTTTTCCCCTCCTTCGTCCCTGCCCGTCCGTGCCCCCTGCCCCTGCTTGCTCCTGCTCTACTCCTGCGCTCATGCTCCTCCTCCTCGTCCTCGTCCTCCTCCCCCTCCTCCTCCTCCTCCTCCTCCTCCTCCTCCTCCTCCTCCTCCTCCTCCTAGATTTAAGTCGGGCCTGTCCCCCTACAAGGGGATTTTCGCCGAACAATAAAAAGTACGCCAAAAATAATCAAATAATAATCCAACAATAGCCTGGGAACTATTTCTTGAGTATGTTTTGACCTTTTTGGTGTATGTTTGGAATATTTCTAGTTTTTCGTTGAAAATCCCCTTGTAGGGGGACGCGCCCGATATAATCCAAGATCTAGGATCTGCTCAGATTTGATTGGGGTTGCAAGGAGATCCGATCCAAATTCAAGATGCATCATCTGGATATGGTATCTGCTGTTTTCTTCTTGAAAATCTATCAGAATCGTATCGGGTCCATGGAAATTCTTTGTATCTGGGATCTGGTCGGTTTCTACTGAGACCCGATTCGAATCCGATTCGAACCCACTGGTGATCCCCTGGGCTTGGGGCATGCTTCATTCCTGCTGGAGCCCATCCACATTCAGTAGGAGTCCCTTAGGACCTGGCGCCACTTCCACCTCCCATGGAACTCGTGTCAGAATCTGGTTCTCCCCAACCGACAGGGCCGCCACCGCACAAAGTGTCCTCGCGCAGCCTGTTGCAACTGGACGTCTGGCCGCCGGTGCCCCAAGCGACATCCAAAAACATCTTAGAACATTGTCTGGTAGGGCTATAGGCACGCCAGGACGCTCTGCCACTGCTTGAGACTGGCCCCCACGCCCTCTATTACGGTCAAGTCGGGCCTGTCCCCCTACAGGGGGATTTTCGACGCAAAAGAAAAAAAAACCCAAATAGTCAAACAATCATCAGGGGACTATTTTGTGAATATGTTTTGGCCTTTTTGGTGCATTTTTGGGGCATTCTTTATTCTTCGTCGGAAATCCCCCTGTAGGGGGACGCGCCCGACTTACTAGGACGGTCGGGAGCCTGTTCTCGGCGTGCCGCCCCGGCGGCCCCGGCGACCCGGTCGCCCCTGGCACGCCGCAGCGGCGTGTCGTCTTCCGCTCCGCGGGGCGAGAGGCTCTCGGGAGAGCTCGGGGCGTTGGCGCGTGGGGGCCGAAGTGGCTGACACGTATCATCGAGGTCAGCATCAGCATCATCAGCATCAGCATCATCAGCACCATCACCATCACCATCACCATCACCATCACCATCACCATCACCATCACCATCACCATCATCATCATCATCATCATCATCATCATCATCATCATCATCACCACCATCACCATCACCATCACCATCATCATCATCATCATCATCATCATCATCATCATCATCATCATCATCATCATCATCATCATCATCATCATCATCATCATCATCATGGTCACCACCACCATCATCGTCGCTCCAAAGCGTGGTGGACCAGGACCGGCGGAGCGCCACACTCAAGCCAATCATGATAGCAAGGATGCGCGCTGAGGACGCCCCTGTCGCAGCGTTTCGAGCAGGGCTGGCCATCGAGAGTGGTTCATAATGGACCGAAGAGGCAAGGCTGCAAGGGAACCCTTCGGGAAGGTTGCCGATCATCATCATCATCATCATCATCATCATCATCATCATCATCATCATCATCATCATCAGCAGCATCATAATCATGATCATCATCATAATGATCATCATCATCAGCATCAGCATCAGCATCATCCTCGCCATCAGCATCAGCAGCATCATCAGCGGCACCATCATAATCATCAGCATAACCAGCATCAGCATCATCAGCATCGTCAACATCATCATCATCATCATCATCATCATCATCATCATCATCATTATCATTATCATTATCGTTATCAACATCATCAGTATCATCATCATCATCATCATAATCAGCATAGTCACCATCATACTCATCAGCATCATCATCAGCATCAGCATCACCAGCATCATCATCAGCATCATAATCATCGGCATCATCATAGTCATCAGCAGCATCATCACCTTCATAAGCATTACCATCATCAGCATCATCATGAGCATCAACAACATTGCCAGCATCACCAGCATCATCATCAGCAGCATCATCAGCATCAGCATCAACATCATAATCATCAGCGTCATCATCGCAATCAGCATCAGCATCATCATCATCAGCATCAGCATCATAACCAGCATCATCATCAACGTCAGCATCAGCATCAGCATCAGCATCAGCAGCATCATCATCAGCATCAGCATCAGCATCAGCATCAGCATCAGCATCACCAGACCGTAAGACAGGGGCTCCCGCGAGAGGGCGGGGCGGCGGGGAGGGGGAACGCGGAGGACGGCAGCCGCAAGGACAAAAGCGTCGCTCGGGCACCCCGCGCCGTCCCCTGCCACGCCGCCCTTCGGACACCCCGCCGATAAGCAATGAAAAAGCCCAAACCCTTGGGAAACGGAGCTGAGTTAGGTCGCCCCGAACATTAGGGGCATGCGGGGTCTTATCTGCAACTGTATCAAACCAGGCCACCCAGAGCTAGTGTCCCTAATGCAAGCACGGAGACCTCAATTAGGTTACGTCTTCGTTGTGTTACTAGCATTACGGGGTTCTCTTATTCCCGATGACCCTGGTAAGGCCAGGCGTACGGCTGGTTCGCGTCGCGATGTCGCGGGCGATGGTTTCTGGTGCCGCGTGGTTCGTTCAAACTTGGTCCCGGCTCTCCGATAGCCCAAATCGCCCGACATCGGCCGAGTATGGGCCACTGGCGGCGTTACCCTAGAACGCCCGCGCTGGGGTCGCAGCCGTGTCAACGCGGCGCACACCTAACGTGTCGACCGAAGAGCTGAACCAACCGACGCGAGTCGCTGCGTGAACCGGACCCGCCCGGCCCGAACTGCGCTCTGACCCCAGCCTGCCGAGCCGATCCCAGCGCCCCCGGTCCCGACCCGAGCGAAACGACGGAGACGGGGCTGTCCGTCGGAGCAGCGGTGGGGGTAAGAAGCGGGAGCAGGACCAAGCAGAGGGCATGGGGGGAGGAAGAGGAGGAGCGGTGAGGGAGAAGGGTCAGAACGACGTGGCCGAGCTGAAGCGCCTTCTCAGCGCACGGGCACGTCTTACGCTGCTATACACCTGGCGCCACGACGTACATGATCTCGCGCGAGCCTTCTCGATCCCTCTCGACAGGTACAGCTGCAGGCGAGCGCCGACACGCCTGGGCGAGCTCGACAGGTCAGACAAGCAGCGAAGGCCCATCGCGTGTTTCTGAGCACGAGTAGATTCCTCCACAACGGCGCCTCCAACCAACGGGCCTTCATCCATCTCCCTCGGGGCGACGTCCTTGTTCCTAGTGTTTTCGGGCCCTCGTGCATCTCGGGCAGCGCTCGTCCATCTCCCAAATCACCCCCTCCCTCAGCACACCGCGAGCACGATCGCCGGGCACCGTAACCCTGGGCGCAGGCAAGGCATCTGAAGTGACACGTCACACCTGTTTGCACCCTGCGCGCCACCGACGTGGGCAAGTCTCAGAAACGTGAGGCGATGCAATAGCACGAACCGCAGCACACAGCCGCCTACCCCTCGGTTATTGAAGGCGGAGGCGGACGAGGAAGGCACGAAGAGCGTGGGTAAGGCAGGACGGGGCGTGGGAGATGCAACAGACTCTGAGCGGTGGACCCGAGGAGGCAGGCGGCAGCGAGGGCGGGCCATCTCCACGACTGTGAGCAAGACCTTGCTGCGGAGTGCGGCAGTGTCGCTCGAGTGCAGCTCGAGCAGCAGCTCCTGCAGAGGGGATACCATGGAACATGGATCAACTCGATAGCCCTTGAACGCACATTGCATGCGTATGAAAGGGTGCCGAAAAGCTCGGATGCCTGACGGCAGAGACGCCTGCGAGCCAAGAGCTCAGTCGGTCGCCATCGGCAATGTGGCACCTGCGGCGGCTCCTGAGTGGGACGACGAGTAAGCTCAACCCGCTGCCTGCAGCATCCTCTTCTGGGGGGCCCAAAGGCTGAATGGAAGTCAGGTAGCGCAGACATGCTGCGCCGACAACATCACGATGATCATGTGGCGAGAGCGGTGGCCACCCCGCCTATCCGAAAGAACCTGGCCCCCTCCGTCGACCCAGCTCCCGGAGGCGTCCGGTGCGCCCGCGCCGGGTCCCCGCCATGAATGGGTGAGCTGTGCGCCTGGTCCCCGCATGGGAACCCATCTGTTGACACCACCACCAAGATCGGGTCACCCCCACCGGTGGATATTCAGCTAGGGTCTTGGTGTAGGTGGCCATCGAAGGAGACCACCCCTGATCTCAGCGCGGGTGGCGACTCATGTCAGCGAAGGGGTGGCCGAAGCTGATGCACCAAAGCGCCACGCCCAGCAAGCCCGACCCACCGGGTGACCCGGTGTGTGTCGAATACCCTCTGGAGGCTTGTAAATGACCTAAGTTCCCGATGCAGGCTGGACCCACGGGGGTGGCGTGTGGGTAGGCTCAGGTTTGTGGCATAATCCGTTGGCTGATGGGGTTTCGACCAGCCTGATGAGGTGTCGTCGATGGTCGCCCCATTCCCAGACATCCAACTTCGTGACACAACCCCGAAAATCCAGCTGCACGCAAGAGTGAAGTGAACCTGGGCAAGAGTGAACTTTGGTGCGCGACTTTCGGGGGCCGCGGGGAGGCCAAACTGGAGCGCGCTGGCCGCTGCCATCGCATCTCATTCAGCCATGTGGGGGCCCTAAGGCGCCCGCACCCCAGGTCACTCCGGCGAAAGGTCACTCTTACGCAACGCCGACCGAAGCTCCAGACCCCATCCCCGAGGCCGGTCAAGATCTTTTCACGTCCTCGGGCCCCCAAAAAACTGTGCGTATTTTCTTGACTGTCGTCGGGGGTTTCCTGTCCTGCTTGTCTTTCTGTTTGTTGTAATTATTGTTGTCGTTTGTTTCTGTATTCTGGGATTTGTAGTGTTTTTTTCTGTGGCCGAATGTTTGGCCCCAGAACGCTCCTCGTGTGGTCTTTCCCCCGTCGACCACAGGTCTGCCCTCCAGGCCTTACACCTCCGACCTCTCCCAGGGTGCGTCCCGCCCAGAATTTTGGGGGGCGAGTCCAGCCGTGGCGGCGAAGGCCCTCCAAGGGACTTGTAAAATAAACAAACCAGGATAGTTCCTGCTCCTCTTTCTCTTTCTCTCTCTCCTCCTCCTCCTCATCATCCTCCCCCTCCTCCTCCCCCTCCTCCTATATCTGCTCCCCCTCCTCACATACCACGCGGCCTGTATCTGCTCCCCCTCCTCACACGCCGCGCGGTTCAGAACGCAGCCGGGGCTGCAGGCTGGCGGGCGGGTTCTGGGGTCAACCAGGCCTGGCCGATGGGGAATGCAGCCCCCGGGTCCGCCTGCGGAATCACCCATCGGCGGCGACGGCGAGGGCCCCTGGAGGCCCGCGGGGACGGCGGGACTTCTCAGAAGCCCTCGGGCCTTCTGAGAGGCCTTTCGTGAAGGGGCCCCAGGACACACACACACAAGTAAATACACACAGTTAAAAAGATTCCCCATATTTTCTCATATTCTTGTTTTTTGTCGTCCCCCCCGCTTCCCATATTTTCCCTTGTTTTCTGGGGAATCGACGATTAATTTTGGGGTCTTCGGGGAAGGCTTAGAACACTTCTCAGACGGCTCGGGGACCTCCGAGCATTCTGAAAAGGCCCACCGCCTCGCATTTCCCCCCCCCCTCGCCCGCCTCCCGCTTTCTGGGTGGGCGGGGGGGAGCCGCCCAGGGCTTGGCGCCCGGGCCCCCGCCCCCCCCCCCCCCCCAGCCAGATCTCTCTCTCTCTCTTTCCGCCCTGGGGGCGGCGCTCCTGCCTGCGGGTCGGGACCTTACCATCGATCGGGGGTCCATCTTTCAGGGGACGAAGGGCGGGATAGCAAAACATGTTCCGCCGCCGGGGGCTCCTGCCCCCCCGGGCGGCTGGACAGCCTGTACCCCTACAGTTGGGAGCATGGAAGAGCGACGCCTGCACCACCAGGGACCACCAGCGGGAGGGGCCAGGGAAGGGCCTCCATAGCGGTGTGGTCCCCCCGCTCGCTCGAGACACCCCCTATCCCCAGCTCGGAGAGGCATCGTGGACCTCCTCGCTGGAGGTGGCCCCCTAGTCGTGTTGGTGTCGATCGTCCTTCCCCCGATACAGTAGCACGCCAGGGTAAAAACTGTCCAGCCGCCCTGGGGAAGGCGTCCTCGACGGCGGACAAACGTATGTCATACCGCCCTTCGTCCGCAAAACTCCCCGTGCATGGTTTCGGCCTCGTGCGTTCTCGCAAGATGATCCAAGGCGGCTCCTCGATGGCCCTCGGGAAAAAAGGCGCACGTCCGAGCAATGCCAAGGAACTAGTTCCGTCGTGCGGCCAAGTATGGCAGCGGTCTCAAGCGACCGCAACTCAGGATGCCAAATCGCGGGAGGTTGAGGAAAGCCTGGGCGCTCTTACGCCCTTGGTCGAAGTCCAATTTAATCTGACCGAATCCCGCTTCAGCCCAGGGCGCAGTCTGGCCCACGCTGGCAGCAGCCCTGTAAAATTGCATAATCCTGCGGCCTCCTTGGGGGACACCAGGCTGCGCGGCCGATGTTTCCTGCAGCCTGCGCCGATACAATTTTCAAATTTACAATGTGATAGTTCGAGCTCCTGTTTCCGACTGTAGATCGTTCCTGTCCACGGAGGGGGGGGAAAGGGGAAACCACCCTGCCCCTCCCCCCCACCACACACAACACACACACACACACACACCGCGTTCGCGCCCCCGCGGCCGAAACATTAAGCTTCTCTCGCGAACCCGACGCCACGATCCGTCGCAACTTATCCACGATTCGCGCCCGCGGGGCTACGATCCCTTGTGAATTACGATGCGTTCGCGCTCCTGAGGCCACGACCTCTTCCAAATCGCTCCAGACCTGCGTCCCCGTAGCAGCGATCCTTAGTCAATTACACCACAGTCACGCCCCCGACGCCACGATCCCTGGTACATTACTTCAGATTCTCAGATTCGCGTGCCCGCGGCAACGATCTTTGGCAAAGTGTTGAAGATTCGCACACCCGAAGCCAGAATCCTCCTACACTACACCATGTTCGCGCCCCCGAGGCCACGATCCCTTGTACATGACGTCACGGTTACCAGCCGTCCTCGCATGAGGTTCCAATATTGTTTCAAGCCGGCGCCCAGGCAACCCAACACAGCTCTGGCACATCCCATTACGATATAGGTGGGGCCTACGGCAGAGGGCGAAGCCCTTACGGATCTTGTTCTCGCGAAGACCTCCCAAGAGCTAAAGGAAATAATGAAAGCGGAGACAAACTCCAATCATAGTATTTCTAGGGCTTTAGGGCGATGCTATGGGGCTATAAGGCTATAGGGCTAGAATGCTGTGGGGCTATAGGGCTACAGGGCTATCGGGCTACTGGGCTGTAGGGTTATGGGGCTGTAGGGTTATAGGGCTATAGGGCTATAGGGCTATAGGGCTATAAAACTATAAGGCTATGGGGCTATTAGGGCTACAGGGCTACAGGGCTATTTGGCTATAAATAGAGCTACCAGGCACCTGGGCACCCGGGCACCTGGGCGCCCCGGCACCCGGGCACCCGGGCACCCGGGCACCCGGGCACCCGGTCACCCCCGGGCCCCGGGGCACCTGGGCGTGCGGCGAAAATCGGCGGCAAACCGAACCTCACCATATGAATCCGCTATAGGACCCTTACAGAGGCAAGCTCTGATCGGGGAATGACTTCATGAAGATTGGCTCAGGACACGTTCCAGGATTTCTAGGAGTATCCAGCGGCGGAGCCTGTGCGGAACTTGAGGAGATATGGGACAGCCTGGAGGTTGGTGAATCCTGGAACGTATTACTATCATGACCTCCTGCTCCTCATCGCCGCGCGTGACCTCTTCGATCTGCTCGCCGAGGGAGGCCACGAAGGACCGCTCGACGCTCCCGGGCTCGGCCCCGGCCTCGATGCGCCTCCGCCACGCCTCGCCAGGCGGAGGCGAGGGCAGGGCTGGCGGGAGGCACCGTGTGCTCACGGGGTGTGTGGGCCCTCCACCTCCTCAACCACCTCTCTCCACCCCCTCCTTGACTTCGAGCAGTGGCGAAGCGTCCGGGCGCGCCTGCAGCCCGACAGAACAATGCTCTAAGAACCCTTCGAGGTTCCCACGACGTGCTCTCAGAACATGTCTGGCGGGGACTGTCTTGTTCTAACACATCGGGTTTTATGTTCTAAGATTCTTGTCTTTGTTCTCAGAACATCTTTGGGTTCTACAAGCACATTTCGTGGCAGGACTATCAGAATGCCGGGACGGTCGGTCCCTGCTCAATGACTGGCTGACCGGTGCCACTGGCCTGTAGCAGGGCCCGCGCCGGCAATGAGCGGGCCCCGGCGCATGCACTCGATCCCGCCCGGCGTGCATCCTGCCTGCGGGGCCAGGCTCGCCGACCAACGCTCGATTGCTGGCCGACGCCTTCCCGTCGCAAGGCGCCGCCAGTTCGAGCGCCCTCGGAACACTGTGCGTGGCGAGCAGGCTGCCCCCAGTAAAAGCACACACACACGCACATGTCATGAGCACGAAGAACGTGCCACAATTACGATGACGTCCAGCGGATACCAACGTGTGTCCCTAATCGCGGGCGCGGCGACCGCGTCAAAAGGCGATGCGTGATCATTGAGTCAACTGGCAGCGGCGTCGCCTTGTGGCACGAAGTCTCACGGGAGGAGTATGGCAGTAACGCGAAAAACTAAGGGGGAAGAGATCAACGAAACCGATATCCTGGCGAGCACCCTCTCGCGAACCGCCATCCCTAACCCGCCTGCTCAGTGTGTTGCCCCGTGTTCTCCCCTTACATGCCCATCGTCCACACGCTTGCGTTGTGCCATCCTGCCCCCAAGTAATCCTACCCGTCTTCCTCGTGTTCCTACTCCCCCCATCTTGCTCCTCCTAACCCACCTCGTCGTTCTTCTTTCCCTCAGCTCATGTAGTGCGGCTCCCTGTGCAATCCGCATCACTGCCGAATGCCTGCTTGTCTATGTGGCGCGTGGCCTGCCCACAATACTCTTCTGTCCTCCAATACATGTAATACGCATGTGCCTCTGGCAATCCGATGCCCATGCTCGCCCGTGGCACCACTCATACATATGCCTGTCTGCCTCTTCCTGTTCAGACGCGCCTCGCTGGCTTGGTGGCTAGAAGTTTGCGATGAGTTGGCCTGCAGGCCAGTGATGTTCGATACCTCATTCGGGCCAGGATGGTAACTGAAGCACAAATGATATCTGAGGCAGTGCCGGGGCGAGGTAGAACAACGACGAGAAGCATTGATCCTACAACATCGGGGCACTTGGACATGTGGACGACAAGCATGCGACCAGGACTCACAGCTAACAACATCCGTGCCAGTGCAAGCACTGTCGCCGACGCGCTGAAACAAGATATGGAAACCACCGCGTCTCCGAAAGTCGGCCACAACATGGCGGCGTACTCCTATCCAGCCTCTCTCTCTTGTCTTTCAGCTCGAACTCGGCACTAAGGCCATGAACTGATGATGATGCCTGGGCTCCAGGCGGCACGTTCTGACATGTTAGGTCGCGACACCTGTAAGCATTGGACAGTTCTGGCATTTGGGAAACCTTCTAAATACAACGAGATAATCAAGCTGCCGTCGCACTCAACTTGAGCCTCGATCGCCAGAAATCTCGCCCCCAGGCCCCCAACAAGCTCCAGAACAAGGAGCGGTCAAACAGACAGGCGTAGCAACGCGCTTGATGCCTGGCCAGTTGGGCAGCATCGGCTAATATCCTAAATCATCCGAAAAGCGCTGTCCGCATATCCTCACCCCATGGTCAAATAAACAACCAGATCCCAACCCACATGGGGATAAAACTGCCAGCGAACTATCCTCGCCCGTATTGCCAAAACTACCAACAAAATAGCATGTCCAACTTGCTTGAATCTGCCAGCAAACATTCCAACCGGCTGATAAACTACCAACAGAAGATCCTGGCATCCCTGTCCTAACCTTTGGTCAAAAGCCCCACCTCCCAAATTACCCCTAGGCCTAAAACTGCTAACAAAACATCTCAACACTCCCAGGCCAAAACTGACATCCTGAGATCCTCACCACCTGGCCTAGAAATGCCAGCGCACCATCCGCAACCCGTTGATCAAAAACGGCCAATCAAGTACTACCCTCACCCCCTTGGCCGAGAACTGCCAGCTAAAGTTCCTGAGCGCTCGAGATTGGAGCTGGAAGCAATGTAACATAACTCGGCTTGTGACAGGCCCAACCAATACCAGCAAGCTTTCATCACTCACCGTCGCATAAAAAGATGAGCAACATATCACCACCCCCTGGCCTAGAACTGCCAGCAACACATCCGCAAGACGCAGCCATCCAGCCATCCTCATGCCTCGGCCGATCATTAGTCAAAAGTCATCGGCCCTGGTAATAAGAAGTCAGTCCATGGCATAAGCCTGCCAACGAAATATCTTCACGCCCATAGTCACAGTTTGCCGCCAGCTTGATGACTGACCATCGGTTTCGCAAATCCAGCGGAAGTCCAAACTGATGTTAACAGGGTGCTCCATATATCCTCACCCGGTGGCCTACCATGGCCAACATCTACTTCCTACTCTCGGCAGACAACTGCCAGCGAAATATCCTCACCCACATGTCTGAAACATGCCAGCGCAGTATCATCGCCGCCGTGCGTCACACTGCTTAGAACGATACCACCGCCTACTACAACACTGACATCGGCATATCCTACCCCCCTGACGTGAGCCCCAGAATATGAACAATGTGCCGAAGACTCCTTCTTACATATCCGTACCCCCCTACCCTCAAGCTGCCGACAAAACATCCTCAACACCCCTGGCACAAAACTGCTACCACATTATTTTCGCCCCCATAGGCAAATGCCAACAACACATGGTCCCAACCCGTTGACCGCAAACTTCACCCCTGGTGAAGAACTGCCAGCAACATCTCCTGACCACCCTGGTCATACACAGCCAGCACAGCATAATAGCCCTTCTGGCCTGACCAAGCAAGCAACATGTCCTTGGCCTTAACCTGTCAGCAACATGTCTTCACCGTTGGCCAACATCTGCCCACCAGCAGCGTACCACCACCCCCATTGCAATAACGCAATAAGATGCGTATACATACATATATGCTGATATGTACAGATACGCCTGTGTGTGCGCATACACACATACACCGAATTC
This sequence comes from Prorocentrum cordatum, assembly GCA_963575745.1. NCBI lineage: Eukaryota > Dinophyceae > Prorocentrales > Prorocentraceae > Prorocentrum > Prorocentrum cordatum. Next base: position 58,234 of record CAUYUJ010021753.1, on the reverse strand, counting down.
CACCAGCCCTCTGGGCGAAGGTGGTATGACGAGTTGCTTTCTACCCTCTTCCAAGACCCCTCTTTCCCCTGCTCGGGGGGCGGGGGGCGGCGTACCCCTCCCCCACCCCGCTCCCCTGGGCCTGGACGGGGGGACGAGGTGTCAGATCCCTTTTTGATCCAAGATGGCTCTAAGAGCGCCTCAGATGCTGCAAGATGGCCTCCAAGATGACTCAAGGCAACTCCCGATGGCTCAAACTAGCTTGCGACATACCTCCAAGAAGCTCCAAGACCAAGCTAAGACGATTCCAAATGCTCTCCGAGGCTTCCGGAGCACCCTCCAAAAGGCCATATTCTTTAACAACAGAACGAGAATCAATGACTTGGACCCTCTCGTCATTTGGCTTCAGATGAGATTTAGACGCCTCATGATGGCCCTAGACGGCCCAAGAGAGCCCCAATAAGGGCACAAGAGGGCCCCAAGACGGCCTCAAGAGGCCCGAGCGCCTGAGAGCGCCCAAAAAGCCCGTCTATGCACTCCCTCGTTGAACAACACAGCCATCGGCAAGCGTCGAAACAAACTCACCCCAGCGCAACCCAATCAGACGTCACGGCGAGGAACAGCCCAGACGTCAGGTCAGACGACCTCGAGAACCCCCCAAGACCTGGAGGAACAAGTCGGCGGCTCTTCTTGGGGCCATAAGTCGCCGTGAGACGGGCCGGAATCGTGGGCCTCCCAGTCCTGCTCAGATGTCGTCCTCCTGCAGCTTCCCTCCTTCCTCCGCTGGAAGGAAGAGGAGGCGGAGGAAGAGGGGACGAGGAGGGAAAGGAGAGGGAAGACGCGAGGCCCATCCAACGCGTGTCAAACGCGGCTGGAGAGGCTCGCAAGTGCAGGCACTATGAAGCCTCCAGGCGCCCTCAACGAGCCCCAAGAAAGCCAACACAAAAACTTCCAAAATGGCTCCGAAATGGTTCCATCTAGCCTCCAATACGCTTTAAAGATGCTCGCGGAGCGAATACTCCGCGAAGGCTTTATGGTTGACTCGTCGTTGTCGTCGTCGCCTTAATCATCGTCTCCTTCTTCCTCCGTCATCCTTCCCCTGGTTTCATCTTCTTCCTCCTCCTCGTCCTCCTCCTCCTCCTCCTCTCCCTCCTCCTCTTCCTCCTCCACCTCCTCCTCCTCCTCCCTCTCCCTTTTCCCCCCGTGTTATGTTCTTCGTTCCTGCTCCGATTGTCAAAAGTAGAGACCCTCCGCCCCGAGAGGGTTCCAAGATAACTGCAAGAGGGCCTCCAGAATAATCCAATGAAGCCGCCGTGGCATGAGAGCGTGTGTTGAATGACTCGGCAACAGTTTCCGCCGCTTCGGCGCCCCCGACACGCTTCTAAGGCGGCTGTCACGTCCCTGGTCGAAACAAGTCACCTGGCGATGGTCTCTGGATGGGCTGGTGGGGATACGCGAAGCGTCGAGGACTTGCGAATATCCTGGGGCTCGAACTGGCCTCCAGAAGACCGAAGCTTTGACAACCGGGCCACCTCGATCCCCCCGGGACTGCGGAGGTGCGGGCTCCTCCTTCTCCAGGTAGCGCGCACAAGGGGGTTGGTTGAGGGGCGTGGCCTTTCTAAGGAAGAGGGATCATTGGAAGGGGTCAAGGTCCCCCAGCCCCTCTTTGCACAGGGCGACGGAATCTGAGGAGGAGGCGGAGGAGGCGGAGGACGAGGAGGAGGAGGACGAGGACAGGACCCAGGACATCCGCGTAAAGGGGGTTCAACGTCAAAACACCTATGCGGGTGCCTTGCGCGCTTCTGACAAAATCCCCTGCGATTGGTTGTGCAACGGCCATGCCTTCTCACTTGGGCCGGCAGGGGGCATACCACGTCGCTCAAGGAATGAGCTCCGAAGTGGTCCCGTGACAGAGGCTCGCTACCTTACAATTGCGAATCCCTGCGGGTCAGTGCGGGGGGAGGAGCTGCTGGCCCTTCCGCGCGCCCTAAAGGGGGGGGCGCGCGGGCCTAGCAGGGCGCCCAACCAAGGGGGGAGGAGACGACGACACGACAACTCAAAAAGGAGGTGGGGGGAGGGTCGGGGGGCCCATGTCTCCAAACTGTTGCTGGGGGGCCTGGTTACCCTACGGGTTTTGTTATATTCTCTCCTCTCCCGCTCGGCTCACTTCTCTTTCACCGCGATCCGCCGATAATTGTTCCATGATGTTTCGCAGCTGTTCTTTGACACCCTGTTGTAGTATCCCACTGTTCCCCCTCGAAGTGTATGCGGGGTAGAGCATACTTGTAAACGCGGAATGTTTTTGGTGGGGCCACCGAGGATGCACTCTGGTGGACTTCTCGATGATCATTTTCCCCATACAACACCCTGCAATAATGTACCTGTCGGCACCCCAAAAATACTTCCCATTGCGGTGACAACGCGAGCACTCCGTGATTGCCCATCCTGTTTGCCTAAAGCAGCCCCCCGGGAAAACCTCGCGAATGCATATATTGGCTGTCTCTGGGCTCGCCCAGCTTGCCCAGAGTAGCACTCCGAGAAAACATCGAAATTCATCTCTTGGCTTTTACATGGGCCCCAGTGGGTGCTCTCACTGGCGGCCGCTGGAGGAGCTGGTCGTCGTCGTCTCCTCCGACTTGGGGTAGCCGAACTTGCCCTGGGAGATCCCGGGCCTCATCCAGCAGGGCCCCCGTGCTGTCTCGTAGCTCCTGGTGCTCTTTGAGCCTCTTCACTCCCTCTGGGTCGAGATTGTCCTCGTTGCTCAGCTCCTTCGAGGCGACCTCCATGACTTCGTGGAGATCCCCTACGTCGTTCTTCGAAATATTCACCGCCAGCTCTCACCAGCGCTGCGCGGTAAAGCCCCCCTTCCCTGCCCACCCCCACGCGTCCACAGGGCGCCTTGCGACGAGATCGCACCCTTTGACCTCGCGCGTCATCGGGAAGGACGCAGGGGCCATATCGAAAGGCCACTCTGGGCTGATTATCTGGGCAGCGTCGTAGAACTGGCCGCGGCGCCCCTCGGCGGCGTCGCCCAGCTGCCGCGGCAGCCGTTCCACTGCGAGCGCCCCCCCCCCCCCCCCCCCCAGCCATTTCCAAGCTTGAAATCAACGACCATTGACGGCCCACTCTTGCACGGGAGCAACTTCGACTTGCACCCGATGTCTGGCCGCGCCTCGCAGTCGTCGCCGAATGCGCCCTTCATCTTGCCCGCCCACTCTTTCATGAACCCATCTTCGGGGTGGCTCTCATGCGACTTGACGAGCCGTGACCGGTCCACCGTGCGCCAGGACAACCACATGTCCCCCCTCGAATAGGCTCTAGGGCCTCTCCGCCACAACTTGTTTGGGAGTGCCAGCCCGCGCGAGCAGGCCCCGCCCCCCTTCGCGCCCCATCCTGCGCCCCCCCCCCCCCCCTGCACGCGTTGAACAGCTGCGCGCCGTCGCTCCACTTGTCCGCGAAGTCCAGCGCCTCGACGCGCGCCGACTGTTCCTCCCCCGTGTTCTTCGCCGCCCTGTAGCCGCCCATATCGTGCAGCTCTCTTTTATGTTCTCCAACTCTTCGTCAACTCTTGGCCCGCCGCCTTCGGCGCACCTTCGCCACTGGCGTCCGTTGCCATGCTTGCGTTGAGCAGGATGTCGCATTCCTCTGCGCAGCGTGGGGCCTCAGCCACGCGTTCCCCTGCGTTGCCGAAGGCTGCAAAGATGCCTCCATTTATTGTCGATGCACCCCAGCAGCGCCATTGCCATCTCCTACTAATCTTCAAGTGCCAATTTGCTCCCTGCAGTGCGTGGCTGTTGATTTTCTTTCTTCTTTTCTCTTCCTTTTCTTTGGGGGGGGGGGCCTTCTTCCGCCAGGAGCGCGAGCGCTGCTGTGGTCTGTCCCAAGGCTTGGGCTGTCCGCGCGGCTCCGTTTGCTTTCATCTTCTGTTCCCAGCAGACCTGTTCTCTCGCTATATAGTTCTCTCCCCCATGCAGCGTCTTTTCTTCATCGCCCCATTCTTTCCACTCCTGCTGCCTCAGCTTCAGCTCGCAATCGATGCGCGCTCTCTTCCGTTGACTGCCCTTGCGTCCATAATCTTTTCCATTGCCAGGTTCATGTATTGCGTGCCCACTGCGGCCCCCGATCATCTTGCAATACCTGAATCCCTTGTTGCAGCGCCCGCAGGGCCATAGCTGGCTGCTGCCCGCGAAAGCCATGGGCGACCCCCCCCCCCCCCCCCCGCCTTCGCACTCCGAATAGACCCGTTAGTGCGCAACACTGCGCACCTAGGCCGTCGTTGAGCCAGATCAGCTGTGGGATCCGAGTATGATCGATGGAGGTGGTAGTGTGTTCCCTTCTGCACTGTTCATCGCGTGGCGCCTAGCATGCTGGCCCCCTCCCCCCCCCCCCCTACCACCACACGCGCACACGCCGCCACTGACCGTGACCCGTCTCTACATTGTGCGCGCGCTGCGCAGCATGCATAATGCCGAGCGGTGTCTCTGCCTCTTTGCCTTTGCGCTTTTGGGCACGCCAGCTATGCCCAACTGCCCCCGGGGGGCGGGGGGGGCCCCCCTGGGGCGGCGCCCTCATTGCTTGATGCTGATGCAGTCGGAGGTGCAGATTATGCGCTTGTCCGCGACAGCCGCGGCCTGGTACTCTGCCCCGGGGTCTCTGCACATCGAGATAACCAAGCTAATGCAACTGCCTTTTTTTCCTCAGCGTGCCACGCTCCGAGATAACCTCGCTAATGCAACCACCCCTTCGGTCCTCGGCGGCGCCGACGCTGACGCTCCCGCTCCACCATCCTCTCCAGCTCCGACTTGGGTGCTGCTGACTGGAACCTCTTGCCTCTCCACACTGTCATCCTCAGGTTGTGGCCCGCGAACTGGTCCAGCTTCGCCATGGTTTCTTCCTTCATGTCCTTCGGGAGCACCGCCCTGAAATGTCGATATGGATATTGCCTGGGCCCTCCTCCCAAAACTCCTGCTCGTCCTGGTTCGGGTTCCTGTTCTTGTTGTTGCGCGCCTTGTAGCTCTCGCTGACATTGCACATCCTGCTCGTCCCTGTGATCATGGCCTGGCTGCGCTCGCTGTTGTCATCCATCAGATTCAGGAAGTCACTCAGGGTGTCCAGTGCCCGATCTATTGGTGTTTACATTGCTGTTGGATATGTTTTCTGGCTAATCCGGCACCGTCTCCTGGATGCCATCCACGATCGCCATCCCCGTGTGAATGCCTGGTGGTCCCATATTGTGTCCCTTGTCCTTCTCCCTGGCCTGGTTCCCGTAGTTCTGCCCCGCTGCCACCGACTTCCGAAAAGGCCCAACGGTTGACTGGTATGAGGTCGAAGTCCGATGTCGTGTGGCTCATATCACTGATCTTTGCTGCCGCCGAGCGGACGGCCAGTCGCTGGAGTCCGTCGATACACCCTCTGAGGTCGAACTCCTCGTAGTTTTCCGCTGCATATGGCTGGCGGGGGGGGGGTCTGCGCCCTCCGCCTCCGCCTTCGCTGTTCCCTCCCGTCGCCGCGGCCGCGGCCGCTGGCGGGCTGCCCGCCGCCTTGGCGCTGGTCCCTTCTGTATACATTTGTTTTGTCCTTTTCCCTTGCCGCCCTTGTGATGCTTCGGTTCTCCTTACATCTCCGCGTTTGTTCCTCTTTTGGGCGGGGGTAGTCTACACGGTGCTACTGCCATTTTTCACGCAGTACGGACCCGGATGGTGGCAGCGTGCGTGTACCTGAAACCCTCCCAAGGATTGAGCCTGAGGAGAAGGAGGCGGAGGAGGAGGAGGAGGAAAAGGAGGGGGGGAGGGGGAGGGGGAGAGGGAGGGGGAGGAGGAGGAGGAGGAGGAGGAGGAGGAGGAGGAGGAGGAGGAGGAGGAGGAGGAGGAGAGGAGGAGGAGGAGGAGGAGGAGGAGGAGGAGGAGCAGGAGGAGAAGGAGGAGGAGGAGGAGGGGGAGGAGGAGGACGAGGAGGCGACGGAATCTGCACCAGCAGCGGTGCATGCGCTACGCCCTCCTGGCCTGGCCAGGAGGGCGTATAATACACAACGCCGGGGGTCTCAGGATTGGCCTGGCCAGGGAACACTGGACATCTATAGATTTCGTCGCACGACTGCATGCCTCCAAGCATCCTCCCCGTGGCGGTGGCAGATACACAGCAGAACGACACGCACCCCCCAGCCGCGATGGGTGCCTGGCTGATGTTGCGGACGGGGGCCGCCTGCCAGGCAGGCAGGCAGGAGAGGGGAGGCAAGGGCAGAGGAGAGGGACGGGGGAGGCAAGGGCACAGGAGAGGAGAGGCAAGGGACGCAGGTGCGAAGTCTTGCCTTCATCGCTGGAACTTCTATGTGCGATCCTGTCTGTTCGTTCCTTGCTGAGACCATTGCTTTGGACGAAGCTGTCCAGGCATCAGGCACTTCATTACCATAATGTGCGCGGCCGTTGCTTGCATAACTTTGGCCCTGGGGGAAGAGAAACGGAGGGACGGGGAAAGAAACCCCGCCAAGACGTTTCGTCTTCCAAAGTTATTGGGCCCTGGAAGCCTCGCAAGAGCATCCTGGAAGATAGACTGCTCTTGGGGAGGGGCTCGAGATGTCCAGGGGGGGGGCACGTGGAGGAGCAAACGTGACGCCAGAGGTCTGGGATGGGCAGCAAGAGAAGAGTCGCAGAGGCATGCCAGAAGGGAAGAGGGAAGAGCGGGAGGCGCGGGAGGGGCAGTAGGATGAGGAAGATGACAAAGAGGATGGGGCAGAAGAGGAGGATGAGGTGGAGGAGGAGGAGGAGGTCCGCTTCGTCGGCATGGTCCTTCCCCTCCTCAACATCATTCTCTTCCCCGCTCTCCTGGTCCTGCTCCTTCTCATCATCACCCATCCGTTTGCAAACCCCCCTGCAACTCTGTCCTGACGCGTTCCACCTCTTTCTCCGACCGCGATGCGCAAGTCACCGCTGCTCACGCGTCGACCACGGATCCGATAGATCGTTTCGTCACGCCTGCGACCTTCAATGTGTCGGGCCGGGCACGTTTCTGGAAAATGGCGTCGCTCGAATCAGACATCGTCGCACTACGGATGGTGCATCAACCACTGATTGACATGAAGTGCGACCTCACCACTCAACACCGCAAGGTCGCACCAGCAATCCGAACATGCACGTACTGATGCAACAATAGTATCCCCGCGATCCAGATGTTTATTTCGTCTACCGATGCACTGCACCACGCGCATGCAACGCAGAGACGAAACTGCAGGCGCACTGCGACATGGAACTCCGAAACGAGGTGTGGAGCCGAAGGCCTGCAAACCGCTGTGAGCTGCACCCAAAGAGCCAAGAACCCTTCGGATGTCCGACCAAGACGACCCGAATATTTGAACAGCCAGTGACGAAATGTGTTGGGAGTTGTGCGGGACATGGTTCTGGGCCGCCCGAAATGGACGCGACGATTTGCGAACGTGTCGGGACCTCTTGAGCATAGAACTTCTGCTCTACGAAGTGAATTTCCCAGCTGAGCCAAACGTTTGCCAAGTCCAGAACACTCGAGCGCGAACTCGGCAATCCGCTTGGGGCTTCCCCGATTACGGTGTCGGGCCGCTGGTTCCGGCCCACTGCGATTTGGTGCGACACACTATCCACGTCCAAAGCGGAGCCACATTGCATCCGCTCGCAGGACGTAGCGCGTCGCTGGGGCCGCCGCTGCGACACGCCAAGCAAAGGCTTCCCACCGTACGTCACCTTCGTGTCCGCCATGCAGTTTGCAGACCTTCGGCTCCAGACCCTTCTCGTCCCAACCCCCCGCCGTCCTGGGCCCCCCCCTTCCCTCCCCCTTCCTCATTCGGGGGGGCTTTGTCGGCCTGTCTCTGTTTCGAGGGAACCCCTTCTCTCCCTTCTCTCGCCTTCCTCCTTCGTGCTTCGGCTCGGGCCCCTTTCGTCCTTTCGGTCCCTCGCCTCCCCGTCTTCGTCTGTCCCCGCTCCGCTAGCGCCACAGCCCCGACCAGAAGGTCGCGTGGCACACTAGTTTGATCAACCCCCCCAAGGCCGACAGGCCCTGTGGGGGATGGCCGCGTTCGACGAACTCACTTGCCGAGAGAGAGAGAGAGAGAGAGAGAGAGAGAGAGAGAGAGAGAGAGAGAGAGAGAGAGAGAGAGAGAGAGAGAGAGAGAGAGAGAGAGAGAGAGAGAGAGAGAGAGAGAGAGAGAGAGAGAGAGAGAGAGAGAGAGAGAGAGAGAGAGGAGAGGAGGAGAATTAATGATGCCCGCGGGGTGAGGCGGACCGCGTCGAGCCACGGCCACCCCTGCGAGGCGCGCGCCCCACGCGCGCCCGCGCCTCGGCGCAGCTACGCACCCGAGGCTGTCGGCCAGGCCTCACCCCGCGCGGCCCGCAGCAGCCTCGCCACCTTGGCTGCCAAGCCTGGCGAGCTGCTGCGCTCCCGCGCGCCGCGCCGCGGCCTCGGCCAGCCGCCTCCGCCGCCCGCAGCCCCTGCTTCGCTTCGAGCAGCAGAGCCACCTGCGGGCGGCAGCCTCTCCTCCTGCAGCCCACTCTCCATGGCCACGTGGTCGCCGCCCGCAGCCCCTGCTTCGCATCGAGCAGCAGGTTCCCCTGCGGGCGGCTGGACCTCCTCCCGCGGCCTGGCCTCTGTGGCCTCGCGCGGCGGGGACGGTCCGCCGCCACTGCCACCTGCAACCACCTCGTCTCCTCCCTGTGCAGGGCCCGCCACAGGCCGCTGGCACTCGTCCTGCTGCTTGGCCACCTTGGCCACACGCCTCGGCGACTGCGAGGGCGACGTCAGCTCGGCCAGCCTCGGTGAGCTGCTGCGCACTCGCGCACGGCGCCGCGCGCCTGGCCCTCCGCCGCCGCCCGCAGCCCCTGCCTCTCCTCGTGCCGCGGCATGGCGCACCGCGGCTGCACGCCTGCCGCCAGCTCGCCCGCTCGGGCCAGCCGCTGCGCTGTGGTCCTCCGCTTCGTCCGCCAGCACCTGGATTCCGCTGGCCTCGCGTGGCTGGGGCGGTCCGCCGCCGCTGCCACCTGCAGCCACCTCGTCTCCTCTCTCGGCAGGGCCCGTCTCAGGCCGCTGGCTGCCCTCCTGCAGCCTGGCCACCTCGGCCGCCGTCCTCGGCGCCAGCGAGGGCGGCGTCGGAGCGGCCTGCCTCGGCGAGCTGCTGCGCACACCCGCGCGGCGCCGCGGGCCTGGCCCGCCGCCGCCGCCTGCAGGCCCTGCCTCTCCTCTTGCGGCCTCCTGGCGCGCCGCGGCCGCACGCCCTCCGCCAGCTCGCCCTCTCGGGCCAGCCGCACCGCGGTAGCCCCCGGGGGTCAGGGGACGCAGTAAGCTCGCGTCCTCCCCGCCACCTGGAGCTCCTTCTGGCTTGCGCAAGGCGTGGCCGTCCTCCTCCCCCGCGACGTCCTGCGGCGACTGGCCTCTCACCTCCTGCGCGTCGTCCGCCATCATCGGCGGGGGCGGTCCGCCGCCGCTGCCACCTGTGGCCACCTCGTCTCCTCCCTCTGCAGGGCCCGCCTCAGTCCGCTGGCTCTCCTCCTGCTGCAGCTTGGCCACCTTGGCCGCCCGCATCGGCGACCTCGAGGGCGGCGTCAGCGCGGCTTGCCTCAGCGATCTGCTGCGCACACGCGTGCGGCGCCGCGGGCGTGGCCCTCCGCCGCCGCCCGCAGGCCCTGCTTCGTCTCCTGCCTCGGCCTGGTGCGCCGCGGCTGCACACCTGCCGCCAGCTCGTCCTCTCAGGCCAGCCGCCGCTCTGGAGCCCTCAGGGGTCAGGGGACGCAGTGAGCCCGCATCCTCCCCTGCCCCTCCACCTGGAGCTCCTCCTGGCGGCCTCAAGGAGTGGCCGTCCTCCTCCTCCGCGATGTCCCGCGGCGACTGCCCTCTCCCCTCCTGCACGTCGTCCGCCAGCACCGTGATGTTGACTGCCACCTCGCTGACCACCTTCGGAGCCAGCCCCTTCCTCAGTCTCGCGACTGCGGCGGCACCTGCAGCCGACGGGACACTCCTGCACTCGAGGTGGAAGGAGCTCGCTCTGGCCGCGCCTGTGAAGCCGCACGCCCTGCAAGCGACCAGCGGCATCCTGCGCACCAGCATCCTCCAATCCACAGGCGCAAGGAGCACCAGGTCGTGCGACGCCCTCTGCTGCGCCTTCAGCCTGTTGTTGGCCCTGATCGCCTCGGCGACGATGCTGCCAGGGCACTCACCTGATCTGCCTGACCATCTGCAGACCTCGCACCAGGGACGCTGGCCAGGCAGCCTCCGCCAGACGCAGGCCATCCTCGCCGCTGGCTCCTTGCGCACTGGCAGGGCTCGCTGCACCTTCGTCTTGCCGTGCGTGGTGTCGCTGCCGTCGACCCAGCTGCCGACAGCCGCGCACCACATGGCTGCTCGTTCGACCACGTCTCGGCTCCTCTCCAGGCGCTCTCTGTCCCGCGCGGGGAGGCGCCCGCTGGCCGCCGCAGCCTTTGCCGCCCTGTCAGCCAGTCGGTTGCCGTACCAATCTCTGTACAGCACCTCGCCTGCCGCCACCTGCCGCCGCGTACTGTGGCTGGGCATCCACCTGAGGCTGACCTCATGCCCGAGACCTCCTCGCTCGTCCAGCAGGTCCCAGGCTCGCCGCCACAGGTGCGCCCACGTGTACGCGTAGCCCGTGGTGCCTACCCTGCCGACCTTGTAGAAGCCGTCGTACACGTACTTGGAGTCGACCACCAGCACCGTGACCCCTTGGCCAAACCTGAGCGCCATGATCACCGCCGTGAGCTCCCCGCCGTTGATGTCCACGCAGTGGCCCTCCATCTGGCCAGCGATGGAGGCCTTGTAGCCGTCGCTGTGCGCCTGCAGCGCCACCACACTCCAGCCAACTGCCGCCACCTCCTCGTAGTCCGCCTCGAACGCCGAGCCGTCGAGAAACAGCTCGCCTTCAGGAAGGGTGCCTCCTTCGTGGTCGCCCTTCCAGCACACGTCGCTGCACACTGGCGGGCGGCGGATGCCCCGTGGTGTCGGCCACAGGCACCTCTCCAGCAGCAGCTGCACCTCAGGCCTCCCGCTCTGCCTTCGGAGACCTGCCAAGTCCTCTGGGACGGTCAGCACCTCACTCCAGCACGGGCAGTCGAAGTGCCTGTGCATCAGCGTGCCCCTGGCGCCACACCTCAAGCACCCAGCACTGGGCGCCAGCCCCTTCTCCTCCTTACGCGCCTGAGTCCACTGCCCGTCGATGATGAGGGACCTCAGGTAGGCCTGCTCTCGCGCCGTCAACCGAACCCTGGTGCGAGGTGCTCCCTCCTCACGGCGTGGCTCGTCGGCTTTCCTGGCACAGCCAGAGGAGGTGAGCCTGACCAGGGGCTCCAGCTCGCCGCCACCAGCCAAGTGCGCGCAACCTGGGGCTTTGCTGACCTGCCTCCACTGCCAGCGCTGCACTGCTCTCCTCATCAGCTTGGCCACGACCCACGGCGCGCAGTCGAAGGGCGCGATGGCCACGCCGTCGTCCATGACCCAGCGGTTGGCGGCGACGACGTCCCATCCGATCCTCCTGAGGGAGAGCACCGTCGCCGCGCACGGGCCCTGCACGTGCACCCAGGACACGGGCCGCTTGTCCTCGAGGCCCTGCCACACCATGTGCAGCGGCACCCACTGCTCCCAGACCGCACGCAGCAACATCAGCACCGGCTTGCAGGTCGCGTCGTAGATCGGGTCGAGGCCTGCCTGGAGCATGAGCCCGAGCGACCTGGACTTGCTCGCCGTGGTGCTGGAGACCGCGACGAACGTGAGGGTCCTGGCGCGGTCCAGCTCCCCTTCCGTGCAGCCCGTGATGGCCGTGCCGTACCCGATGCATGGGTGCAGCCCCGTCTTCACGATCCTCTTGGTGGCCTTCCGCTTGGCCTTGACCACCTGCAGCACTTTGATCCTGCGCAGCCTGCCTCTCGCCTGCGCCATCCTGTCGTGGCGAACAGCCCGTCCTATCCTCTTGCCCCCACTGAAGTCGACCCCCAAGTTCCTCTCCTGCCCCGTGGCGCGCACCCCCAGCGTCTTCATCAGGCGCTTCTCGAGCTCCTGCCTCGCTGCTGGCACGTTCGCTAGCGCCCTGGATTTCTTCACCGCGATCTCCAGGTCGGCCTCGCCGAGCAGTACCTTGAGATGCCTGGCCGCCAGCGTGAGGTCATTGACTGTCCGCTTGAAGCCGCCCACCCTCTTCAAGATGATGTCGTCCACGACCACCGACATCGCCAGCGTGGGCACCAGCTCCTGAAGCTTGTCCAGCGGCTCCAGCAGCAGCATCTTGAGCATGAGCGTCGCCAGCCCGTCTCCAGGCAGCACCGCCTGCTCGGTGCAGATGGCGTTGCTGACGGCTTCGTCCCGCGCCAGCCACCTGGGCGCTCGATACAAACTCACCTGCAACTTGAGCTGCCAGAGCGGGAAGCCCGTCCGCTGGGCGGCCTGGATGAGGCGCCCATGCTGCACCTGCTCGTACGCCTTGAGCAGGTCCAGGAGGATGAGGGCCGCGACCCAGCTGGATGCATCGCCAGCTTCGCGCCCCTTCGCTGTCGCCCACTCGCACTCCACGGCCTGCTGCCAGACTGCCCTCTCGCAGCCCCTGCCGCGCGCCGCCCAGAAGAACGGCCGATCATTCCTGCGCTCCCACTCCTCCGCCAGGGGCTTGCGTAACCTCGTCTGCACCCTCGCGAGGACGTGCACGATGGCCACGGGGCGCACGCCGCCCAGCCTCTTGGCCAAGAACACGATCTTGCTCTGGATCTGCGGCCACTCCGCGGCCTGCTCGACAGCCACCACGATGTCGATGAGGGTCTCTATCCCCTCGTCGCTGAGCTCCAGCAGCTGCCTCGGCTTGATCGCCTCGAAACCCGTGGCCGTGCCCTTCCTGAAGGACCTCAGGACTGCCCGCATCACCTCGCAGCTGGGCCTGGGGGGGCGCTCACCTAGATCGGTCGGCCACTCCAACTCGGCGTGGCTGCGCTGCACCCTCCAGATCTTGCTCCACTCCTTCTCAAGGTCGTCCAGCTCCTTGCTCAGGCTGGCGGGTCCAGCATCGATGCTGCAGTCGCTGCCCTGCCAGCCCACCGCCACTCGCGTGACCGCGTGGAGCCCTGCCGCTCCTCCTGCGAGCTGCTTCCCAACCCACTCGTCAAACTGCCTGCCCCTCTCATCGACATCGCGCTTGGCGAGGTGACTGGCGTGCTGCTTCGCGCGGTCGGCCAGCCTCTCGAGCAGCAGGGGGTGCCAGCACGCCAGGCCCCCATGCTGCAGCATCCTCAGCCAGCGCCCAGCCTCCATGCTGCAGGAGTTGCCGCCTCCTTCCCCTGCGCGGGCCTCCTCGTCCTGCTGCAGCTTCCTGACTCTCTTCGGGGCCGCCGCCACCAGCTGGGGCAAGTAGCAGATCGCGTCGACCCTGGCCCTTGGTGCTTTCAGCTGCGCCATGGCCCCCAGCGCGTGGGCCACCCTGGCCATCCACGCCGCCTCAGGCGTGAGCCTCGGCGACCTGGGGTCCTGCACCCCGCTGCGCTTGACCATCTTGGTGGAGAAACCGTCCGCTCTACCAACGTACCTGGCCCTCTGCTCCTCCAGCTGGTATACGTCGACCCACTCGTCCTCCGCGCACTCCAGGAAGGTGGCGAAGGCGGCTGTGAGGGCTCCCTTAACCCCCTCCCCCGCGGCGCCCTGGGCCCGCACGTCCTGCTGCAGGTGCAGGGCCTGCCCCTTCCGCGGAGGCTGCCTGCCTCTTCTCGACCCAGAGGCTGGGGGGCCTCACGTGCACTCCTTCAGCCTCATCAACCTGAAGGGGACTACCCGCGATTCCGCACGGTGCCTGGCTCGGATGTGCACTGCCAGTCCCAGCATGGGGAGGAATGTCCGCCTGCTCCTCCTGCGCAGCGCTACCCGCGGCACTGCTGCCCTCACTCTCCGCTGCGTCGGCTCCATGCGCTCCTGGCGCCCGAGCCCCGAGGTGCGCTGGCTGGGCCTCGCCGCGAGGTGCTGCACCGCTGCTGCTGGGCTGAGCGGCCTCCTCCTCGGCGGCAGAGGTCGCCTGCCTCTTCTCGACCCAGAGGCTGGGGGGCCTCACGTGCACTCCTTCAGCCGCATCAACCTGAAAGGGCCAACCTGCGATTCCGTACAGTGCCTGGCTCGGAGGTGCACTGCCAGTCCCAGCATGGGGAGGTATGTCCGCCCGCGCCTCCTGCGCAGCGTTGCCCGCAGCGTCGCTGCCTCCTCTGTCCGCTGCGTCGGCGCCTTGCGCTCCTGGCGCCAGGGCTCCGAGGTGCGCTGGCTGGTCCTCACCGCCTGGTGCTGCGCCGTGCCCTTCCGCGCCAGCTTCTCGCCTTAGCCCGCAGTTGCCGAGGATGCTCTGCCACTCCTCGCCATGCTGGACGCAGCACCTCGTCAGGTTCACCTCCGTCACGCAGGCCGGTGGCGCAGGAGCGATCGGGAGCACGCTGCTTAGCGGCCCCCATCTCTCCGCCGCAGCCATCCCCTCATTTCCCGTGCCCTTCTCTGGCCTGGGGGGCTCCTGACCTGCTGCACGCTGTCCTGCTGCGCCACCACTGCTGCTGGGCTGAGGGGCCTCCTCCTCAGCACGTGGGGTGCTCCTCGCCGCGGCCTCGCCCTCGAACCTCAGCACCGAGGCGAGCTGCTCCTGCACCCTCAGCCTGGCTTGCCTCCAGCTGCTGCCGTGGTCCCTCTCACAGCACCCTTGTGGTCGAACCTCAGGAAAGGTCCGCGGCTTCTGGACCAGCCTGAAGCGCTCCTCCTCCTGCTGCCTGCGGATCTCGAGAATCACAGCCGAGTGCGGGTACACTGGCGAGGCCTCCACCACCCGCACCCCCAACGCAGCCAGCCCCTTGGATACCAGGAAGAAGTCAATGGTCCTCCCTGATGCTGCGCACGTGGGCGATGCAGGCCTGACCACCTTGCCATCGAACATGTCGGGCACCCCGCCTGCCTGCAGCTCCTCCTCCGTGAGGTTCCAATCGCCGCCCACTACGAAGTCCCTGCGGCACTGCCTCAACCTCCTTGCCAGCCCCCTGAGGCTGGACACGTTGCTGTCGTTGAGGCCGACCCCCGCCTCCAGGTAGATGTTGGCGAGCAGGAAGCCGCTGCGCAGCACGCCCGACACCCAACACAGGTGCACTCGCCCAGCCACCAGCACCGCTGCCTGCTGGTCCTGCACCTCCGCCATGCCGTGGCTCCTCCTCACCATTGTGAGGAGGCCTCCTGTGCTGAGGCCTCCTGCCGCTGACGGCACCGCGGGCGTGCCTCTCGCCCTCCATCCTTGACTCCGCAGCTGCGCCTCCGCGTCACTGCTCCTGCCCTCCAGGAGCCTCGTCTCCTGGACCAGAATGGCGTCGCAGTCCTGCACCTCGCTCACCGCCATGCACTTGCCCAGGTTGCAGAACGCATTGACGTTGACCGTGCAGATCCTCCAGACCCCGCACTTCATGCTAGGACTCCTCCTCCATCTGCTTGACCTCCGTCCGCATCTTCTTGGCGTCGCCCAGCAGCTGCTCGGCTGCTTCCCTCTTGGCGGGGTCCTCCATGCCGCACGCGATGTCCTGCCACACCTGCGCCGCCGCCTGCGACACGCCAGGCGCCTCCTCCTTGGGAGCGTCCACCTGCTGCGCAGCTGCAGGCACCGCCGATGGCACGGGGACCGCCGCAGCCACAGGCGCACGGGGGGGCGCCCCCGCAGCGGCGGCAGCGCCAGGCAAGCCACTGAGCTCCGCCAGCACCTTCCCGAGCTTCGCGATCTCGTCCCTCGACAGGCGGCCGATCGCCTCCTGAATCGACTCCAGGGAGGCCGCTGGTGCTGCTCTCGGCTCATCGGCAGCTGCCGCCGCCTCAGCCTCCTCGGCCGCCATCCTGGCGCGCTGAGCCGCCAGCGCCTCCCGTGCCTTGGCCGCCGCCTCGTCGCACTCCTTCCGCAGCAGCACCAACTTGTCCGCGAGGCAGGCCGACTCGTTGATGGCAGCCACCGCCTTGGCCTTCGCCTGCTCCAGCAGGCCCTCCATCTTCTTGACCTGCACGACCTTGGCGTCCGCCAGCACCTGGGCCGCCTTGACCGTCTTGTCCTTGGACAGCTCGGCCCCCAGCCCGCCCTCACGCAGCCTCCGCGCCTGCAGCAGCTGCTCGCGGACCTTCGGGGGCAGGAGCGCGGCGGCGAGGGCGAAGTCGGCCTCTGCCATGCACACGAAGCCACAGCGCTGCTCCTCGCTGAGCACCACGGCGCCTCCAGCGTCACGGCCGCCACCTTCTCCACCACGCCACCACGGGGCACGAGTGGGAGGCTTGCCGCCGCCAGCCCCACGCCCGCCGAGCCCGCCGCCAGCGCCGCCAGGAGGAGGAGGAGAAGGAGGAAGAGGAGGAGGAGAAGGAGGAAGAGGAGGAGGAGGAGGAGGAGGAGGAAGAGGAGGAGGAGGAGGAAGAGGTCGCCCCCCTCCCCCCCACACGCACTCCCTCCCTCCAACTCCGCGCCCGCCTGGACTCGGATGGACCGCTGCACCAGCATCACGTGCCTCTCGACCGGAGAGGGCGGAGGGAGACGGCGGTGCGAGAGGGGATGGGCAGCGATAGATGGGGGCTGGCTCAGAAGGGAAACCACCGACCTGGAACCGGCGATAAGTCGTCGATGGATCGGCAATGGATCGTTGCCCCCGAGAGGGTGAGGATGAGAGGGGATAGATTAGTTTGCCCTCGGCCCCCGAGGACCGAGGCGGTGGGGTCTGTGAACGGTTCTGGAAGGCTGCTGCCAAGTTTGACTCTTCTCGGGACTCCGCTTGCTTCGCAGGGGGCCCCCGGAAGCCTCTGGAGAACTTGCAGGAATGGTGCTCTGGAGGGACCTGGGGGCCCGCTGTGAATGGACCCCGGTGGGAGATGCACTCGGGTGGCCTCAAAAACCTATTCGCGACCGAGCTTACAGCGGGTCGCGTGCGTTGGGGCATTTCCTTCTTTTGTCAGTTTCGCCTCTTGCGAGGCAGTCGCTCAGGCTCTCCGACGCATCGAGCCAAAGAACCCCGTGCGGAACGTGTCCGTGCGGCCGCATGTCCGCGGGGGATCGCGCTCCGGCATCAAGACCGCCAAGGCGCGGATACGGAGACCTTGAGATCCGACGTATAGCGAAAAAATAGACACCGCGGAAATTCACGACCAGAGCCCAAGACCACCCCGTGCTGCGCCGTTTCCGAGCCGGATCGATCTGTGAGGGTCCCAAGGTCCGAAAGTGTGCGGAAACGCCCTGCTTGAAAAACAAATGAGACGCCAAGGTCTGGTTTTCGGGTGTTTACTCGGGTCTCTGGAGGCGGTTCGGGGCAATCCGAGCACTGCCAGACGCCTCTTGGCAAGGCACCTCAACCGGGGGCGCACAAACATGGATCGGGGGCGGCCCCAGAATGCGGCCGGTGCCGCCCCGCGCGGCGGCGGACATCCGCGACTTCCCGTGGAAGCAGGGCCCGTCGCTGATCCACGCCCCCTTGATCCATGGCTGCGATCGCCGGGCTCAAAAACGTCGAACCTCCTCGCTCAGGAGGAAAAGAAACACACAGACACAATGAATCTTCGATTCTCCAGGAAATATGGGAAAATATGGGAAGTGGGGGGGGAAGACAGAGACCCAGAATATGAAGGAAGATATGGGGAATATTTTTATTTGTGTGTATTTATTTGTGTGTCCTGGGGCCCCTTCGCACGCCCTCGCCCCGAACCTCCTCGCCCTCGCCCTCGAGCCGGGCCTCTCGGGGGGCGCCCGCCGCTCGTGGCCGCTCCGGCGGGTGCCGAGCGCACTCGGGAGAGGGAGCCGCTGGAGACCTGGGAATGGGCACCAACACCAACACAGGGGGTTGCCTCCACAGGAGGAAGCTGATCCCAGAGTTCGGTGCTGGTGGTCATGTTTCGGCCACCTTGGAGGCCAGAATATTACTGTTATTACCGAGATCAGGATCTTCTTCCCTCGGTGGAGGCACACCGCCAATACTGGCGGGGAGCCTCTACGAATCCCGCGGACGTAGCGCCTGCCGGCCTCGGCCGAGGCGACTGCGCCAGGAGGTGCCCCCTCGACGAGGAGGAGGAGGGGGAGGAGGAGGAGGAGGAGGAGGAGGAGGAGGAGGAGGAGGAGGAGGAGGAGGAGGAGGAGGAGGAGGAGGAGGAGGAGGAGGAGGAGGAGGAGGACGAGGAGGAGGAGGAGGAGGAGGAGGAGGAGGAGGAGGAGGAGGGAGGAGGAGGAAGGAGGAAGGAGGAGGAGGAGGAGGAGGAGGAGAGGAGGAGGAGGAGGAGGAGGAGGAGGAGGAGGAGGAGGAGGGAGCCGCCCAGGCTCGCCTGGCGGGGAGTGCCGCCGACACGGCGGCGCGCGGGGGCACCAGGAGGGCGAGAAGGAGGAAGGCCCAACCCGGCGGCTCCATGGCGGGCCCGGCGCGGGCGGGAGGGAGGGGCAGAGGTGGCCTTTAAGAGATCCGGCAGGCGGGCAACTGCAGCATCGATGCACCCACACTCCCGAGATCTGTCTTTCCCGCCGATTGCGGGCCAGGAGCGCGCAGCGTGTCCGCAGATCTGCGGGGCATGCTACGCATGTTCCGTAGATGCGGCGGGAAACTCGATTGTGGGGTAAATCAATTCTGTAGTCGGTCCCCTTGCTCGATTAGAGGCCTCCCACATGGGGCCCGAGTGGATGGAGCCGGAGGCTCGCGCTACATCTGCAGCGCCGATACATCGACGATGCAGCGGCGACGTTGGCAATGCATCGCCGACGTCGGCGTGGAGAGAATCGGGCTTCGCACCGAGCCACATCGCCGATGCATCGGCGATGCGGCGCGTTCCTCCGACCCCTCCTACTCTGACCCCATCTGGGCCTAGAGCCTTCACGGAGGGCTAACAAACAGCACCAGGACCTCTGCATCCAAGATCCAGTCAACCAATCACTGTTGTTTTTAGCAGCCCGGATGGATCTACAAGTCAGGCGGGCTATTTCTTAGCACTGTGGAAGGTCAGGGAAGAGGCGGGATGCCCCTCGACACGACCGCCGATCCCATCCCCCGGGGCCTTGCAGATCGCGTATCATGTTTTGGAGCCAAGCCTTCTCGCAGGGCTTCGGGCCCCGGCGCCCTCACGTGCCGATCCGGCGCTTGACGTGGCGCCGAGAAAGGAGGAGGTCCAGGGCTCCAGTCGTCGTTGAAGGGGCCCCAGGACACACAAATAGAGACACAAAATGAAAAGATGCGCCATATGTTGCCATATTTTCTGTGTGCTTCTGTCTTCCCCCCCACTTCCCATGCTTTCCCACGTTTTCTGAGGAATCGAAGACTCATTGTGTCTGTGTGTTTTTTCCTCCCGTGAGTTTTTTTTTTCTCGATGTCTCCCAACTTGTTCGCCACGTCGGAGCTCCGGGCCCCTCCCCTGCCCAAAAGCAGGAGGCCAAGAAGGCCGCCAGCAGGAGCTCCCGCAGGAGGCCCCGCAGGAGGGCCCCCTGGAGGGCCCCGGGGGGCTCCAGGAGGGCCCTGACCTGGGGATCGGACTGGCGGTCGCACTGGTTGGCGGCGCGCACAAAGGACGTACGCGCCCAGTTATGTACATGAGCACGGCCCCTCGATTCGCGAGACCGGCCGCGTCATACGAACATTTGTGCAATGCGTGGTCTCGAAACCAGCGTGGATTCATGTACATGTACGTCCTTCTTTCGCTCCTGATTGGTTGGCGGCGCGCACAAGGGAGTGGAGGGAGGGGGGAAGGCTTCTTAGAAGGGGGCCGCTCCTCAGACGACGCCGGCCTTTTTCCCTTTCCCTGTCGACCGCATGCCGCCAGCGGTTGTCTACCCGCCGCGGGCCCCCCGGGCAGACACGGGAGAGCTTTAAAGGATGTAGATGAGGTCCGCGCCTTCTGAGAAGCACGGTGCTTCAAAGAAGCCTTCACTCGGGGGTGGACAGGCCTCCAACAGTGACACGTCGATTAGTGAATTGTCCGTTTTCGGTTCTCGAGAGGGCGCCGTGGCCGTCATTTTCCAGGCTTGCGCCCGCCAGGTTTGGGCCTCAGGTCGTTTTCACTAAACCACGTTTTACTAAAGGGGGGTCTGTCCATCCCCGATTCACACCTCCCCCTACCCCTTATGCGCGTGGCTAAATTTAGGATGACGAAATCTATTCCACTGCTCCCTGGACAGGCCCACCCTGAACCCAGCTGCGCCCTCCTGGCTTGGCCAGGAGGGCGTATACACGGCTCACGGGCTCATGGTGGGCCTGACCAGGGAATAGTGTCCATGTAGGATTCCGGAAACTCTGAACCCAACAACTGTTGCCATCTCCTTGGGGCGCATGAAATTACTGCCGCAAACTTCCGCCAGCTTCCGCCCGCGGAGGCGGCCTCGTTTTACTTCTGCCGCCCTTCCGCCGAGGAGGAGATGACAAATCCTTCGATCCTCGAAGGCAGGGCCCGTTCTGGAACGCCTCATGTAGATTTCGTCGCCCGAGAGTTGGAGGGTTCGGATGCAAATCCTGGGAGGCCAAATTCCGACTATGCCCTGATCCGAAATCCGGTTTAACCGGGCTCCATCAGGCATAATCCCGCTCAATCCGGCTCAATCCCGTTGAATCTGGCATGACCCTGCCTAGTCCGTGGCCGATTCTGGCGTAGCCGACGGAGCCCTCCCAGTGGTTGCCTCCTAGGGAGGGGCCGAAATATGGAGGGTCGGGGGACTCGTCGAGAGGCAGCGTCCCCGGAGGCGCGCGGATGGGGTGCCCTCCGCCTCCGGTCCTGCGCTGATTGAGGGGGCGGCGGTGCGCGGGAGGCGCCCACCCCCCCCCGTCCTGCTCCTCCGCGTGCTGGAGCTGCTCGTCCTGCCGCCCCCTCCTTGGGAGGGGGCCCCGGGCCCAGGGACACTCAAATAGATAGCCTGAGGTCAGGCAACTCCTCTTACCCTGGAAAAAAAATAAAAATATGGAAAACAAGCAACTATTCGACAACAGTAGGGAGAGAGAGAGAGAGAGAGAGAGAGAGAGAGAGAGAGAGCAACAAAAAAATCGTCCCCAATAAAATGTTTGACTAGTCTGCAATATTCCTCCTGTAGACGGACATGCCCGACTTGAAGATAGACGCGGATCCAAAGGTTCCCCACATGTTCCACATTTTCTGGATGCTCGTTTTCCCCTCCGCTTGGCACATAATTTATATTTTTCCCGGGGGATCGACGACTGCTTGTGCCGGGGTGCTTTGTCCCTTCCTGATCCTCGTCCTCCTCTTTTTCCTTCTCCCCTCTTTCGTTATGTTTTCTCTTTTTGCCCCTCTACCCTTCTCTTTCCTGTTACGTCTTTGAGGCGCTGGCGGAGCCGGGGCCACGTCTGGGGGCCCAATGCGATAGGAGCGCACTGGGGTGAGAGCGGAAAAGAGGCGTGCGTGCTGTGCAGAGAAGTGGGCCAGAGTAGGAAGGTGTGAGTGAGAGGCGCAGGGAGGAGTCAGACGCACGAGAGGGAAGAGGTGCAAAAGAGCGGGGTGGAGCGTGTATAAAGAAGAAGGCGAGGGCAGTACTGGGACGAAGAGTGGGCTGGAGTGCAGAGGACTGAAGAGGGGATCGGGGTGGGGATGAGTGTGCGGCATGGCGCCCGGGAGCAGAGGGAGGGCCAGCGGAGAGGAGTGGAACAACATGGAGGCGGTGTGGAGCGTGATGGGAGCATTGGCAAGGAGCTGTGGGGGCGAGCTTGGAGAAAGACGATAAGACATGAATGTGGATGGCAACCTGGGCCGGGTGGAGCGGAGTAGAATGGGAGGAGGGGCGATGGGTGAGGAGTTGGGCGGAAGGCGGAACAATGGAGAACCCTCCCTCTCTCCTCGTTCCTCGATCCTCCTCCTCCCCCTCCTTCTCGAACCTCCTCCTCGCCCTACTCGATCCTCAATTCTCGATTCTCGATTCTCGACTCTCTTCCAGAATCCTCCTCACTTCTCTTCTTCCTCCACCTCCTCCTCCTTGATCCTCGATCCTCCTCATCGACCTTCCTCAACCTCGTAGTTCCAGAATCTCGATCCTAGATCTCCCCTCTCCTCGATCCTCCTCCTCCTTCTCCCCGGTGCCCGGTCGTCCTCCTCCTCCTCTCGCTCGCAGGTCCTCCTCTCCGATTCTCGATCCTCGATCCTCATCTTCGGTAAAGGCAAATCCTCCTCCTCCTCCTCCTCCTCCTCCCAAGAGGAGGATTGAGCCCTCTGCTTACGGCCGTTGTGCCGAGCGCTTCCCTCGGCCTTCGGTATAGTCAGTACCCTCAGTACCCTCGCTGCTCGATCCTCGATGCTCCTCCTCGCTTCTCGCTTCTCCTCCCTTCCTCCCTCTCCATCCTCGAGCCTCGCTCCTCCTCGGACCTCACGCACAGCGAGCAGGAAGCTCCGAACAGGCCGACCCGACGTAAACCAGAAGCTACGATGAGGCGCGTGCGCGCTCAAGGAGAGCCTGAGAGAAGAGAGAGAGAGAGAAAACAAAACAAAACAAAACATAAAAAAGGGAGAAGGAGCGAAGAAGTGACAGATCAGAGGTGGTTGCCCCCCCCCACCCCAACCCACCCAGCCCTTGCGGCAGCCCTCCGTCGCCCCCGCACCTCGCTCCTCGCTCCTGGCCCCTCCTCTAAGGAGGAAGGAACGCCCCTCCCTGGCGCGCGGAGCGCGCCAGGGGCGGCGCTGGAGGCGCTGCCTGGGGGGGGGGCCAGCGCGGATCCAAGAAAGCCGCGTGGGGCGCCCAAAGTTTTTATGACATGATGTGTGGCGCTTCTCCTTCTTCGATCCTCGGCCCCCCTCGTGCGGAGGCACCGCGCGGGCCAGTGTTTTTTTTTTTTTTTCCGGCGCCGGCGCCAGCGTCGGCGCGCAACGCGCAGACCCAGACGTCGTTGAGGAAGCGGCCGTCGCCCTCCCCTGCTGCGGCCACGCTCCCCGAACCCCAGACCTCGCCGCGCTCCTCGCACGTCAAAGGGGCGATGCTGGCGTGTGCTTCTTTGCTTGAAGGGGCCCCAACACACACAAACACACACACACGCACGCTCGCACGCACGCACGCACGCACGCACGCACGCACGCACGCACCCACACACACACACACATATATAGAGAGAGAGAAATACACACACAAATCCTTGGACTCCTTATATTTTCGTATATTTTGCTGGATTTTCGTGTTCCCCCCACTTCCCATATTTTCCCATATTGTCCTGGGGATCGCCGGTTCATTGTGTCTGTGTGTTTCTCTCCCTCCTGATTGTTCTGGCCTTCCTGGGCCTCCTGCACGGGGCGCTGTCGCGGCCAGGGCCGGATCCGCCTCGAAATCCTCACGGGGCCGCGCCCGAAAAGAGGTCGGCTCCGACCCCCCCCCTTCCTCCCTGCTCCTCCCTCGTCCCTCCTCCCGCCGGTCGCGGAGGTGGCGCCCCCACCAGGGCGAATCCACAGCATCTGCTTACCACCTTCGCGAAGGACGGCTGCGTGGATGCGCCCCACCCTCCTCCTCCCCCTGGTCCTCATCGCTCATCATGCCTCCTCTTTCCCTGCTCCGCATCATCACGCAGAGAAGCAGCAACAGCAGCAGCAACAGCAGCAGCAGCAAAAACGACGGACTATCTCACCCACGCGCGCGTAGAAGCTCGAGGAAGGAAGAGGGAGGAAGAGGGGCGAGGATGACCGAGCCTCAGGAGGGCGCGTGTACCCCGCCTCCCGCCGCGGGGGGCCTGGTCACCACCTGAGGTGCCAGGACCCCCCGACCGCGAACTCGATGCAGTCGAGCTCGCACGCGGACGGACTTATCAATGCCGTCCATGCCCGCGGGAGGGGGAAGGGGCGAGGGCCCTGCACGCGAAGCGGCGAGGCCGCCTACCACCCCCCCCACTGCTCCTCCCGCGGCCGGCCGCCCCGGGCCTTGGACCATCACCACGTGGACCACCGCGCGCTCGACGGCCACCAGCCGCTCCGGAGCCCCCGCCACGCGTGCCGTCGAACGAGGCCGCCAACTCCTCGAGCTCGACGGCCATTGCGACCAGCACGCCGTGGTCGAAGGGGGCCGTCTCGGGAGCGGGAGGCAGCCCAGCGCGCTCCCGCAGGCGGACGACGAGGTTCCTCAGCTGCCACACCTCGAGGTGGCCAAGCTTGCCCTTGCCGCCGCTCTCGCCGCCCTTGCCCGCGTTCTTGCCCTTGCCCTCGCGCTGGTCTGTGCTGGCAGGCGGGCCACGAGCCTGCATCACCACGGGCAGCTCGTCGGCCCAAGCGTCGTCCTCCAGCATCGGCTGAGGCGGGGCGCCAGCCCCCGTGGCCACCTCGCCCGCCGACCCCTTGTCGATGTCCATGCCGTCAGCGACGATGTAGTGCTTGCCGTTCTCGTCCCCGCCCTTCGAGCCGCCGCGGCCGCGGGGCCGCCGCCTCCTGCGCGAGGAAGCCGCTGGATCCGCCAGGGGCGCCGCGACGAGCGCGGGGGAGGAGGGCGTGGCGAGCACAGCCACCGCCGTGCGCAGCAGGCCTTCGGCGGCGCGGATGAGGCGTACCGCCTCCCGCTGGCCGCTCGCAAGCCCAGCCGCCGCGTGCGTCGCCAGCACTGCGCCGCGCGCAGCGTCCAGCGTCGCCTTCGCGGAGCGGGCGTCGGTCGTCGGCGGCATCGGCGAGGCGGCGGGTCGGCGGGGCGACCCAGCGGCGGCGGCGCGTGAGCCAGAATGCCAACTGGAAGAGGGACGAGGAGGAGGAGGAGGAGGAGGAGGAGGAGGAGGAGCCCAGCGTAAGAGAGGAGGAGGAGGAGGAGGAGGAGGAGGAGGAGGAGGAGGAGGAGGAGGAGGAGGGAGGAGGAGGGAAGGAGGAGGAGGAGGAGGAGGAGGAGGAGGAGGAGGAGGAGGAGGAGGAGGAGGAGGAGGAGGGTAGGAGGAGGAGGAGGTAGGAGGAGGAGGAGGAGGAGGAGGGGAGGGGGAGGGGGAGGGGAGGGGGATGGGGAGGAGGAGGAGGGAGGAGGAGGAGGAGGAGGAGGAGGAGGGGAGGAGGAGAAGGAGGAGGAGGAGGAGGAGGGAGAAGGAAGAGGAGGAGGAGGAGGAGGAGGAGTAGGAGGAGGAGGAGGAGGAGGAGGAGGAGGAGGAGGAGGAGGAGGAGACGAGAGGAGAAGGGGATCTGTGTGTCCTCCTCTTGGAGGAAGGCATCCTCCCCCTGGAGGAGGATGACGGTCGGGCGGTGCCAGATGTGCTGTTGGCCAAGGGTGCCCCCAGCTTCTGGTACCATATGGGAGCCCCTGGGGCGGTGTGGGCCTCGTTCGGAATGCTCCAAAGGCCCTCTGGCTCTCGCCAGCAAAAAAAACTGGGGGCGACTGCGGACCATGGACACCCCCTGAGCATCGCCGAGCCTCTCCCCGTCCATCACCAGTGGTATGGCCTTGGCCCAAGTGGCCGATCTACCCCTCCAGATGGGAAGATACGCTGTTCCCTTCGTGATTCGCGGGTCCTATCCCCAGCTTGGGGGTTGACTGGCGGGGCTGAGGTATCATGATAGAGGCCTCCTAGATAGGGTCGGAGTAGATGGGGTCGGAGGATCGCGCCGCATCGCCGATACATCGGAGATGCATCGGCGATGCATCGGCGATGCACTGGAGATGCATCGTCGACGTCGGCGATGCATCGGCAACGTCGGCGTGAAGCCAATCGGGCCCCACATCGAGCCGCATCGGCGATGCATCGGCGATGCAGCGCGGTCCTCCGACCCCATCTGCTCCGAACCCCCTCTGGAATGCCTAGACACGAAGCCGCAGCAACAGCAGCCCGGGTCCATCCCCGCGAGGCCCTGCGCGCCGCCACGCCGGTCCTGTGCTGCCCAGCGAAGGGGCGAAGGGGAGGGGAGACACAGTTTTTTTTGGTCGGCGGGTCGGGAGCGGGCCCCTTCCGGTCAAGAGCTAGGCGGGGCGCGCGAAGCACTACTTGGGGAGACGGGGCGCGGGCGGGCGGGGCCTCAGGCGGCCGGAGGGTGCGGAGTACAGGCGGTGCCGAAGATCTTGCACATGGAAAAGGTGCGCCAGGGAGGGGAGACACAGGCAGACGACGAGCGCGCAGGCGGGAGGCTGGGGCCGGAGGGGCGGGCGGGCAGGCAGGCGCAGGGGGCGCCGGGCGGAGGCGGCGGCGGCCGCTGCCGGCCCCCGAGCAGCCCGCCGAGGGAACTCTGCGGCCGGGACCCCCCTTCAGCGCCCCTCAAACGGGGACTCCACTAACGGGTACTTTGGCCAGTGACCCAGCGAACCCAGCCCTTCCCGATGTGGGCAAGGCTGCAATGCAAGAAAAAGGCCCTAAAGTGGCAACTTTCGGCAAAAATTCAAAGTACCCGTCAGTAAGTACCCGTTACGGTGCCATTGACCCCTCCCCGCCGCGACGCCGCCGGCCAGCACCAGGGCGTCCAGCGCCGCGCACCAGGCCAGCGCGTGGCGGGAGCGCGCCGGGAAGGGCCTGCCCCGCCCCCCGCCCCCCCCCTCCGCGCGGGCAGGAGAGCCGAGAGGAGCGGAGTCGCCATCGCTCGGACGTGCATTCCCTGTGCTTTTTGTTCGGTTTCGTGCGAGGCTTTTTCGCCAAAGGATCGAGGATGCTCCTCGATGGCCCTCGCCGCAGGAAACATGCACACGTCCGAGCGATGCCAAGGCGAAGTCGACCACTCTCCCCGGCGAACGAAGTCCGCCGGAGCGGCGGAGATTGGCGGCCGAGCCGGGAGAAATCGAGTCGGCGGAGAACGACTGGAGTCCAAATCGGAGCCCCAAGGCGAGTCGGAGCCGGGGGCCACCGGCATCAGAGCGAATCGAACTGGAGGGGTCGAGATGACCCCTGGCCCCGCCGCCGCTCCTCCCCAAGGCGCTCCTCGTCCAGGAGGGGGGGAGGCCTCGGGGAGAGGAGGAGGACGAGCCGCCGCCTCCTCCTCCTCCTCCTCCTCCTCCTTTTGCTCTTCCTCCTTGTCCTCCTCCCGTCCTCCTCCCCTTCCCCTGAGCCTCCTCCTCTGCCCCATCGTGAAAACTACATAGTAGCACCCCTCCTGCATCCGCCTCTCCTCCTCCTCCTCCTCCTCCTCCTCCTCCTCCTCCGCCTCCTCCTCCTCGTCCTCCTCCTTCTGATCATCCTCCCGTCTCCTCCTCGGCCCTCCTTTCCCCTTTCCTCTCCCTCTGGGTTCCTGCACTCCGATCCCCCCTCCGCACGACTTGTAAGTGGCTCCGCCTCGTCGCACCACCAGGCGTGTCAGTGGGGCGGCCCTGGCATTTCGCATGGCACTTCCTGACAGCGCATGCTGGGCATGTGAGGAACTTCCCAAACAAGAAAACATATCGAATGACCCAACCCTTGGGTTGGGCCCCCCAAAACTTCTCTCGCTGGGTGGCCCAGGTGCTCACCGCGAAAATGCAGGCGTGGCCCTCGGTCACCCCAATGGGGGAGCCGCAGGGAGGAGGGGACAGCACGTGCTTCGCGCCCAGACTGTGGGGAAGTCTCCAGCGGTTTATCTGCGTTGCCCTCCCGCCCCAGAGACTTCTCGCTGTTGGTGCTCCGCAAGCTTGGCAACTACGATGTTGTGCGGACATCTTATCTCGCCATCGCTCGGACGTCCATTTCCCGTGCATTGTTCGGTATCGTGCGTGTTTGTTTGCTCGATGGTCCAGGATGGTCCTCGATGCTGCTCGCCTAGAGAAAAATGCACACGTCCGAGCGATGCCTAGAAGACTTCCCTCTGTTGGTGCGCCGCAGGCGTGGCAGCTGCGAGGTTGTGCGGACATCTTCTTCTTCACACCGAGACCTTAGGGATGTCTCGAGTGGCTTGCCTGTGTGCCATCTTCCCCCACCCAGGTTTCTCTCGGTTGGTGGTCCGATGCGAATCGTGATATAGTAGGCGCGGCGCGCGGGCGCCCCAGAGATCCACCAGGGGTTGGGGCACTCACAATGCGTCGCGCCCAGACTGTGGAGGTATCTCAAGCCGTTTTCCTGTCTCGGCGATCGCCGCGATATAGCAGGCGCGGCACTGGGGCACCCCAAGGGGACACGACCAGGGGTTGGGGGCACCCCATCCTTCGCGCCCAGAGTGCGGGGATGTCCCAAACGGTTGGCCCGTCCTGCCTCCCCACGTATTTTCGGTAGGCGGTCGAAAGTTCATGGCGAAATGCCAGGCGTGGCACTTTGGCACCTCAGGGGTGGCTTCATTGTATTCTTCGCTCCCAGATTGTGGGGATGTCTCAAGCGGTTGGCATATGTTGCCCCCCCAGGCGAATCTGGCCCCAGACTTCTCCGTTTTCAGAGAAGACTTAACATATGCCTCAAGGGGGAGGCGCTACGAGGTATCTCATTCGCCCGTTTGCGGCCATATCATGGAGATGTCTTGAGCGGTTTGTCATTTTGCCGGCGTGGACTTCTCTGCGTTTAATTCAGCTTGCGAGGATGACTGGAGCGAGGCGCTACGATCCGATGAAAGGGTGTACACAAATTAGCGGGGGGACGCATGTGAACCCATCCGCTAGGGCCGTAGATGGAGCCCCATGTGGGGCACGAACCGTCTGATGGGTGAGCTGCAAGTTGCAGGGGGCAGCATGCCGTGGGAGATGATCCCTGGGAGAGGTGCGCCGACATGAGCGGGCGAATGCGCACGCGAACTTTCCCGATGGGGCAGTCGTTGGGCTCTCTGTGGGGCGCGCAACTGGAGAGGAGCGCTACGAAATGGACGCGGCACGCACGCACAGTTTCCCAGTGGGGCCACAGGTAATGCTCCCCAAGGAGCACGACACGTGTGAGGGGTGCGCCGACAAGGGCGGGGGGATGGCACGCGACCGCACCCACGGAGGCCATAGGCCGTGAACGGCATGCGGCCGCACCCACCAAGGCTGTCCGTCAGGAACCGCGAAGTGCGGAAGGGAACGGCAGGCGGCCGCACCCACCACTGAGGCCGTAGGCGGAACTAACTGCGGGAGGCGAAACTTGCACGGGGCGCGCCAGAATAGGGTGAGGACATCAGATAAGGAACCATTGGACAAGGAACCCAGGTTCGGAAACCTCGGTGAAAGGACTACATCTATAAGTGATACTTGGCCATGGATATCATCGCCGCCCTTATCAGATCAGGAATCCTTCAAGGTGTGAAGCCTCCTGGGCACATTCCTTAACGAACGCCCCCCACCGCAGGCATGGGACTGCATTCGGACGGGCCCACCGGCACCGTAGGTGGAGCTCTCTCTCTTCGGCCACGATGCGTGGGAGGGGTACGCTGGAATGGGCGCGGGCAGGCCATACAAATTTGTCCAACTGGCGCTGTAGGTGGATCTCCTTCTAGGAACACGGTCCTCGTGAGTGGTGCGCCGAAATGCCGAACTGGGCGTGGGCACACCATGAGGATGTTCCTGCTGGCGCTGATGGTGGAGCTCCCTATGGAGGGACGGGCCTCGTGAAGGATGCCCCGAAATAGGCGCGGGCACGACATGTGGACATCCCCACTGGGGCTGCATGCGGAACTCCCTGTGGGGGGACGAAACTTGAGGGCTGTGCCGGCATTGATTCAGCACGCGGAGGGCAGACGCAGGGAGAGGGAGATGAGGAGGAAACCCAACTCTACACAGGAGGGTTGGGAGGCTACTCCGAAGTGAGGCCCTCGCTTTGACATCGCGAGCGCTCGTTAGAAGCTTCTTTTTATTGGTTGCATGGAGGGAGCGCAATCCATTTGCAATGCGTGTTCTAGCTTTAGCGCCGCGCGCGTTCATCTCAAAGCGTTCAAACAGGTGCACGGATGGGGGGCCTATAGCATTTTCCAAACGAGACCGATGCAAGAAGCGCACGTCTTTCCAGCTAGTGGTGGACGCTACCACTTAACAAATATGATTGACGCCAGCACGTGACCCTGCACACTTGATTCGCGCAACGTCTTTCGCATTTCACGAGTGCGGAGTTGCGCGCGCGGTTGTGTGTGCGTGTGTGTGTGTATTACATGACTGATGGCTTTTTGCTTCAATCAAATCACGACTGTGAATAACAACGCGAGTGCTGGAACCCCGGGAATGAATGGGTAAATGGGGTGCCAGATAAATGTGCCAAGTCGATCGTGTCAGCGGGCCCCGCGCAGTCATACCCTCCCTCCCATGACATAAAAGCCGATGGCGCACCTCGACATTGGGTCCGTCGCGCATTCCCCAAACGAACGGCAGGCGCTCGCGCGCGGTGCCGCTTCTGACAACTTAGCGAGGGGGAACAAACACGGGCCGCTTAGGGACAGCCTGCTATCGCCGATCGGGTCGGTGAGGAGGGCTGGCGCGTACCACTACACCGCACCATGACGAATAGGGACATGAATGATCGATCATGGAAGCATTTCCGTTGCTGCAGGAAACAGCAGGGGCATATTCACGCGTAGTCGTGGCAGACGAAAAGTGAACAAGAATATCTCGAAACATTTGGCCTCCGCCTCCGGTATGCCTCCCACGACTCCTGGTTCTCCCCACCGCCGTGGTGTCCACCCCCTCCCAGATTCCCTCGCACTTTAGACCTGAACCTGCGAGCTCACCCGAGGCGCGGCAGGAGAAGGGTCTTCGACGGGCGCTCAGCGCCGAAGTCACCACAAGCACAGCAAGCATCGATGGCCTTGCCATCCACCCGACCCGATCTGGCGCACACCGAGGCATGCAGAAAAGGGTGGCCGTTAACATTGCACGCAGCATCGCGGTGCTCGGCGAAGCCGTCGGCTGGGGCAGCCAAGGGGGGGGCCTCAGCACGCTCCGACCCGTGCGCCTGCCCGCCTGGCTGGTCTCCTAGCTCGTCTGGCGGGGCCTCCACCAGCTTGCGGCTGGCCAGGTACCGCTCCATTAAATCACCGTGGTCTTGGCAGGCCTCTCCTTCCCCAACCAAAGCGTGCAACGCCCACTCCACCGACCCACCTCCCTAGAGGCCTCGACCAGGCCACGCCAGAGATGGCATTCGCTCTCCTCTACTCCGTGGAGGGCGGTACCCCACTTCGCGAATTCGCCAGCGGCATCGTTGCCGCGCTTCTCCCACAGGGTTGTGCGATCATTCTGCACATTCACCAAGCTGCAAGCGGCCCTGGTCTTGTGGGCCGCGAAATCGTCGGGCTCAAGGCCTCGCAAAAAAAGGAGCCCACAAGTGGTCCCGAGGATTCTCCGCGCTCGCTCCAGCTCCAGGGCCGCTCCAGAGCGTCGAGACCGTGCCTTTCACAATCGATGTGCAAATCGAACGGGGGCATGGCTACCTGGAAGAGCATGCTCACAGCATAGTCCTCGCCCGCCCGGAAGGACTGGAAGGGCCCTTGGCCCATCGGGACTGGGCCGTGCGCAGCTGCCAGCACTCCGCCAAAGCGATCACACATAACGACGGACCACCCAGCACTGGACAGGGTCCTGGACCCAGGGAGCAAGGCCGAGCCGTCAAGAAACAAAATCCGGGTCAGATAGCCCGACTCGGGCCCCTGGTGCCGGAAGCTGGCGCGAAGGTCTTGGGCCTTCCGGGGCAGCTCGAAAAGGGGGGGCTAGGGTCAGGGGGGATGCCCCTGGCAAAAAGGTCGCCCGCCTCAAAACTCCAAGTTTTCACCAACGAGCCCTACGGCAGGTTCGTGTCGTGCCGACCCCAGCGTTGGTTTTTGACACCGCAGGGATCGTTCAACCTTGAACGATCGGCCGCTGCCGCAACGTCCGATCGTTCAACATCGATCGATTCTGGGTCGCCGGCGGCGTTCAACCTTGAACGCCCGCGCTGGGGTCGCCGCTGGTCGACACGACGCAAACCTACCGTACGCAATACATTCGCCGAAACACGGCCCCTTCGTGGAGCTGCGTGCACATCGCACGCGTAGCACCCATGCCAACCGCAGCCGTCGGGGCGGCCGCGCGCCGATCGGTTTTGGCCGACGGTGCCAACCCCTATTCTGCGGAGCCGAGCTCTCGGGGCCAACGGGTCCCCGAGAGGAGGGCCCTCAAGGCCCTCTGCTGGTGCGACGTCCAGCTCGCGGAAGTCCCGTGGACGCGGAAGTCCCGTGGACCAACGGCCCCAGGGCAAATCCAAAAAAATGGGGGGTCCAAGGGCCGGACGCGGCCTTTAGCGCCAACATGTCGGCCTCACGCCTCGCCGCTTCCTCAACCAGCCTCCGCGCCGCAGCTGGGCTCACCCGCGCAAGGTTTACGGAGCCGCCGTCGCCCGTCGCCAGCAACGCCGCCGAGGGGGCGTCCCGGCCGATACACCGGATCATCCGATCGTAGACGTCAGCAGGCGATGCCGCTGCCACCCAGGGTCTTTTCGATTTCGAGCACCTGTCACGGGCCATCTCCAGGGTCTCGTTGAGCACCTGAGGCTTAGGGCCCCCTTTCCCAGCATGCAGTACCACACTGGGACAACACATGGCTGAGGGTAATGACCAAAGCGTCGACGCGCCTACCAACGCGATGTGAGTACATCCTGAGTCCCACTGAGGCCCCACGAGGATATCTACCCAAACTCATACACGCCGCAACACGCAAGTTGTGGAAATCAGAGGGTGGCACAACGACTACACAAGCCCCCCCGCGCAGCCGAGGCAGTCGAGCCACCGCGCTGGACCCACTTCACATCCGCACCAGCGTCTCGCAGGTTGCGCAAGCGCCTCGATGATCGCGCTGCCTTTTGCCAGCGTGCTCGCGTGATCCCTGCTCGCCTTAAGGCCCCCAGGCCCGCGTCAGTCCCCAAGTTTTCAAGCTGCGCCAGCCTTGCCCGACGCTGGAAGCGACCGCTGCGACCCGAGGGCGGCCGTGAGATCGGGGCTGCTGGACAAGTACTTGCACTTCTTCAAGTGCACTGGGAGCCCGAGCTCGCCGAAAAACCGAGAATGCGCTGCGCCGCTGCAGGGGGCCGGGCCGACGCCAGCTCGCGAGGGCCGAAGCACAGCAAGGTCGCGTCGTCGACGACGTTCCTGACCTGCACCTGGGGCCTGCCGTGAAAGGCCGGGGCGAAGGGGGCCGACCAACAAAATTTGAGCCAAAACCGTGGCCGCCGAACACCCTGCTATGATCGCCCCCGTCGCCGGGTCAAAATCGGAAATCGCATCGTCGAAAAGCAAGTCCCGAATCCCGAGTACACCGTAACCAGGCCCCTTCAGGAGCTTCGAATTGAAACCCAACTGTCGAAAAGAATCCCTCGCGTCCCACATGTTCGTAGAACTTCCTAGGGTCGAGCAGCGCTGCAGCACTGTCCGCGCCAATGGCGCGGGGCAAAAACAAGCGAGAAGGTTGCGGGCCCACCAGGCACTCTCGCACGCAGTCGCTGGGCCACTGCCCCAGAACGGCCCCGCGTTGCGAGCCCGCTCCCAAGCCCTGCAGAGCGGTTGTCTGCGCCTGCTCCATAGTTTCGTAAATAGGAAGGAAGCCCGGTGGGCCGCGCCCCCCTCCGGGTTCCAGGATAAAGACGCTGTTGCCCCAAGCTCTGCGGGTGATCCTCGTGGGCCGTGAGAATCCTCAGGACACGCATCCGGCACTCTAAAGATATGCCGCGGGTGGAACTGGCCCCAGCCAAGCCCCGCACCTTCAGAAAAAAGACTTACAGCAGTCCTGCAGGGCCTCTAGGGAGATCGGGGGAAGCACGCTGTTGCCCATGCCCCAAGACGCCGGGTCGACTCCTGTTCGCCCTGCGCGGGGTCCACATTGGGAGCCGCTCGTCGAGGAGCTGGGCTACGGCTTCATCGCCATGAACAGGGAGGCCCTTGGAATCGACGACGCTGGCGGGTGTCGCGTGCTTCTTCGCGGCGTAGGGGCGAGCAGCCTTCCCCCGTTCCCGCGCACCTTCCGTAGCCCAGGTCCTCCACGCGCGGCCTCGCTCACGCGCGTCGGCGCGCTGTTAAAAAAAGACGCGGGCGCGGCCGACTCCGACCGGCGGGCGTCGTCAACGTGCACCGTGCCGTCGCGGATCTGGCCGACCATGGCGAGCCACAGCTGCCCGCCGGGGCGCTCGACGCCTTCCTGCTGCCCCGAGGGGGCCGGGGGGCCCTCCGCATGCGCGGTGCCTAGCACATCCAGGAAGGCACTGGCCCACTTCGAGGCCGCGCCCCAGCCCCGGCTTCCACGGGCCCCGCAGGCAGCGCGGAGCCCCCGAGGGCCACCCAGCACGCAGTCAACGGACTGCACCTTCCTCGGGCCTCCTGGGCCCCGCAAAATTCGGAGGGGCATCGCCGACGTCTGAGGGCCCAGCCCACGTCTCGCGCGCGCTGCCCGCTGGTCGCCGGGCACACCGTGAAAGAAAAAGAAACTCTAAGCCTGGCCTCCGAGTTGTTAAACCACCCCCAAACAGCTCCAGGGATGTCCTCTGGGATCTGGTCGGGCCCCCACCTCCGGTCGGCCGTCTCAGGGGCTAGATGCGGGCCACCGCAGGGGGCTGCAGGGAACTGCTTGAACGTCTTGGGCTTCCTGAAACAAGCCTTCGACACGAGCTTCTTGAAGACTGTAACCACAGGCGCGCGGGGCGACGACGGGGCCTCGACCAGGGCTATGACCTTGTGGAGGCAACGCCTGAGGATCTCGGCGCCTATGCGGAGGTCGATCGCTCTCCCTCTGTCTCTGTCTCTGTCTCTGTCTCTCTGTATCTCTGTATCTCTGTCTCTCTGTCTCTCTGTCTCTCTGTTTCTCTGTCTCTCTGTCTCTCTGTCCCTCTGTCTCTGTCTCTCTGTCTCTGTCTCTGTCTGTCTCTCTCTCTCTCTCTTTTCTCTCTCTCTCTCTCTCCCTCTCTCTCTCTCTCGCTCTCTCTCTCTCTCTCTCTCTCTCTCCTCTCTCTCTCTTCTCTCCTCTCTCTCCTCTCTTCTCTCTCTCTCTCTTTCTCTCTTTCTCTCTTTCTCTCTTTCTCTTTTTCTCTTTTTTTTTTTTTCTCTCTCTCTCTCTCTCTCTCTCTCTCTCTCTCTCTCTCTCTCTCTCTCTCTCTTCTCTCTCTCTCTCTCTCTCTCTCTCTCTCTCTTTCTCCCTCTCTCTCTCTCTCTTTCTCTTTCTCTCTCCACCTTGAACCACTTCTCCGCCCCGCACTCCCCCATTACTTCATGCCTATTGTAGCGCGCGCTGGGCTGAAAGATCGCGCCCGCGACCGCGCAGGGGCAGGCCGACTCGGCCAGCGCCGATGACGCGCAGTCCCAGTCGCCCTGGGCCACCCGCGGGGAGCCCTGGCCCAATAGAAACACAGCGAGTCCTGGGAGGTGCTTCCCAGTTCCTCGGCTCATTCGGACCTTCCTTCACGCCCAGGTAGATCGAGGCCGCCAGGGGGCCCCCATTTAACCCGACGGATGACCGCGCGCTGGCGGAACCGCAACAGGGGCTCCCCCAGAGCCACGGAGCACGAGGGCACGTGAGACTGCGCCGCGACGGCGACGCGATCAGAGCTCTCTGTCGGCCCGGGGCCCGTCGATCTTGCGCGTCCTAGCTGGGCTGCAAGTCGCCGGCAGCAGCCCCATCCGATGGCCTGCTCCTCGGCGGTCGCGACCTCCAGCCTGGCCCCCTGCGCTGCAACCGGCTGCGGCAAGAGAGCGTTCATGCCGACCGCCCTCTTGACAGCTGCATGGCCGAGGTCGCCGTGCCACCCGTGGATCGCCTCGAAGCTGCTCCACGCGTGCGATATGACTCCGAAAACACTGAGGCATCGACGTCGCCGACTGCAGGTTCCCCGCCCGATCCCCGTAGCCAGCGTGGTCGAGCTGCACGAGCAGGGCAGTCCTGGCGCTGAATTTCAACGCCGCATCGAGCAAGAATTGGGGAGGATAACGCACTCACAGCTCTCAGCGCAACAAATGCGGAATGGTGGCCCCCATGCCCTTCCTGGTTATCGCCGCGCCCAGCCGCGCCTAGTGCGCACGCAGTCCAGCCGATCCGGGCACAGGACAATCCACCCCGTGAACTTGACCGAGAAGCGGCGCCGCGCCTCCCGTCGCCAGCCAAGGAAGTGCTGGGCTCGGCCGTCCAGCCGAAGGGGCAAGGTGGCCCCTCGCTCCATCCCTGGCCGTCACAGCGCCCAGCAGCACCAGCACGCAGCCCTGCCGATCCGGGAGCAGAGCGGCCCACTGCATAACATGGCGGCAACCCGACCCCTGGGCCGAGCACGGGCGCAGTGGCCAAAAGGAACCCGACAACTCGCGTCGGGCCACCCCACGTTCACCACGTTGGCGCCCCAGAACTGCCCCTGTCCAGGCGCGCGTTCTGACGCCACCCCTTCGGACGCGTGGCGACGCTGAACAGGCGGGGCCCTCCCAGGCTAACCCAGCGGGTCGCGCTCGAGGAGCGCGCGGCCCCTTGCCGTTCTGACCTCATCGGCAAAACGTGGGCCCAAGACACAGTCGACCCAGATATCGATGATCTCGCGGCAACTGGCCCACTCGCGGAGGCCGCCCCGACAGCCATCTATGGGGTCGACGCGGTGGCACTGCGCATAGAGCTCGCAGGTGGCTGCCCAATGCCCTGCTGAGAACCTTCCCGCAATCACCGGGCAGGTCAAGGTGCCCGTTCTCCCCGTGCCCCCCCCGCCCGCTCCTCCACCGATCCCCCCCGCGGGATCCCGCGCGCGGGTCCAGGGGCTCCGAGGAACCCGAGCCCTGCGCGGGTGCTGTCCGCGGAACGGCTTCCAGCTTCTCCGGAGCGGTGGGCCCGCCGCCCGAACGAGTTGCCGAACTCGCACATCGCGAACCCGACGGAGCAGTCCGTGCGCCTTCGCCCTCTTCTTTGGCCGCGCGGGCCCGAGGGGGGCAGCGCCTCCGCGAGGCCGGTCCCGACGAGGCACGACGAGCGCCCAGGCTGGGCCACGCGGGCGATGGGGCCCCAAGGACGCTGCCATGGCCATCAGGATCGCCGTAGACGCTCGGCCTCGAAGGCGGCCAGGTACTTGGCGACGGCCTGCTCAGCGCTCTCTCCCTCCATGGCTCGCTTGAGCCCCTGCTGGAACTCCGCGTCGTAGTCCTCCTCCTTGGGCACGCGACCTGCGTCGGGCTGCCGCGGAGGAGCGCCGCCGCCTGACCCGCAAGGAGTAGCAGGCCGAGGAGGGCCATCGCCGCCAGCGCCAGCCGCCGCCGCCCGCTCCGCCTCCCGCTGGGCCGCGCGAGCCTGCTCCTGCAGGCGTTGCAGCGTCTCGAGGGCCGCGCGGCCCTCCTGCGACTGGGGCACGGACTCGTCCAAGCCTGCCAGCCCAATTTCGACGAGGTCGTCGACGCTCGCGACGTTGCATTTGTGCAGCATATTCGTGCACTGCTGCGGCTCCGCCCGCGCCTCTTCGGGCATCCTCTTCGTCTCCTCGATGAACCTGACGAGCTCCACCTGCTGTTTCTCCTAGTCGGCGACGCGGCTGACCGGCCGTTCCACCTTGCGAGTCGTACTCTCCGATGGCGGCCGCGACTCGTACTCCTTGATCTTGACCTGCTCGGCCGTCGAGATGGCCGACGGGTCGACTCCACGCTCGCACAGGAAGGTGAGCACCTGCCCGAAGGAGAGGTCGGAGTCATCGCGTCCCCCCGCAGGCGGCGTGGCTTGACTGTCGTCGTGCTGCCGCCGCCACCACCGCCTGCGAGGGCCGCCAGCTGCTGCTTGAGCGCCTGGACCTCTTGGCAAGGCCGCCGCCGCCAGGGGGTCCATTGGCCGAGGCGCCGCCAGGCGGAGCGCGCGGCCTGGGCGAGCCTCGCTCGCGCTCCGTTGCCGCAGCCCCTGCACGTGAGCCTGCTGGCCCCAATTCCCTCCTTCTCCGCATTTGCTGCACCCCCACAAGAGGAAACTTGGGCCCAGGCAGCACATCGCCCCGCTGGGAGTGGCCCATGGCCGACGCTGGCCAACTGGACCGATCGTTGCGTGAAATTGGCTCGCAAGCACGGGCGCCTCATCGAAGCACGTACCTGCAACACTCTCGAATACGAAATGGCTGAGAGGAGGAGGAGGAGGAGGAGGAGGAGGAGGAGGAGGAGGAGAAGAAAAAGAAGAAGTTGTATGAAGGAGAACGAGATAGCACGAAGCGTCGAGGATGAAGGCGATCCTGCCTCCGAGTACTCCCCCCCCGCTGCCCCAGTCGGCTCCACGTAAAAGTGTCCATAAGCTAGAGTGGCATTTGTTTGCGGGTCATCAGGGGCTCCCGTCGAGGCCCAACGCAATCGCGCAAGCCAAGGCTGCCGCGCCGCATCAACGATCGGCGGGACGCGTCTTGAACGATTTGTTCGCCAACGATGAACCCTGGAATTCCGCAAATTGAAATCGAACGCCCTGAATGTTACTTCGAATGCGCTGCGAAAGCAAACGCTGCAGGGGGGCACGACAATGAGGTCTGGCAATGCCGGGTAGCCTCGCGATGACGCCGGACCAAGTCCAACATCATGGCCAAAACCGGTCTCAACCGTTGACCCGGAATGTATTTGAATATCTTGCGGGAACTTGCAATAGGAAAGACCCTTACTGGATCAGGTAACAAGTCCCCGGGCGAAAAACACCCGGGGCAAGTCCCGGGAGGAGACCCCGGACTGGGCACTTTTTCGACACCCTCACGAGGATCGTGGCCTCCGAGGGGGGAGCTGCAATCGACTACCCCCCCTCCCGCCCCAAGAGGCCCACAAGAGCCCCCCAAGAGGCCCTGGGGGCCCCCAAGACGCCGCCAAGGAGCCCCAAGAGACTCCCAAGAGGTCCCCAAGAGGCCCCCAAGTGGCCCTGAAGAGGGCTCCAGGGCCGGCGGACTGAGCGAAGCGATTATACAATAGATTCAAACATATTCAAAGATTTTCCAACATATCCAAAGATATACAGATATATTCAATCTGGACGATTTGAGAGCTGATCTGGGATTCGGGACTGGTCCTAGAGCGGAAAACGCGTCGTTCGCTCGACTGGCCCCCCACCAGGACATCAATGCCCGCTGTAGGGTGCGCCGCGTATGCGTTGCTGTCGACTGCGAACCTGGCGCGCTCAGATAGCAGCCGCGCGATGCGGGTGTCGACGCGAGGTCAAGCTCATTCCGGAAGACAAATCACCCGACCCCTCTGGCCATCGCTCGGACGTCCATTCCCTGTGTTTTTTGTTCGGTTTCGTGCGTGGCTTTTTCGCAGGATGAGCCAGGATGCTCCTTCAGAATCCCCGCCGAGAAAAAATGCCCACGTCCGAGCGATACCAAGCCCTTGGGGTCAGCACCAGAGGTCATGCTGGCGAGGGGCCACTCTTCTTGCGTGTAGTCGACCCCTGACCGCACCCCGAGGTGGGGTGCACCTGGACGGGCCGGATCTTCGAGGGCATCTGTGCCGGGGCGCCCAAACGCCCGCCCAGGAGGCCCCCCCCAGAAACACGAAGAGCGCCCAGACGTCTCAATCCTCCAAAACCACGATCCATCCTCGCTGCCCCGATCAAGTGGAGGCAAGCACGCCAAGCGATGACATCGATGCAGGTGTGTGGCCCGTGTCCGGCAGACGTTTCGATCCTTTGGGGGGCTCCTATGAGCCAGACTGGCTACAAATCGTGTGAACGCCAAGGTGCGGCAGCATTGCTCCAGCGTGTGTTAGAAGCTACAAGTGAAATTAGCCTGGCGAAGGACCCAACCATATGCAGTTGTGAATGCCATAATGTCGTTGTACGCACTGCATTCGGAGGAGCTCCCTACAGGTCCACGAAACGAATGAGGGGTGTTCCAAAATTTGTCTGGTGGGCGCATGCGAAAGCAGCCACTGGGGCTGTCGGTGGAATTCCCTTTGGGGCCACGAAGCGCGTGAGAGGTGTGCCAAAATAGTTGCAGTGGGCGCATGCGAACGCTGCCATTGGGGCCGTCGGTGGAGCTCGCTATGGTGACGCGAAACGTGTGATGGGTGTTCCGAAATGGGTGCGGTGGGCGCATGTGAACGCGGCCACTGGCGCCTTCGGTGGAGCTCCCTATGGGGCCACGAAGCATGTGAGGGGTATGCCGAATTGGGTGTGCGTGACGCATGCGGGCGGTGTCAATAGGGCCTGCGGCGGAGCTCTCTGTGGGGCCACGAAACTTGTGAGAGGTGTGCCGACATGGGTGTGCGTGACGCATGCGGGCGGTGTCAATAGGGCCTGCGGCGGAGCTCTCTGTGGGGCCACGAAACTTGTGAGAGGTGTGCCGACATGGGTGTGCGTGACGCATGCGGGCGGTGGCACTGGGGCCTTCTGTGGAGCTCGCCACGAAACGTGTGAGGGGTGTGCCGGAATTGTGTGTGTGCGTGGCGCATGCGGGCGGTGTCTTTGGGACCTTCGGTGGAGCTCCCTATGGGGCCACAAAACGTGTGAGGGGTGTGCTGACATGGGTGTGCGTGACGCATGCGGGCGGTGGCACTGGGGCCTTCGGCGGAGCTCCCTATGGGGCCGCGAAACGTGTGAGGGGTGTGCCCGAATTGGGTGTGCGTGACACATGCGGGCGGTGGCATTGGGGCCTTCGGTGGAGCTCCCTATGGGGCCACGAAACGTGTGAGGGGTGTGCCAAAGTGAGGGGGGTGACGCGAGGAGGGTGGAGGGGGAGGAGGAGAAGGAGAGGAGGGGGAGGGGGAGGAGTGAGTGACGCGGGGCGCTGTCTCTTCAAAACGAGAACCCAACACCACAGGATGGTTGGGAAAAGAACGCTCTGCCGCTGGTAAGGTTTCGGGCTGCGCAAAGACAGCCTCCCCAGTCAGTCCCATCTGGCCTAAAAGGCCCCTCGAGTAGTCTGAGTAGTCCCAGCTCGCCTCAACAGGTCCCCCCAGTAACAGTCCGAGGTGGTTTCAACACAACCATCCTGGGACGCGGAGCGCCCCGGAGGTAAAGTGCTGAGACCGCCCCGGACTACTCGGGGGGGCCTGCTGAGGCCATGCTGGGACTACCTGGGGGCGCTGACCCGAAGCCTTAGCAGTGGAAAACTCGCTCTTCAGCATGGGGAAGCGGATCCTGAGCGAAAGGGGTCCTGCAGCCTGGTGCTTTCCCCCAGGACGAGTTCTTCATCCTGAGTCGTTGTCGGACAGTCCCGGGGCCCGTGCCTGGCCCCGCCAATCCGAAAACGGGGAAAAAGCCTCAAGACCCGTTTCCCTCAAGATCTGTTTCCCTCATCTCGCCATCGCTCGGACTTCCATTGCCCGTGCATGTTTCGGCTTCGTGCGTGTACTTCTCCGCAAGATGACCCCAAAGGCCCCGTCGATGGCCCTCGCCGAGAAAAGCTGCACACGTCCCAGCGATGTCAAGCCATGGCGAGCTTTGTCGCCAACGAAAGTGGCCAAGGATGGACCGAGGAGGGAAAGATGCAAGGGTACCCTTTGGGAAGGTTGCCCATCCTTACCGTGTGGGTCGACTACACCACAACCACCAGAAGAAGCCGAACGGCGCGCCCCCCACAGCAAAACCATCGAAACCCAGGGCGGCCTGGAGGCAAGCAGGGTGCTCCTTGGCATGGGTCCCCACTGTTAGGGGAACAAACGTGACATGAACATTAAAAACTCGGAGGTCCGCGCGGATTTCTCGGATCGGCGCTGGGGCCCCCCAGCGGCGCCTCCGGCGCCGCCCCTGGCGCGCTCCGCGCGCCAGGGAGGGGGGTCTAGCGCCGATCCGAGAAATCCGCGCGGACCTCCGAGTTTTTATGTGTATGCCACTTTTTGTTCCCCTAACTGTACCCCGACCACCCTGCCCCGCCCCGCGCGGCAGGCGCACACCCAGGGCGGCTCCGCGCGCCCATCCTCCGCCAGCCTCCGCGGACGGGCCGTGCGGCGCTCGGGCGTCGTCGGTGCCGTCGGCGGCGCGTCGTCGTCGTCGTCGTCGTCGTCGTCGTCGTCGTCGTCGTCGGCGTCGGCGTCGTCGTCGAGGGCGCCAGCGGCGTCGTCGTCGGCTGCCGTCCTCGACGGGTTCGTCGTGGTTGCCCCTGTCCTCGGCAGTGCCCTCGAGCCCCGAGGGTCGGGTCCCCTCTATTAATAACGCCCCCTTCTGAACACGTGGCATGCGCCTCGTGGGAGGGCAGCTGACACCTCCGCCGGCCCCACCTCCTCCTCCTCCTCCTCCTCCTCCTCCTCCTCCTCCTCCTCCTCCTCCTCCTCCTCCTCCTCCCTTCCGCCGCCCTCGCAGGCAGAGGCGCTCGAGCCCCCTCGAGGGCGAGGCCCGCGCCACTGAGCGCCCCGCGCGCGAGAGGCGGGCGCGGCGACGCCTGCGCTGCGGCCTGCGTGCGCGGGCCGCCAGCGCGGCAGGCGTACGCTGACGAGGGGGCGCTCGCGCGGAAACTCACGCGGGCGGCTGACGCGCCGATGTCGGCACCATCGACCCCGTTATGGTTCCCAACCCTCCTGCGTCGGGTTCTCGTCTTGGATAGGGCACCGCGGTCGCGACCTCCTCCTCCTCCTCCTCCTCCTCCTCGTCCTCCTCCTCCTCCTCGTCCTCCTCCTCCTATTCCTCCTCCTCCCCTCCTTTTCCCACTCCTCTCTCCTCCTGCCTCCTGTCTCCTACTTCCAGCCTGTTTCCTACCTGCCTGCTACCTCGCCACCCTAAGGGGCTGCAAAGCCTGAAACTGTCGCCACTTTCGAGGGGGTACTGGGGAGGAGGGGGGCAGCATAGTCGGGTGCTTCGCTGACCCCAAGTAGGCCTCGCCATCCCTGGAAGGCTGCCAAGTGTGATCTTATCCTCACATTCGAAGGCTGCGGGACGGGGGGCCAGCATAGTCGGGGGCTATGCGGACTCTGTTTAGACCTCGCCATCCTGGGGAGGGCTGCGAATTCTGAAACTTATCGCACTGTAGAAGACTGCTGGCGGCGGGGGCAAGATGGTCGGGGGCTGCGCGGACTTATATTACACCTCGCCGTCCTTGGAGCTGAAAATTGTAAAACTGTCGCCCGATTCGAGGGCTGATGGTGCTGGAGGGCAGCATACTTAGGGGCTACGTGGATTCAAATTAGACCTCGCCATTTCTTGAGGTGCGTCCGACAACGCTTGTGGATAACTTGGACCCTTTTGGGCCGGAGCTCGACATTTCCAACGACCCCATCACTCTTGCGGAGGTATGCCGAGTCGCCCGCGGGCTGAAGCGCAATCGCGCTGCCAGAACCAACGGCGTGCCCGCCGAATTCTGGAAAGCGTTGTGTAGGGAGGGCACGCATGAGTGCGAATGGGCGACCACGTTGTGCAGCCGATGCTGGGATGAGAAGTCGGTGCCAGACGCGTGGCACCAGGCCGTTGTCACAGCCATCTTCAAAAAAAGAGACGCGGCGCAATGCGCAAACTACCGCCCTATTTCACTGTTGCCTATTCGCTACAATCTATATATATAGACTATACGCATCTGTTTGGCTCAACCGGCTGAAACGCGAGGGAGCGGAGCCTAGGATCTGGAAGATCCATTTTGGATTTTGATCAGGCTGCGGGACGTTCGAAGCTTTGTTCGTGGCGGGAAGTCTGATCGAAGACGTATGGGATGCGCAATCGGGAAAGTAAGTTGTCCTAGACTTGGACTGGGCGAAGGCTTTCGACAGCGTCTCGCCGGACGCCCTGATGCAAGTGCTCTCGAGCTTCGGCGTGCCCTATTTCTTCGCCGAGTTTCTGCGGTCGATGTACACAGATCGTTCCTTCCGGGTCCACGACGCCGGGGCAGTGTCGGAACAGCACCCGCAAGAGTCCTGGATCTCTCAGGGATGCCCGCTATCGCCATTTCTCTTCTCGATCGTCGTGACCATGCTGATGCATGACGCAAAAACATGTTTCTAGAACAAGGGCTTCCAACCGACAGACGGCTTCCCGGTCGGCGAACTCGTCTACGCGGACGACACTGTGCTGGCCGGGTCGACCGCCAACTTTGTCGGCGCCCTGATGCAGGCCATCCAAGAGAAAGGCAAGAACTATGGTCTTGCTTTCAATTGGGACAAGTTGAAAGCTCTGCCCGTGCGCTGCGAAGCGGACATTCGTAGGCCCGACGGCGCGCAAATCCTGGAGACAGACAGCATGGTGTACCTCGGAGGCGTTTTGGATTCTTCGGGCTCCAGAAATGCAGAACTGAGCAGGAGGATTGGCATGGCGTGCAGCGATGTTTACGCACTCTGCTAAATTTGGAAACATGCTCGTTTGCCTCTACAGAAAAAGGTTGCCACATTTGAAGCTTGCGTCGTCGCTAAATCAATGCACTGTCTTCATACGCTGTGGCTCGACGTGCCTGACAACAGCAAGCTTGACGCTTTTCATGCGAGGTGCCTGCGCAGAATGGCCAGCATCGGCCATTCCTATTACAGCCGCGTCCGCAACACGACCGTTTTGCAGATCTGCGGATGCTTTAAACTCAGCGTCACGCT
The DNA here is from genome assembly GCA_963575745.1 of Prorocentrum cordatum. Classification (NCBI taxonomy): domain Eukaryota; class Dinophyceae; order Prorocentrales; family Prorocentraceae; genus Prorocentrum; species Prorocentrum cordatum. The sequence goes on along the minus strand of CAUYUJ010021753.1, from coordinate 14,116 downwards.
TGCGCACAGGGAGGTGTGCCTGATGGGTCGGATCGCAGCTCTCCCGAACGACAACCCCGTCTGGCTGTGCGTATTCAAACCGCAAGCGTTCGCTCTGTCAAAGATGGACAACCTCCGTAAAAAGAGACGGCCACCAAAAAACACATGGAAACGGAAAGTCCACGAGTTGGCCGTCAGAATGGTCGGGAACAACGCGCTGCACGGAATGACACAAGGCCCGCCGGGCACGTTGCAGGTAGCTGCCAGGCGTTTTTTTGTTCGAGTCGTGATTTGTTTCATGTAAAGTAGAGGATTGAACTATCAAAGGCGGAATGCTGCCTCATAGAAGTTTTCAGACACGCCCTGTCCACAGAGTTGGCGACGATGGGGTGTTCGAAACGTTTCACGGCGTTCGGCTGCCGTCGCGTCGGCGCCAGTCTGCCTGCCAATGCACCTCTGACGTGCACGGCGTCTTCTCTCTCTCTCTCTCTCTTCCTCTCACTTCCTCGCACTCTTCTCTCTCTCTTCTCTCTCTCTCTCTCTTCCTCTCACTTCCTCTCTCTCTCTCACTTCCTCTCTCTTCCTCTTCTCTCTCTCTCTCTCTTCTCTCTCTCTCTATTCCTCTCTCTTCCTCTCACTTCCTCTCTCTCTTCTCTCTCTCTCTCTCTCTCTTCCTCTCACTTCCTGGGGGCTGCGAGCTGCGGAACAGTCGCCTCTTCCGAGGAGGGCTGTTGGGGGGGCCGGTAGAGTGATGCCATACGCAGATTCATATTCGCCCTCGCCATCCCTGGGGGCTGCGAACTGCTAACTTGTCGCCAATTTCGAGGGCAGCTGGGGGGCCAGCGGAGTGACGTGTCATACGAAGATTCCGATTCGACCTCGCCATCCCTGGGGGTGCTGCGATCTGCGAAACTGTCGCCACTTCAAGTGCTGCTGGGGGGGGGCTAGCGGAATAATGTCTCAGTGTTGCCGGTTCAAATTCGACCTCGCCATTCCTCGGGGGGCTGCAGAATGTGAAACTGTCGCCACTTTTGAGCGGAGTGACGTCATCCGCAGATTCAGGTCAGACATCGCCATCCCTGGGGGGCGCTGCGAACTGCAAAACTGTCAGAGCGTGCATGGGCTGGTCAGGGGGGAGGGGGTAGCAGAGTGACGTCATCCGAAGATTCAAGCTAGACCTCGCCTTCCCTGGGGGGGGGGCGAGCTGCTGTGAAACTGTCGCCACTTTCGGGGGCTGTTGGGGCGGGCAGCAGGTTGACGCCATAGGCAGATTCGGATGAGACCTGGCCATCCCTGGGGGGGCTGCGAAGTGTGAAACTGTCGCCATTTCCGAGGGCTGCTGGGGGCTGGGGGAAGCTAGCGTAGTGACGTCATCCGCAGATTCATATTCGACCTCTCCATCCCTGGGGGGCTGCGAAATGTGAAACTGTCGTCGCTTTCAAGAGCTGCTGGGGGGGCCAACGGAATGACGTCATCCGCAAATTCAAATTCGACCTCGCCATCCGTGCGGGGAGCGCTTCGAACTGCGACACTGTCGCCACTTTTAAAGGCTGCTGAGAGGGGCCAGCTTAGCGCGGTGCTGTGCAGATCAGAGCGGGGCCTCGACATCTCGGGGACGGGCGCGCTGCGAACTGCGAAACTGTCGCCACATGCGTGGGCTCCTTGGGAGGTCAGCTTAGTGCGGCGCTACGCGGATCAGAGCGAGACCTCGCCATCCTTGAGGGACCTGACTCCTCGTACTTCTGTGTCTAAAAGCAGCTTTAAGGTAACATAAGGGGGGAATTGATCCGCCGACCCTGTCGGCGTGTGGAAGACGCTTTTCTGTTTGACTCGACGTCGTCATCGCCGTCGCGTTTGACCACCCCTTCCCTGGGCCTGTCGCCGCTCCCCCCTTTTACTGGGCCCTCCTCCTCAAGCGAGCCAGCCAAAGCGACACCAAAGCGAAATTGAGCAACGTAGAAGTTGATCCCAGGGGAAGCTCCTTCCCTTTGATCCCTCCCCCCCCAGGGGGGAATCCTGGGGGGGGCTCCTGGGTCAGAAGACCATCTTCCCCCAGGGGGGCCCTGGGACCCAACAGAGCCCCAATACAGCACAAGAGGCCCCCAAGACGGTCCATGAGGGCCCCGAATCGCCAAACAATCGGTCCAAGACGCCAAAGATGGCCTCCTGACAGCCCAAGCGGCTTCCAAGACGCTCGAAGGGGCGTCCAAGAGCAAACCAGGAGGGTCTCTACAGGCAGGATTGAATGATTTTCTTCAGGGGCTGTGAAAAGTTAAGATTCTGGCGTTCTCGCCTTTTCTGCTTCCCGACGCGCCAAGACGGCCCAAAATGCCACCAAGATCGGCACAAGAGGCTTCCAAAAGGCTTCCAAGACGGTCCCAAAACGACCCAAGAGGGCCCCAAGACGGCCTCAGAAGCCTCCCAGACGGCCTCAGATACTTTCCGGTGCCCACACGGGAGCCCGAACGAACATTTCGAGCCCTCGGCCCCGAGAAGCTCTAAGGTGGCCCCAAGAGGCCCCCAAGAGGCCGCCACGAGGCCCCAAAAGGCCCCCAAGAGGCTCCCAGGAAGCCCGAAGGGACCCCCAAGAGGCTCCCAAGAGGCCCCCAAGATGCTCCCAGAGGCCCGAAACGACCGCGCTCCAACGAGGCCCCACGAAGCATCGCTGAAGACTCTGCCCCACATCAGCGTCGTCGTCGCCGCCGACGCCGCCGTCGTGGTCGTCGTTCCCCTTCATGGTCGGCGGCACCGGCCGCAAGGCCTTCCCCAATAACTTGTTGTTTCCGGGCAACCGTTTTTGGAGAGGAAGTGAACCGACCACAATCACTGCAAAACAATAGTGGTCCATCCTGCTCAGCGGATAAGGTAGGGGTAGCCTGTGCAACCCTGCTTCAAGATGGTGGACAAACGGGAGTTGGAGAGGCAGAGGCCATCAGCTAAGGTACACTCGCGCCCTCAGCCAACGCCAGACGTTGTGCCTTATGCCGAGCACCCTTACTAAGCAGCGTGCGAATCCTAGTGCGCAGCTCAACTAAGCTGGATTCTGTGCTTCGTAAGTCGTGGATCTGACGCATTAACCGAAGCCTATTGTCAGCAATCGCCATGCCCCCATCATCCCCTGCCTGCCTGCACCGGTAAAGTTGTAATTGCATTCGGAGAATGTCGTGTGCCCTGCGACAACCACTGGCGTCAAGAAGTCGGGACTTCGATTGCCAACCTTTCGTCTTGGTCAACCGTTCACGAGTGCTCTCATGGTTAGACCTCGTTAATCTCAGAACGACTTCTGCAGCCTCTCTTTTCACAAGTAATCCAGAATCAAGCAGGCACCTCAAAATCTGAAAGCTAGCAGATGTCCGAGTGACTCTCCAAAGATATGCATCACCACTTTTGCGAACTGTTGTTGGTAAGTCTGGGCACTCTCGTTGAATAAACCGTCGGATTGCATGCAACACCTCGACATGTTTTTGCCACATCGACAGAGAAACTTGCACGTACACCGGGGATAAGTGGATACAGCCTTCAGCATCAAAGAAGCCTGCAAGGTACGACCAACCACTGATACTTTCCATGTGCTGAGTCGACTGCTTCAAGCTGCGAAGTCGCTTTGCAAGCGTGGCCCTTTCATCGCGGCAATGCGGCTTCTCGCCAGCAATGATCTGCAGCTGCTGTTTCTTGATTGACTCCATACTCGCCAAAATCCCTGCAGCTACTCGAGCATTGTGCCCGTGGATTCTCCAAATGCAACATCTCTGCTTGTAGTCAGCACAACTGCGAATGCTCCCACCGAAAAGATCGCGGAACAATAACAAGACAGATGCACCATCATATAATTGAGCTATGCTTAAGGTCGCACCGCTGAGATCAGAGTTTGAGGACGCACAACCGTCACCGTCAAAGAAACCGACACAATACTCAAGCTCGTGTCGTGCTGGGGCCCTGTAACTGGATTTCCCCCGACTGGGCAACAGTGGCAATTCATACACCTTTCCGTCTACCTTGAAACATGACTTCTTCGGCAAAACCAGACGATCAAAATATGTTGCCAAACGGTCACGTCGCCGTCGCAAGCGAGCCAAAGTCGCAATGGCGCCTTCAACCTCCAGGACATCCCGCGCCCAAACAGGCAGATCGCTCACTACCGCAAACCGTCGGCGGCATATCAATCTGTGCCGAATGCAAGAAATCATCGTCGACGACGCTCGCCGACGGACCCTAACACTATCAGAATGATATCTTGAGCGTTGGGTCAACACGGCTTCAACCAAAATGGCCACGGCCAAATGTTTCCCGGAGATGCAGGACACAGAAAGGACTAAAGAGAAGCCGGGCCAATAACCCGGAGAAGCAATTAAGGAACCCCCCGGCGTTATCATTAGCACCGCGCCGTAATTAAATAATTATTTGGGGGGGTTTTCGCCGAGCGATATTATTAGCACCGCGCAAATGGAAGGAAAATAAATAATTCCAGCGCCCCGCCTCGGGTGGCATCCCAATTAGAATTGTAATGAGAATAAAAATACGAATACGAATAAGGAAAAGCTGAGAAAAGCTAAGGAAAAGCTTAGAAAAGCTAAGAAAGTGTACCCCCTCCTGGTGCCAGGATAACGCTTCCGGGTGCCGGAAGCGTTATCCTTTCACTGGAGAGGGGGGGGGGGGGGGTCCTTAATCGCTTACTCGGGTTAGACTTGCTGGGACGATGTCCCCGCGACCATCCTGGCGCTCCTCTCTCCGGGGCGACAGTGAAAATTAATCAACAAGATAACCCAAATTCAAGAAACCCAACCCTGAAATCAGCCGAAGTTTCTCAGCCCAAGGTTGGATTTCTTGCACTTCGGCTGGGAAGAAAGAAACCTGGGGCGGGGGAGCTGGGCAGGAGTCCGGCCAACCATCCCCCCACCTCCCGCATCGGATCACGAGAACCTTGGACGTTGGGTTTTTCTGGTTATCTCACATGTCTGCAAATTCCTTTAGTAGTCTCACAAGTGTCGTGAACCAATCAAGTCCAACACGGGAACCAACAATCCTTGTGACTCTCTCAAAAAACCAAAAGGCTTCGCGAGAGGGAAATGGCCCCTCCTCCTCCATCCCTGTCTGTCACTCTTTCTTTTTTTTTTGTTTCTCTGTCTCTCTCCCTCTCTCTCTCTCTCTCTCTCTCTCTCTTTCGTCTTCAGACAATAAGAATTAATACAAATCGGTAGGAATCAATAGGAATCAAAAGGAATATGTAGGAATCAATAGGAAACAACATGAGTCAATAGGAATCACTAGAAATCAAAGGGGACCAATAAGAACGACTAGGAAATCGGAACCAGGAGGAGCCAATAGTAACCAATAAGAATCACTAGAAACCAATAGGAATCAATAATGATCACGTGAAATCAATATGCAACAATCCGGATCGATAGGAATCAAGAATCATCATTCGGAATCAGCAGGATCAACGAGAACCAATAGGAATCAAACCAATCCACCCAAACAGGAACATTATCATCGCTGTGACTCTCTCCAAAAAACCAGAGCACCGCTGTCGACAAGAAAACTCGGTAGTCAAGGAGAAGAAACAACATGAGGATGTAGGTACATGTGGGGTGCACCATACATGCATAGACACGAGTACGTGTTCATTCATTCATATATATATATATACACATATAGCTGTATACATGTATGCGTGTATGTATATGTGTAAGTAAATGTAAACATGTGTACACAAACAAACAGATACATGTCAGCATCAAATGAGAAAGAGAGAGAGAGAGTGAGAGACGAAGCGAGAAAGAGAGACAGAGAGAGAGAGAGAAAGAGACCAAGAAAGCAAAACAGACAACACACACACACAAAGCAGCGAGGCGTGCGGGGCAGCCGCAGCTCCTGGCGGCGTCGAGCACCCAGACGTCGCCCAGCGCCTCCCCGGAGGGCGCGGCGCCTCCGCAGAGCACCACGGCCTGGGGCTGGCAGAAAATGGCTACGACGGCTCCGCCCGCGCTGATCCGGAGGCGCTCCAGGCACTCCTCCTCCTCCTCGTCCTCCTCCGCATCCTTCCTCTCGCCTCCTCCTCCTCATCATCATTTCCGTCCTACTCCTCCTCGTCATCCATCCTCCTCCTCCCTCCTCCTCCACTCCTCCCTTGTTCTTCTCCGTGCTACTCCTCCGAGACAACATGACTACTCCGCCCTCTACCTCATCCTGCTCCTCCTCCTCCTCCATCCTCTCCTCCGTCTCCTATCACCATAAGCCTCTCCTCTATCCACCTCCTCTTTCTCTCACTTCTCCCTTTTCATTTCCTTCCGCCGCCTAATCCTACTCCAGAGTCCATTAATTCGCCTCCTCCTACTCCTTACTCCTCTTAACTCCTCCCCTTCCTACTCCTCCCTCCTTCATTTTCAGCTCCTCACTGCTCCTCTCCTGCTCCTGCTGCTGCTGCTCCTCCTCCTCCTCCTCCTCCTGCCTCCCCCTCCTCCTTCCTTCCCTCCTCCCGCTTCCTACCTGTATCCTCGTACGTCATCCTCCTCCTCCTCGTCACACACCCTCCTTTTTCCGCCTAACCTCCTCCTCATCCCCTCCTCCTCCTGCCTCCCTACCTCCCTTCTCCGCCGCCTTGAGAAGGCTTCCGCCTCTTTCTATTCCTCATCTCACCCTCCTACTTCTCTGCTCCTCCTCATCATCCTCCTCCTCCTCCTCCCTCCCCCCCTCCAACTCCTCCTCCTCCTCCACCCTTCTCCTCCTCTTCCTCCCTCCTCCGCCTACTATTATTAGGATTAGTATTATTATCATTATTATTAATAATATTGTTGTTATTATTATTATTTGTATTAGTATTATTAGTAGTATTAGTATCATCATCATCATCATTATTATTATTATTATTATTGTTGTTATTATTAGTATTATTATTGTTGTTATTATTATTTTTAGTATGAGCATTATGGTTAACATTATTATTATTGTTATGCTTATGAATATGAGTATGCTTATTATTCTTATTATTATGAGTTCTATGATTATTATTGTCGAGCCGAGGCGACTCGAGCGAAGTTCTGAGTCAACCTCTCCTTCCTCCCTTGCTGCCGCTTCCGCGGCTATGTGGGATCGAGGAGGGGGCCCCCTCTTTTGTGCAGAGAGCGCGGCAGACACGCTCGCCGGCACGGGCCGGCGCCAGATGCTCGACGGACGAGCCCAGCACAACACATCGTGCACAACACATCGTCGACGTTAATCACGACATTGGTATAGCGGAGCTAGATCCACGGACGAGTTCTGGCATTCCTGAAGGGACCAGAACATCATGGAGCGGGACGACAAGAAAGCCAAGGATGCCATCCCAGAATGGGACGGCAACCCTGGGCGGTGGAGACACTTCGAGACGGCTGTGAAGTGGTTCCCTCGCACGCTCAAGCGGCAGGAGAGGGACCTGGCGGCGAACCGGATCATTGGACGCATGCTGCAGAGCAAGACGATAGCGATCAGGACGTTTGCGACCACTCTGGATCCGGACCGATATGAGAATCCGAATGGCCACCTCCTCCTCTTGGACGACCTGAGGAGCAGCCCGCTAGGGAAGCTTCCGATCCCGGACGCAGCCCACAAGATCAAGCATTACTACAAGGATTTCAAGCGGCGCAAGGGCGAGACGGTGGGCGCGCTCTTGATCCGGGAGCAGGACTGCTACTCGGAGATGGTCCAGGCGCTGGAGCGCCTCCTCGAGGAGATGGGCGACAATGACAAGTTCAAGCAGTGCCAGGAGTGCTTCGGCTACTTCGAGCGAGGACAAGGCGCTGCTGGACGTGGACAATGGTACTGCCAGAAGTGCTGGGACACCTAAGACGGCAACCCCGACACCCCGGCGACGGCAGCAGATGCCGCCCCTGCCGAGGAAGCAGAAGAAGCAGATGAATATGAACGACACTCGACGACGTCTCGCTCGCAGGGCTCTCGAACATATCGTTTTCACAGACAAGAATCCATGGCAAGCAAGCTCAAGGTTTCGGAGGCGATGGCAGTGGGCTCTACTTTCTTCGGCCACGCCTCCGGAGTCCTGAAGGTCCTCCGCGGCTTCTTCCTGCTCGAGGCGATGGACTTCACCGAGAAGGAGAAGCAGGACGTCCGCGTGGTCACGCAGAACCGCTTGGACTTCGACGCGATCTCCAAGGCCTTGAAGGAGCGCTGGGAGGACAAGGCGCTGGTGCAGCGGGACTTCGGACCGAGGGCTATGCCTCGGTACGGCCCGGAGGCGGGCCAGCAGTCGGCCCTCGCCGCCGAGTTTGATGATGTACACGGGCCTGATTGGTACGATGGCTACGCGGCGGCGGTCCAGGCGTGGGAGAACGAAGGGTACGACCACCACGAGGACGAGGACGACTACGATATCGAGGAGGAGCCGCAGCTAGCCCCAGAGCCGGAAGGATCCGAGGCCGTGGATGAGGATCTCAACCACCTCAATGAGGAGCTCGAGGCGGCCCAGGCGATGGCGGCAGAGGCGTCACGCACTCTAGTTCAAGCCAGACAAGCAGTGGCCGCCGCACATAAGGATCGAGGATTTGGCAAGCCACCATCGGGTCCAGGAGGGAAGAGCCGCCTTCCTCCGTCGTGGCCGCACCAGCAGCCCTCGAGACCGCCGTTCACGGGTCGAGGCCCGAAGGGCGGCAAGGGCGGCAAGTACCGCGACAGGGACCGCGACCAGAAGGGCAAGAATGCGAACTACCTGGAGTTTCACACGATCACGCACGGGTTCGACGAGCTCCAGGGTATGTACCAGGCAGAGCAGAACGACAGCGGCCTCGCCCCTTCTGAGGCCATGGTTGATTGCGGGGCTTCCGCGTCCGCCGGAGGCGAGCGCGCAGTCCAGGCTCTGGTTGCCGCCGTTGCGGCCGCGAACCCCCAGGCCAGGATCGAGATCAACCAAAATGAAAGACCGTGGTTTCGTTTCGGAGACAATAAGTGGGGCAAGGCACTGTATAAGGTTTCGGTCGAGTTCGAGCCGGGCTTCGTTTTGGGCATCTTCGCTCTCAGTCCTGGTGTACCTCTCGTTTTGTTGGGAATGACTGCTCTGGAGTCGTGGCCGGCAATCGTGAATTTCCGAACCGGGGAGGCGGTGATCAGGGGCCAACTGGTGCAGCTTCGCAAGACCCCAGTCAAGGGCCATTGCATCCTCGATCTGGTGAAGCACGTTTCCGAGATCTTAAACCCGACCGAGCAAAACACCGAGGGTCTTGCAAAGGCGTTTCAGAGATGGTCTATGGCGAAGACAACATCACCACCATCAGCATCATCTCAGACAAGAACGACACCATCAGCATCATCTCGGACAAGAACGACATCATCAGCATCATCTCAAACAAGAACGACATTATCAGCATCATCTCAGATAAGAACGACACCATCATCAGTACATGCAGCTATGACGACAACACCGCCAGTGATAACAGCAACATCACCTCCATCAACAATAACAGGAAGAGCAGCTCCATCATGGTCATCTCCTCCTCCGCCGTCTTTTGGCTCTAGAACTCGCTCAGAGCGACTTCCGACAATCCGCAAGCCGGCGTTTCAGCCAGCACGTTTTCATGGAAAAAATAAAGGGGGAAAAAAACAAACCCAATAACCCCCCCAGAATATAAGGCCTAATGAACGCACCCCGCCCATGGGTCACACTATGCAAACAGATCCCCAACAGTGGATACGAATCGTGACTGGGCAATTTCCGATGTCAGCCATCGTTATTAGGCTGATGAGAGTTTAGATACGAGAGTTTCAAGGCAGAAGGTTAGGAAGTGGTTTCCTGACCCCCTCTGCCTCAGGGCATCCCGCAGCAACCCCACCAGTCTTGACATGGAAGGACGAATGGTACCTGTCGACATAGTTCTTTTTCGGATGCCGAAAGAAGGAGGAAGGGCGCGAGGACGGTAAATGTCACCTTCGGCGGCCAGCGAGCTCCGGACTAGACCCAGGCTCAAGCGGGAGTATCGTTTTTTATTTACTTTTCAACGGCCAGAAGATGGAGTACGTCACCTCGGAGGGCAAGGTCAAGGAGAGAGATCCGGGCAGCACGCACCAGGGTCGCAAGAAGGAGAAGCAGATGGAGCTGGACCCGGCGTTCGCGCTGCAGGCGGACCCCCGCGACCCGAGGACCACACGGGGACCGTGCGGCAAGATGCATCGCAAGTACTTCACGGTCAACAACCAGTGGGGCCAGACCAGGACATGCTATCGGTGCGGGCTGAGGCTGCTCTACATCCCGACGACGAAGGCGCCGATGACGAACCTTAGCATGCAGCATCCGAAGTTGGTGGAGTCCGGCCTGGAGTTGGTGCGGCACTGCAACCTGTGGGAGACGGCCAATCACGAGCAGGTGACCGCGATGATCAACATCGCCACCTCCCTCCGGAGGCTTCCCGGGACCGAGATCCGCCACGCGCCGGACGCGCTGCTGGAGATGCTGGGGGCAGCGAACCCCAGGCGCAAGGCCCAGATGGCGGAACCAATACCCGGGCAGGTCTGAGCCGGGTGCCGAGGCAGCTTCTGGCTGCCGGACGCCGGAGGTCGCTACTCGCAGGACTGGCCTTGGTCATGACCGTGGGCACGATCACCGAGGCGGTGGAGATCTGCTGCCATCCCAACAGCATGCTGACCGACGAGTGCACCAAGATCGGCCTCAGCATGGAGAGGATCAGCATCGAGAACGGTTACAACCTCAGCACGAAGGCGGGGTTCGAGGCTGCTGGCAAGAAGCTGGACGAGGTGATGCCGAAGCGGGCTTGGATATCGCTACCATGCACGCTATGGACTTCGCTCACGAATTTCAACTACAAGACCCCAGAGGCACGTGCACGCCTAGAGAAAGACCGACTTCGAGACCGACGACGTGTGAAGTATGGAGTTCTCCTGTTGCTAAAGATTGTTGACAACGGAGGCGAGGTCTACTTCGAGTGGCCCCACAGGTGCCAAGGCTGGAAGATTCCCGAGCTCAATTTTCTTCGTATGGAGTTGAGGCGTCGGGGCCGACACGTCTTCGAGGATTGGATCGACGGGTGCATGTACGGCCTCAGGGACTACAACACCAACGAGCTCGTCGAAAAGGGCTGGAGGATCCTGACCACCGACCCGGAGTTCTCCAAGGTCGCGACCGTGTGTGACCATTCACACGGTCACCGAGTCATCAACGGGAAGCAGCACACCGCAGCCACCGCCTACTACCCGCAGGCGATGTGCAAGGCGATCGCCCGGCTGTGGCATGCTCAACTCCGGACACCGATCGACCTCAACATGGCCCTGGAGAACCCTGCTGTCCTAGACCTCGAGAATACCTACCTGATGGAGCGGGACACCGGGAGCATCTACGTCGCTGAGCCCACGGATCTCGAGAGGGAGCAGGTGCGCGCGATGTTGAGCAGGATCCACAAGGCTGCAGGCCACCCAGGGAACGAGCACTTGGCGTACTGGTGCAAGAAGCGGCAGTGTCCACGCTGGATCATCGAAGAAGCGATCAACCTTCGCTGCGAGGCGTGCGACCTGGTCAAGCATGGCCTCTCCCACAAGGTCAAGGCGAGCCTCGACATCCCCATGGCACCTTGGCAGGCAGCCGTCATGGACGTTTCTGACCTGACGTTCCCGGACTTGAATGTGAAGGCCCAGTTTCTCCTCATCGCAGAGGTCGCCACCGGCCTGATGTGCGGGGACATCACTGCGAAGATCGGCCTCAAGGACAAGGGCACCGATTCGTCAGCTACGCTGTTCACGACGTTTGCCAGAGCCTACCTTCAACATTATCCAAAGCCAAGGTGGGTTTTCGTCGATCCTCAGACCTCTTTTGTGGGCGGCGAGTTTAAAGACAACTGCCAGTTGGCCGGCATCGGCGTCTCAGCGAAACCAGGAGGAGCACATTGGATGGCTGGCGACATCGAGCGCCGCATCTCGATCGTCAAGCAGGTGATGAGGAAGCTTCGCCTACAATATCCCAAGCTGAGTCCCGAGACCGTGTTTTACATCTCGATTGCGGCGGCCAACAACATGGACAACATCAAGGGCTACACGCCGATGCAGTGGGCTTTCGGGTTTTCTCCGACCGAGGACCCTATCTTGGCGCACAACGCAGCTACCGGCAAGTTGAAGTCCGACTTCTTCGAGATCGAGCGGGTGCGAGCGGATGCGGAGGCCACCTACCTGAAGGAGAAGGCGTCCAGGAAGATCTCAGAGCTTAAGAACTCAGCCCCACGACCTCGACATGAATATAAACGAGGCGACTGGGTCTGTGTCTGGCGGTCGTATGCCGCGACAGGAAAACGAAAGCTCTCAGGACAGGACTTCTTCACGGACGGCTTGTTCATCGGACCGGGTCGGGTCTTGTTCTCCGAGCCGGCGGTTCAGACCGGCAACAAGGACGGCGTGATCTGGGTCATCATGGGCAACCGATGCTGGCGCTGCGCAGCTGAGCAGCTGCGGCCAGCCACGCAGTCGGAGATCGTCCAGATCAACCTGAAGAAGGACGACATCCTCAACAGTCCGCTCGAGGACGTCTGGAGGCACCTCCAGGACTTTGACGACATAGCCGGGGAGCCCTACCCAACGGCAGATGGCATGAGGATGCTACCGCGTCAACCTCTTGAAGGCATGCCGAGGGTGATCGAGAACCCCGATGTGGCCGTGGAACCCCACGACGTCACGGAGGCAGAGGACGACCAGGAGGTAGACGAGGACAACTCAGCACCAGAGCCACCACAGATCAAGCGAACAAGATTGAGAGGCAAGACGCCGACTGTGTCGTGGCCACCTGTTCCGACCGAGGCTTTCCAACCGCGTTTTGGGAGATCATCATCAAGAGCCTCAGCTGAAGTTGCTCACGCTGCCCTCTTCCAGGCGGCGAGCGACCACGCGGAAGCCAGCGAGATCGACATTATCAACTTCGTGCAGAATCCGAATAACGAGTCCGAGATGGACCTGATGAAGATCGAGATCGAGGCCGACCTTGAGGAGTTCTGCTTCGATGCGAGCGCGTACTTGGAGAAGCAGCTGAACCGCGTGGCCAACAACAACACGGTCAAGAAGGGCGTGGAGGTTTCGTTTGGCCGCCTGAGCCCCGAAGACAAGCCACTGTTCCAAGAGGCAATGGCACGGGAGCTGGCGGAACATCTGGAAGTACCGACAGTCTGGGCTGCATCTGCTTACGCTGACTACAATCATGGAAAAGATATCCCAGCTGACAAGCTGATCAAGATGAGGTGGCTACTGACCTGGAAGCCTCTGACGCCACCTGAACCGCCGGACAAGTCGGACCCACACCCCGTGAGCACGCCGGACGGGAAGTTCAAGGCGAAGGCCCGTATCATTCTGTTGGGCTTTTCACATCCGGACCTTGTCAGTCGAGACAAGTTCGGAGATCGGGTACTTCCTACGGCGTCGCCAACAATTTCAAGAAAAGGGAAGCTGGCACTCCTCCAGATGGCTGCTTTTCACGGCTGGACCTTCGAGCTAGCCGACGCGAAGTCTGCCTTCCTGCAGGCCGGGCACACTGAGGAGTGGAGGAAGCTCTATACCAAGGGCGTGAAGGAGCTTCGGCAGGCCTTGCAGATCAGCGAAGAGGAGTCCATGCGAGTCCTGGCGGCGATCTACGGGATCACGAATGCGCCGTGGGTCTTCTGGAAGTATGTGGACCACAAGATCCACGAGGCAGGAGGCAAGAGTGTCCTCATCGAGCCGTGCATCTGGATCATTCAGGATCAGGACGGCACCGTGTGCGGGGTCATCGGCTCGCACGTGGACGACTTCGGCATCGCGGGCGACAGCGACAACAAGTTCTACCTCGACATGAAGAACATGCTGAAGGAGATGCTGCGGTGGTCTCCATGGCGAACCACGCCGTGCATGTGGGCAGGCATGTGGATCACACAGGAGCCGTCGGGCAAGATCCATGCCAGCCAGGAGGAGTTCTGTCACCAGCTCCTCGAGATCAGGGTCGAGTCCGGCAAGTATCTCTCGAAGGATGACAAGCTCAAGCCGGAGGACGTCACCCAGTTCAGGGCGGGCCTGATGAAATGCCAGTGGAGAGCGACACAGACAGCACCGCAGTTCTCGTGCCGGGTATCACTGTTGGCTCAGCGGGTGAACGAGGCGACGTTCGGGGACCTGAAGGACACGAACGCCC